>VWPW01026060.1:794733-969887 GCA_013389825.1 Crypturellus undulatus
TCGCGGTGCTCCGCGCCGCCTGGAGCCCGCCCCGCCGCAGGACCCGGCCGCCGCCGCCATGGCCGCCACCAACGGCTGCCCCGAGCGCGCCGACGCGCAGGTAACGCGCGCGGGCCGCCGCCTGGACTCCCGAGGGAATTAGCCATCCCGAGGCTTCCTAGGGAACGGGAGCCTTCCCCGGGCTTCCTAGGGGGCTGCTGCTCTCCCGGGCGGCTCTTGGTTGCGGTTGGATAAGAGATAGGGAGCCTAAGTCGCAGCAAACAAGACGTAGGCTGCGCGGTGGGAAAATGCTGCCGTTGGGAGCGGCCGGAGGGGCTGCCGCGGGCTGCGAGTGCCCGTCCCGGGCGTTAAGCACAGGCCGAAGGAGCTGCCCAAACGCTCCCGGACCTGCCCCGGCCTCCCCCCGTCTCCCGTGGCTCCGCATTCCTCAGGGTTTTGTGGAGGGGAGGTCCCTATTTATGTTCGCTTATAGGAGATGTTTGTTTACCGGGATACCTGAGAATTGCACAAGCACGTTGTAGTGCATTTTCATATCCCCGTGAAAACTGTCAAAGTCTGGCAATTTGGCCAATTTTACAAGTGGCCGGGGGCAACCTGGATTTCTATTATATTAGTTTTATATCACATTGGTGCTACTTTATTTTTTGTTGTATTATGCGTATTCCTTTCAATAAAAAGGGGGAAAAAACGTTTTTATTTAAATAATGACCATCTTTTAAGAAAATGACTATCAAAAATATAGATTTTACGTAAATGCTTTCTGTTACATTCGTGACGTCTATCAGCGAACTTTTTTCAAAATAAGTTTTCATTCACACCTAATATAGGAAATTGGATTAAGAACAGAAAACAAAGCTAAATTATTCATACTGTCTGTACCAGAAAACTAGTGGGCCAAAGTCTGAACCGAAGATGTGAAGTAAGATAAAACCAATGGCATCTGTATTTTAACTTGAAAACCAATTAGGGGGGGAAAAAAGGCGCTGATTGAGATTTGGCAAAAGAATAATAATCCTATTGACTCGCCAACTGCTTTTATACATGTTCAGCAAATACAGCCTTTTTTGTTATGGCAGATTCTGTCATCTATACTATCAGTTATTTTAAAACACGCTAAATAGCTTGTGGTTATGAGTACTATCTGCTGATTATGGAAGAGGCCTGTTAAACTCAGGATTGATTTATAGTCCTAAAATTGTTCAGAAAAATAGTTGGAATTCCTTTGTATGTATGCTTTTGACGAAAGCTTCTGAATTTGAACTGTAAAAAACTTTTAAATGATTTTAAAGTGATGAAAATTAAATATATTCTCCCACAAGTTTTGGTCCATATTCACCAGCAAGGGAAAATCTGAAACAACAGGAAAAATCTTGTAATCTAGTTTTCCATGTCTCTTCATTTTCAAGATATGATAGCAATGTAAGCCTGTTTGACATGAGGTTTTTTTCTATCAAAAATAGAAGGGTGATCATTTTCTCTGACACGTAAAATGTCAATATAACACATAGTTTAAAAATAAGCAGGGATGTTATTTTGAGTGAAAGACAAAACAAGATACCGTGGGACCCACTATCAATAGCAGGCTAATTGATAAAAATCATACGCAACCTTTAATTCTGTATAAATAAATTTGAACAATAAAATGGAGACCTGTAATTTACCCACACTATGCACTTGTTTTGTATTTGCAAATAGAAGATACAAGCACCAGTATATTTCACATATGCTGCTGTTCTCAACAGAAGAAAACTTGGTGTGTGTGTGCAAGGGGGTCCTACCTTCATAATTTTTTCACTCTAAACTTAGTACTCTATTTGGCCTATTTGCTTTTGGTTTTGCTTTTTTTTGTTTTTGTTTTTGTTTTTTGCTTTTGTACTACTAAAAGAGACTGGAAAGCATAGAAACAAATACACTAGTAGTGTATTTAAAGTAGTAGTTAAAAGTAACATCTGTAACAAATGCCAGTTCTTCAAAGATCCTAGCTTCACAGCAATGTCACTGTAAGCTGAAGGTGGAAGTATTGATCAAGCTTAGCACCTACATAAAAGTAGCAAAAAAAGTAGCCTACAGTAGCAGGAGACTGTATTTGATGTCATAAGGATTTTTTTTCCAAACTAGCTTTTCTAAGCAGAAATTAAACAACATTTTTTTCATGAAAACAGTATTATTCTGGCACTACATTCTGCGTAATTGCTGGTTTCTATCACATACATGAAACAAAAAAAACTGTAGATAGATATCCTCATGCCTAACAAACGGATGCATATAAATAAAAATAATATTTTATAAATGCATACAAATAAAAGTACTATTTTTTATTTACTTCTATGTAAAAACACACTTCATTTTTACTTTCAAACTGGTAAAGAGTAAGGACCTTGGCTTGTTTTTTATTGTCTAAAGTAAGCTAAAAGAAATATGAACATGCAAATATGTAACTTCTAGGATATATTTTGAATTAAACCATAACCTTACAGTTGTCCCTGCATGTGTCAGTTATGTGTCTCATGTAAATGGTTCCAACATTCAAAATTTTGAATTCATAATGTAATACCTTATCAAAGGCTGCTCTCTTATGTACTACTTTTACATGTGCACAGCATTGCTTTAAAATTTGAATTTTGAAGAATATCTGACACCACAAATAACTTTTGGTAAATGAAAATATACACACAATCACATGCATATGCACTCTATACATGTATGTGTATATACAGAAACATAAACAACAGAATGCAAAGAATAAAATATTTTTATCCTTTGCAGAAAATACTGAAATAGTGAAATTTGCCTTCTGGCTAAGCCCTGCATCAGATGGCTTTTCATTGTGAAAAATAAAATGTTAAAATGTGAAAATAATCAATTTGCTAGTTATTTCCATGGTATTTTTGACTGCTAAATAAAAATGTAAGAGAGAAAATATGTTCTGCTGAATTTGTAGTAATTATGCATAAATTCTTATTGCAACTTGGATTTTCACTATAAAATTTCAAATCTAGCAAAAATCAGAAAACTAATAAGAACAATATTTGTTGTGCTTTTCAAGGTAGATGAATTTAGATACGTTTATATATATATATATATTTTTCTCTGTTCACAGTAGACACACACTGGGGGAATTGTTTGTTTCAAGGTGCAAGTGCCACCTACAAACCCTAAAGGACATTCTGCACACACAGTTATTTTGCAAGTGAAGTTCAGAAGTATAAACTAGATTATCATCTTGCAGTATAAAGGTATCAACTCCTCAAGTTCAATTCCAGAGTTTAAATCCTAATGGTTGTAGTGATTTTTATTTTTATTTATTTTCTTTAGGAAAAGTTGCATCCAAGAAATCTTATCCCAGAACTTTGTAGACTGTTTTATGATTTAGGCTGGGTAACAGGAACGGGTGGAGGAATCAGCTTGAAACATGGGTAAGTAAAGACATAAGAAATTGATTGTGGGGGTTATACAGAAAACATAGCTGTGTTTAATAGTAGGTAAAGGCATTTTATTTCCATGACCAATATTTGAAAATCAAAAGTAAGTTTGATTACTTACTTTCGAGGGAGAGGGAGAGATGAACAGTACCTTAACCACAGGGAAGAGAAGGTGGCTAATCTGAGTTAACCTTTGGGGTTCTTTCAGTGGAGAAAGAGGCAGCTTCAGAGAATGATTTTTTTTAATGTCTTTTGAGATAGATAAATGGCCTTCGAGAGAGCGATTCATTCTTGCCTGTTCATACCATCGACTAGGGAGTTTAGATGGTGAGTTTATACCAGGTACCCAGCTTTAAAGTGCCTGTGATTAGATAGGCTGGATAACTCACCCTAGACATATTGGGGAGATGCTGATTCCTTTAACTACTGTGATGATTTCTACAGAGGTGTTCGTGGCATATAGTTGAAGTAGGACAGGCAACAGCAAAGCAGTATTTGGTGTATAGCACCTACTGCTAAAAGCACAGCATTGTTCTTCAGTCAATCATACCCCCATTCACAATTTCGAAGTTTTTAATGAATGTGGAGCTCCTCTTAGTGGCCACCAAGTGCCACAGGTATTTTGTACAGCATATGCAATTCTGTCTGCAGTCAAGTGACGTTGAAACACTAGCTTGACACTGCTTAATATCTCATATTTCTGACAAACTTGCATGCAGGCACAAACAAGTATTGCCATTCAAGTGTCCATTATGAAATACGGGCTTGAAACACTAATCTTTGTGCTTTGCCAAGAGCTTTAGCAAGTCATTTCCCTTCTCTGCCTATTTTTGCAAACAAAGCAGCAGCAGTAATAATTAGAAAAAGAGTTAAGAGAGAAAGTTCTTGTTTTTAAAGTTCTTTGCATATGGAATATCTGTCTAATGCTATTTTTTCGATCAACAGCTAAATTTAATTTATGGCAAAACAAATATCAATAGAGAATACACATTAATACATAAACATTGGCACAGTTTTCCTCCACAGCTCTATCACTTGGTTGCTCAGGATATCCTGAAATACATAGCTGAGTTGGTGCTGAAGTATCTTACATGGAAGGAATCTGTATGGGAATCTGTGTGGCTGTAGTCATTTTTATGTCCACAGTAGCAGTAGGTGTGTTTCAAAACAAATAGCCAAAACTGGACAAGTGGAATTTTTGTATAGGAGGTAGCTAAAGTACAATTGAAAATTACTTGAAATTCTAGCAGCTAATTACCAGCTACTCTAATCAGCATTACTCAGTAGACTGTTCGTATGAACTACTTATAATAAATACACCAGTTTGGATACAGGATAGGATATTAAAAAACAAACCATAATTCTTTCTCAGGTGTTCTATATTTTAAGCTGCATTTCATAATCAGATTTTCAGATTTGCATATTTAATTCCCAAAAAAAGGTTAATAGAAAAATGCATCTTTTATCAGTAACCAAATTGCAATTTGATTTCTCAGTATACTACTCTCTAAATCATCTTGCTCGTGCAGAGGTAGGAAAATTAAATTAATGAAATGGCAGTAATTTTAATTCATGAATATTAAAAGTTACAAACATTAAAGCTACATTTTTATGTCCTTTACAACCTTTTACCTATGTGAAAAGTAGATCACCTTAACAGTTAGAATTTTTGAAAGGTGCCCTCTTGTCCAGAAGTATAAACATCTCATTCTCCTTAGAAAATACATCTTGAGTAACTTGAGTAACTATTCACTAGATGTCTCTGTGCTTCTGAAATTAATTCATTGCCTTTGCAAATGAATAGTTACAGATACAAGGGAAAAATGATCTGATATTTTTTTACTGTTATTCAGAATATTTTACATGCCATCCTAAAATTATTTTAATCTAAATCCTTTCATATTCTCCTTTTTTTGTGAACCGTGGAAGAAGTGATGCACTGCTACTTAAATTTCAGTCACTTAATTGCATTGAATTAGTGTAAAATTTTTATCCATACAAATACATACACGCATTTTAAAACAATATATAAGCTACATTGTTCCAACAAAAATACAAATATTGTCATCTTAGAATTCCATAGACCATTGATAGTGCTTATGGATAGTTTGTGCTGATTTCTTTAAATAAGAATTCTGTCACTTTTTGGTGGGGACAGATCACTATCGGCTTGCATTTTTTTTCACCATTTTTATTCTGAATTCTGAAGGTATGAGTCTGGAATTACTGCACAGAAAGGTTTTTGTGTGTGTGTGTGTGTTTTTTTCTTTATAGAAAAGATAAGACCTTCCTACGCATGTTTTAGATCTTTTGGCAAGTTGAAAACAATATTTTGAACCCGTATAAGTTACAGAGATTTAATATACTCTTATGATCTGGTTATGTTTTGGAAACCATCTACATGAGGATATGTAGTAGGGACAAGAAAATTAAGTTATCATGGATTGTACTTGCTATTTCCTTTTCAGAGAATCTAGCATTCTAATACCTATGCAGCTAAATGCTGGTTTTATATTTTTTCCTGTCTCTAATTTTTCTCAGGAATGAAATCTATATTGCTCCCTCAGGAGTGCAGAAGGAAAGAATACAGGTAGGTTGAGCTCTTTTTTCATGTCAGAGTTCATCTGAAATGGATGAAGTTATCTTTATTTAGAGTTTTGATTTTCCTTATGTGAAGTTTGAAATTTGTTATACTAACTGCTTTCTTGAAACAATTATGGATTTACCCACTGTTTAAGTACTCTTCTAGCATAGCATGCCACCATTTGTTTCAGTGACATGTATAGATTTGTCTTGATTTTTTTTTGGCTTAAAATTAACACAGAAGACTGCGATTTGAAAGTCACTAGACATTTAATTTTTTTTTGTCAAGCTTAAATGTTTTTTTTTTTCTGTCTGGATTCAATTTCAGCTTACTGTGACATATCGAATTAGGCATCAACACCTCTCTCCTATTTATTTTCATTCAAGCAATTACACAAATCTTTCTTTATCTTGATATTCTCAGTAAAGAGATAGGCTCTCCCTATGACAAAGTGACCTTGTCTATCTCAGCTCTTTTTCATATAAGAGCAAAGAACCAAAATATAAGTAGAGAGAAGATCAGGAAATGATAACTTTTATGACAGCAGGAACTCCTCCAGACTAGAATTATTTGTGGAAAGGGTTTGTTTTTTCACATCTCAGAGTTAATACAGCGAAAAAAGGAAATGGTTCTCTTTGCTAATAGAAACTTGAGGTTTTGCATAACACTTCCTAGGAGTGTTAGCAAGCTAGACAGGCAAAGGCGTAATATGGCAAGATGTGATATTCTTTTCTTTGCTGGCAGCAGCAGTGGATTGAGTGCAGTGAGCAAGGAGATCTCTTGCAACTCTATTTCCTGCTGATTTTGTAAGTAATTTCAAAGAAGAAAGCTTTTTTTTTCCACCCTGAACAATTCTCTGTATTCTGTCCTATTACAAATGATTGATGAAAAGAGAACGTTTGTGAAAAGCTACTAAAGGCAAAATTAAGGAAAAAGAAGTTCTACAATTTAAATATATTTTATGTAGGTTTAATATATAGTCTTCATTGATTCTTTAAAAAGGAAAGAAAGAGTACATCTATGTTTTTTTCTCTTAGTAAGTTAATACTTTTTGTTAGATGGATTGCATGTTACTTAGCTATAAACTCCTCCTTCCTATTATGTTTTACATTTGTGAACATTTACTTGACCCAGTGATAGTACTAGAAGCTAGAATGAATGTGGTACATTATATCAATTTTTAAATTGCAGTCTGTATTGACTATATGGAAGGTGTTTATGTATATATAAACACATGTGTGTATAGTCTCAAGAAGGAAAACAAAACTATCTGGATCATCACAGATGAAAATAATTTCTTTTCTCCCACAGCCAGAAGATATGTTTGTTTGTGACATAAAAGAACAGGACATCAGTGGGCCTCCAGCACACAAGAAACTAAAGAAAAGCCAGTGTACACCACTTTTTATGAATGCTTACACGATGAGAGGTATGTAATTAGTATTATATTCACAGAATCAAAGTTCAGTATCAAGATTCTTTATCTGTGGAAATTATCATTGAATCATGAAACTCAACTAATTAGTACAAGAATACATAGAATGGGAAATAGACCGTGGTTACATCCTGTAAGGTTCATTCACACTTCAGCCTTCAGATTCAGTTGTATCTCTGGTCATAGTTACAGCACCAATTTTTAGTGCAGTGTATTCATAGTTGGGGGCCTGGAAGGAAGGTTACTAAAGTTTTATACCTGCAGTTTTGCTTATTGTTAGATCCTTTTAAATCTTGTTTTTCTGGTTAAAGGTTCTAAAAGTCTAATGTGAAAGTATGAAACTTGCCTTTTGCTTGGAATTAGGTTGTCAGTTTCTAGTTTGGAGGTGTTTCTTTGGAGATGTTTGGAGGCATCAGAGGTGTTGCAGAAAGCTCATTTGTTGCAATTCTTTTGTCACGTTTCGGTAGCAGTATTGCCCCTAATGTTCTGATGTTCTTCATTTTTCTCTTCCAAGCCTGGACTGGATTGGAGTCCCTGCAGATGTACAGCAATAGAAAATTTTTGTAGTGATTTAGGCAATCTCTTCTGATCTTCCTGTTCAGTAAATTGATATATGTACCCAAAGAAAACTCACTTTATATTTTTAGCAACATTGCAGCTTTATCAATACATTGTCATTATGATGTATGCCTGTTTCCTTCATGGCACATGGTAAAAATAAAATAACAATATTTTTTCAGATAATTATTCGATAATTCGGGAAGTATAACTGCATAACAAGATGTTAAAAGCCTCTGAATTTTCTCCTCACAAGTAAACTTGGTAATTCTTTAGAATCTCAGGACACTGATAAAGTTAGAGTGTTTCAGTCACTACAATACATAATGAAATGTAAACATAGTTAGTGCTTCTCCTCAAATTGGTACTAGAAGTTCATATTGGTGTCCTAAAATGATTCATAATTATCTTGCATAGATGAGTGATTATTTCCTAACTTTCTTTAGGTTGCTGTATATTTTCTCCCTCAAAAAGAACAAGCGACATTTGCTAAGGTGCCTGTCTATAGGAAAGAGATATATGACTAAATTATTTTTAATAGATATATTTTTAAATTCATTGTAAAATAATTCATTTTTGCCTTTTTCTTATCTTAGGAGCAGGTGCAGTTATCCATACTCATTCCAAGGCTGCTGTTATGGCTACACTTCTTTACCCAGGGAGTGAATTCAGTATTACCCATCAGGAGATGATAAAAGGAATTCAGAAGTGTACTTCGGGAGGATATTACCGGTATTTCCATACATACCTATAAATAGAGACTTATACCTAAGAGCAGAAGACATGCTATTTGATCACTTGTATTAATCAAAATAACAGATGACAAGTAATTTAAGTCATGTGCATTAAAGTATGTAATATAAAGTATTGGAAATAAGAAATAACATGATATCAGTAATAAATCAGGCACTGACTTCCTCTGAGAAGGTCTCATTCCTATAGAAGAGAATAGAAATAAAATCTTGTAACGTCAAAGTTACTGTGGTCTGTCGAACTACAGAAAGAGACAGAATAAATAGCCGTGTCCTGACAAAAATCTCAAAAACAGAGTCTTTAGCACATCTGTACAAGGTTAAGCTGATGCTGTAGCCAACCAACATTAAGTTGGATTGATAAAGAGCAAACTGCATTTGGGTGGACTTCACAAATTGTTGCCTGTGCTATTTTAGGACAAGTTAAGAGAGTGGAGGATTTCAGATTTTTACTTGACAGACTTTGAAAGAAAATTCAGAGTAAACAACTCATTAAAGACTATGTTAGAACTTTTCAAGGATGCACTTTGAGGTAAGTGCTGAGTTATTCCAAATTATCTGTGAAGGCTTGTTTTGAGGACTCCACCCCACAGAGTGTTGAATTGAGACCAGCAAACAGTATTTATATAATGTGACAAGTAGATGAAAAATTGAAATGTTAAATTCTTTCCACTTTTTGATGTTACTATTTGTAACTAATATTTGCTGTTTGGCAAAGGAGCAAAATGTTTGGTCTGAGATATTATGCTAGGCCGTATTCATAGTTTTGCTTGACTTGTCAAGCTTTACCTTCTTCTCAACATTAACATTTGTGTTTTTAATGTGGCAAAATGTACAATCATATGCTGAATTGTCTAAGTAACACTGGTCTTAAAAATCAGGACCAATTTCCGATTTTGGATTTGCGTTTTGAATTCTCAAACATTCCTAAATATTAGTCGAGACATTTTCCATATCACACATTCTCCTCTGTCACACTTTTAATTCAAAAGAAAAACTAAAAGAATTAAAGTTTCTCATAAAGGTGGTTGCCACTATGTCATTTTTGTCTGATTCACACTCCTCTGTCTTGTCTCGTATAAAATAGGAATTCAAAGGAATAGGAGCTTTCAAAAAGGGAGTACATTGCTTCTAATTAGATAAACCTTTTCTGGAAGCTATCCAGGAAAATGTTACAGATAGAATAATCAGATTTATTCCATGGACTAAATATGATTCCAATGGAGCCATAATAGTGTTACCTTCAACTTCAGAAGAAGAAATAGACCCATAGGAAAAAAAAAAGTTTTGAAAGTCTTACCCTCACACCCTCCCAAGATATTTAATAGGGAAGCTTGAGAGAACAGTCTCCTTTTGTTTCAATAAAATACTTCATTCCTGTTTAGTCTAACCTATTGAGTCTCCTGTGGCCTGTATGGATATTAGTTTTCAAAACTCTACGGTTATGATTAGGAGTCAGTTTATGGTGTTTATACATGCTATTTAAAGCATGATGCACAGTAATGTGGGGTTCTTCCAAACACATGCCCAAACAGAACAAAATTTAAGAAACCAATTCCTTACCTATTCTGGCCTCATAAGTAACAAGCACTACAAATCTAATTTTAAAGACCATATCATATGAGATTCTAAGTAAGCCTACAAACATTTCATTTTCTTTATTCCTTCTTTTTATAGATATCCTTGGGAAAGTATCATTATTTAAAAATGTAAGGTATCAGATTTTAATTTTTGTGAATATCTAACACAAATTATAAGCTCTATTATTTTTAGCATTGTTTCCTATCTGTTTTTTTTTAAGCTCTATTAGCATCTACCTATGAAATATCTATGTGATCTTGATGATAAACCTTAACTTGAACTGGGGATTTATTAAAACTATTTAAACAAGTTTCTGCCAGTGTTAATTAAGGTTCAAACAATGCCAAATATCCCAATCCTCCTTCACAAGAAACTATTAGGCAAGTTCCACTGAATAACATGCATCATCTTGTCTTTGGAACAGGGGTTCTCAAGCTCTCTTAAGATCACACATAGCCCACCAAGCACTCTATCACAGAAGAGAATGTATTTTTCAAGTGTTGACTCTTCACTCTATTTATATGCCTTAGCAGGACAATCTTATTTCCAGGGGCTTTTTGGACTACCTATTTTTTTTTTCTGCTCTCCAGAAAACAGTTCCATTTCCTTCTTCATGATGTGATTCTTTTAAATAATTTAATCTGAGATCAAGCTTGTAGATGATGCCAATACAGGGTGAATAAATTCAGAAAAAAAAATGCAAAGGGAGTACAAAGTGACGATATGTGAACAAACAGCTGGACTTATTACACTAAAGTTCTATTTTTGTGCCTTGAGTATGGTTCAGGTGTTGCAGGCATACTCTTAAATTTGGGAGCTGAAGATATTGCTGAGAGCTTGCATGACACAGTGTGATTCACTACAGAGGAGCTTAAAGTCACTAGTGCTGAGAATCTGTTAACAACCATAGACGGTCAAAGAAGAATCCCGCTTCAGAGGGGAAATGCTTTCAGACACATCGCTTTTTAAGTGCTCAAACACCTATTTTTTTATTTAGATATGATGATACACTGGTGGTTCCCATTATTGAGAATACACCAGAAGAGAGAGATCTCAAGGAAAGAATGGCACGTGCAATGGAACAATACCCAGACTCTTGCGCTGTTTTGGTCAGACGTCATGGAGTTTATGTATGGGGAGAAACATGGGAAAAAGCCAAAACAATGTGAGTATAATTTAGGAAGATTATATCCTTTGTCGCTATATCTACAAAATATTAATGAGTTGAAACCTGTGTGTCCCTTCCCACATGAAACCTGCAGGCATTCTCTGCTTTTATATAATACCTTCCAACTGTTTGTAGTCTTCCCTAGTCCCTTTTGCTTTGGGAATGTAATTCAATTGTTGATGGAAATGGAGAAAGTCAGGAGCTTGCAACAAAAACGCTCTGCGCCAGAGTGTCCTTGCTGACTTTCTGATACCAGAGTGGTAGAAATGAACAAAAATAGAGCTATCCTGTCAGATCATAACATTGGTGATACAGAGGTCAAGAGAAAAAAAAGTTCATTTTCATAGAACATGGTACTGCATACACCTAACTTTACATTTCTCTTTTTTCTTCTAATTAATTTTAAGGTGTGAGTGTTACGATTACCTGTTTGACATCGCAGTGCAGATGAAACGGCATGGACTAGATCCTTCGAAACATCCATCAGGAGAAACTGGGATCCTGTAAATGGCAACATTTATATTCAGGTGTGAGTTTATTTGTAGAAATTAAAAGGGGTCAATACGGAGGGAGAAACTGCGGACTCTATTCCCAGGCAGGTCAGACACTTCAATTCTGTACATGTCCCCTGATTCCCCAGCCCTATCTCTATTAACATTGCAGTTGTACTTGTGCCTAAAGTAATGCTCCCTTACCTTGCAGTGCCACAAAAGGATGTGTATTTATAGTTAAATATGTCCTGCATATATTTTAACAGTCACGTACTGCACAGAATGCACTTTATTTGCATCTTTTAAAACTAAAGAATCCCAAGCATCCAAGAAAGAATCAGTGAAGGAAAGAGAGTCCAGCCTAGGAAGCTAATGTATACAAAGATACCTGAACTTTCATTCTTAATATATTTTCATTCTTTAGCTAGATCAGGCATCAGTTTCAGTTTCTCCCAGTGTTGAAGATTTTTCCTTATTTATCTGATGACTTTTTCCCTTCAGCAGAAATGACTGGTTGCTGCTTAAATAAGTTTCATTGATTATTGTCATGTGTTTACTTTGTACAGCAATGCTATCATGAATTTGTTTTCTTATGCAGCAGTGATCATTTTATAAACTTCCCAGAACCAATATTATTAAAAGCAAATACATAGTATGATCAGGCAGTACATTAAATAACTGATGGAGGAAGATCTCTGAAAGTTCTTGCATAGGTTTTGTTCGGCCCGGTATGGCAAAACACAGTAGTAGCATGCTGCTTCCATTTGGGGCATCTTTTCTTGAAAATCTAAGAGAGCTTGAAGACAGCAGTGCTGACATAAAGGAGTTGCTAGACTAAACTCATGGTCTAATTAAACAGGATGGGCTAACTCATTGCACAGAGTTGGCCCATCAGATAATTCTATCCACCCACCACGCTTGCATCAGAAGAGATGAAAACTGGTTGCTTAGGCAGCAGAAGCAGAGAACAGCAGCGCTCGGAGCCCTAGCACAGGAGGAGGAAGCAGTGGGACAAGAGACTTGCTGTCAGATGAGTTTCTGCATGATCAGATATTTGGAGGGCTGCCACTGCATTCGGGGATGAAGATTGCCTACCACACCTGCACAGAGCTACCGTGCAGCCCATGAGACAGGGACCAAAATTGATCTTGAGCCCCTACAATTGAAAAGGTTGGGCTAGAACGATAGCATTAATATCCCTTTACTTTTTTTCTTATACAAATATCTTGTTTCAGAATATCCTCTCTCATTTTTTTCTCCCACAGAATTTTCTTCTTGCATCCTTACGGGAGCTCCAGGTTCCATGTCACACCACTGAAACCAGGAGGGGGTGCTGTTAGACTCGCCGCTTTGGCAAACGCTACCCACGAGTCTTGACGATCAAAGAATAAAAGGAGAGCTGAAGTGAGGAAAATCCTGAGCAGTCATTTCTCTTCATGAATGCTGTCAAAGACTGCAGTGGGAGAAATGAAAATTCAGATGCAAAAACTGTCTTTGAAGAAAGCTATGGAGAATTAATGTGACATTTTGTTTGCATATTTTAAAAATTCATGTTTCTTGATCGTGATCCTCTGCTAGATCATTTAATTTGCTCTGAATCTCTAAGAGAAAGGAATAGCCTTTAAACTTTTAGATCACCCTCACCTTAAGTTAGGTATAAAGCGTAAGTTGAACTCTTATTCATTTATATGATGTTAATAAGATTGTGAAATTAAATATATATATTTTTAATCCTCTTTTAACTGTCTTTACAGGTAGTAGTAGATGTAATTTTATAGCTTGCATTTGAGAATTATAACTGAGAAGAATGCCTTGGGTCTTATCTTTTTTTTTTTCTTTTCTTTTCTTTTTTTAACCTTTGTGAATCCTTGTCCTTTTAATAAAATTTTAAGACTGTTATGATTTTAAAACATCCTACTTTAAAATGCCCTACAATTACTCAACCTAAGTAGATTTAATCCAGCATTATAATTCCGAGAGGAAGCTGATTAAATTAGTCTCACATATTTATGTATTTTACTTATGTATCTTCTTTCAAAACCGCATAGAACAGCCCCCAGCAGAAGCCATCAGAGCCTCTGTTGGCCAGCTTTATGACTGGATATTGAGGATGACATGAGAGCCTGTCGGCCAACATGTGCTGCCAGAGGGAGAGCTCTTGTTTTCCATCCTGTTTTCTGCTGGGGGCCATGTATTCTCACCACTTCCTTTGCATTCTCTCTGGCACTTGTTTGAGCTTCCATGAGGTGAATTAATTCATTAGCCTAAGAGAAAACTACTTCAAGGGGGGACAAACAAAATTATATTGTTTCCTGGTCAGGCACTGATAAGTTGGATCAGCTCAGAGATTGGTCTGAAGGGTACCAGAGATGAGATAAAAGTGGAGATGGCTAAAATGGGATAAAGGAACAGGGAAACTCTTCTGCTTTTGATAGCAATAACTAACCCACCCAGCTGTTTGTGGGAATGCATCCTTTACACAGTTTGCTAAAACAAGCCAGAAAAAAATCTTGTTTCTCTCCCATTAATAGCATTAACTTGCTTTAGTTACAGTAGTTACAGGTGTCAGACTACTGGATATAACACAACATACACTTTTGGCATACTGCTAATTGTGTTGTGTGCTGAAATCACGCAACAAACATCATTTTGGCTTGGTGATGATTTGTCTGCCCATATAACAGTCTGGCTCTAGGCTTTGGAAAAAGTCATCTGCTGTGAAGCACCATGGTGTGTGCTAAGTGCCTACTGTTGTGTTACATTCGCACGTTAAAGGAGTAACCAAATTTTGATCTTTTTTGGATTTGCTTACACAATTTAGGTAGGCAAACATAGCTTTTCTTTTTTTCTTTATTTTTTTTCCTTTATTCGTTTTATCTTCTGACCTTTGCTGGCAATATAGCGAATCAAAAACTGAAGGAAGTGTGTGTCCCACCAGGCTCATTAATGCTTCATTATTTATCTGACATGCAGGTGGACTCTGAGCCTTAAAAAAAAAAAAAAGGCAATTTCCCTTTCTCAAATGATCAATCTATCTCTTAAAATTCACTGAGAAAAGTAATATTCAGTGCTATGCTGACACACTGGCAGAGGTCATTAAGAGCTGTGTCGTGGAACACTTCAGCATGTTTACTTTCCCTGGTGCAATTGGGATGTGCCTGCAACGTGCAACCTTTAAAGCATGTACGGGGGGCTTAATTCTCATGAAGCAATAGTTATTGTTGGCTTATTTCAAATTTTTGGCTGTATTTTTAATTAACATTTTGCATAATTAAGCATTTATTTGTCAGTGATAAATATTTTGCAGTGTCTCTGTATCATCCTGTGGTAGTATATGGATTGCCGCAGAAACTTGCTTAAAAAATGGTGTTTTTTAGATCAGATTGTGCATTAAGGAATGCTGCATACTGTGCTGCTCAAGTCAGGCACAAATCACATCCAAGTGAGCTCTTTAAATGTTTAAGCATTGCATTTTCCTTAATGTTTGTCCTGCTTAACACAAACCAACAAAAACAAGCTAAGAATACACCTAAACTACCCATTATGGCAATACACTTAGTGATCAAATCTAGTTGCCATCCATTCATTGAGACCTTTGATACTTTCTTTAAACTTTCTTTAAAAATTGAATTCCTGCGGTATTCTGATGATGCTGTCAGAATAGGACATAATTATATCTTCCTGTGATAATGACATTTTGTAAGAAAAAAAAAAACAACAAAAGTTTTTCTGCTTCTTGATGTTTTGATCTATGTGCATATTGAAAAACTACAAAAGAAGACTCGAGGAGAAGATTTTTTTGCCAAGTATATTCCTCTAGGGTCATATTTTAATTATAAATATTCACTTCCTTACCCAGATACAATCTGTAACTCTATTCTTTCCAAAATCAGTACAAAATTCAAATTTTGTGTGGTAATTATTAGATTACTTTATATGGGACTTTCAGATACTATGAATGCCTATTTAGTGGTATGGAAATAAACTAAATATGCTGTTCTCATATCTGCTTACAGGGACCCTCAAAAAAAGGAATCCATGAAGTCATAACCTTGTTATAAGCTTGTGACATGGTTGCTGCTTCCCAAAGTGTTCAGGCAGATTTACAGTTCAGCCCAATTACATATAACAAAAATGTTAAAGTTCCCTAAATGAGCTAAAGCTTCCAAGATTCTATCATATGGAAATCTAGACCACTTTCTGGTGTGAACTGTAGCCACAGCAAGATATTTTTATCTGCCTCACAGCTGATATATCTAAGTTTAGTATCAGTAGATAGTATTATGCAAAAGTCACATAATTCCCATTTCAAGTGCTTCATCCAAAACACTAATTAAGTTCCAATGTTTCCCAATAAAAGTAATTCCCAGAAAATAAATTAAACGGATTTTAGCTTGTTTTAAGCAACAACAAAAAAAATCCAGATAGCAAACTTTTAAATTTTTTATTTGTCTTCAGACTTTCCCAACACCTGCTAGATTGTGCTAAAGCACATAAAAAGTACCAACTGGCTGATATGTGACACCAAAAATGGACTAAACATGTTCAACTAGATGTGATTTAATTCGCAGTCATAGAAATTCATATTGCCTGAACAGCATTTGCAAACACCCACTCTCTCTCTGTAGTTAGGTACTTTTTTTTTTTAAGACATTGTGCTATTGTACTAGCAAGTTTCTCTCATCTGTGACAGATAAAATTACAGAGTTTAATCTCCAGAAACTAGCTCAACAAGAATTTATTTAAATAGTTGGGCATAAATTCTCTCTCATAGATGAGCCTCAGATTAGCTCCGATTTCTCTAATGGTAATTTCTGGTAATTACAAGCAAAATACACTGGATATAGAAGAAAGAATAGGTCTTATATTTAAAGCAAAGAGCTGGAAGTCTAGATTCTGTGGCTGATTCAAGTGTTACCTTAAGGTCATGCCTTGAACAGTTCACTTTGATGGGAGTTTCAAAAGAGCCCGAATGAATCAGGTAGTGCCTATATCCCACTGGAGAGTCAGATGCTGGGGTTTCATTAAGCTCCCCTGGAACTGCCAGCATTTAGCATTAACTCCGTGCGTTTCCATCCGGAGGGGGAGAAACTGGGAAGGGGGCTCGTGCGGCAGTCTCTAGGCCATCGCTAGCTCATTTCAGACAGACATCAAATGCCTTTCCCATCCCCTCCCTTGGAAAAAAGCTCTTACACAAGAAAGCCATAGTTTTTAAGAAAAAGATTGCCACACAATAACATCACCTGGTGCTGCATTACCAAAGCAAGAAACCAAGCAGCGAGCTTTCCTGCTGACTCAAATTCGCGCATTAATACTAGCCTAACTACAATATCACAGCCTTTGCCACGTTAGTTCTGCCCCTCCCGAAGGATACCCGTCTTCCACAGACTGTCCTTCCAGACAGAGTGCCTGGTGCCCAACCCTAAGCTCCAGGTCTCCAGGAGCAACAGAGCAGGTTGCTACAGAGCAGCTCCAACCAAGCAGGTTACCCTCACAGTCGCTGTTTCAGTATGGTTGCAGAAAACAATATCACTGCAATAAATTTCAGCATTATCTATGTGCACGAATGATTATGGCCAGCTACCCGGCCTCATCGGGGTGCTGTGCATTTAACTGATGCTTGCACTCCTTTTGTCTTTATGCTTTGTCTCATTTCCATGTCTTATACTGTTTTAATGCTGCATTGCTGTAAGATGTTTTTCTCCCTCACCTATTTGTTTTCCATTCTGTCTTTGAAACTAAATGTAAACTTACTACCATTTGCATTCTACTTGAACTTTGAAACCCAGGAATATTTTTGCATTAGGCAACAAATAACTTATCCCTTTCCCGATTCATCTGCTACATCCCTGACATATCCGAGCACGTCCTGTTATTTGTGTTTGCTGCACATTGGTACTTAGCGGGTTAATTTACCCTCTGTACCTCAGACACACTGTTTAGGATTTTGCAAGCAAATGTCTGTTGGTTGCAAGAACGTATGAACAAGTATGAGACTAATTTCCTGTTAAAGAGTCGCTACATTAAAAGGAAATTTGCATAATCATAGACTAAGATAGTGTAGGGAAAACCCCTAGAGATCATTCTGATGCCAGGATTAAGCCAAGCCCAGCATGTAATTTATTTGAATGCATGAAAGCTGCTGCTTATCGTTGGCTTCTATCTCAAGTCCCCGAGCACTTTAGTTGGCAGCAGCAGGCTCTGACTCCTCCTGGCTAATTCATTATCCTCAACAACTTTTAAAAGGGTTATTTTAAGTTTAACTTAACAGTCCCTGCAACTTAATTCATACAATAAAAGAAAAAGGAATTATTCTTTTTATGATTTGTCACATGTTCAAAATCAAGTTACCACAATTTCTTGGGTCATCATTTTATTTAATGCCCGTGCCTTCAGGTTATGATAACTGAAATATCTAAAGCACCACAAAAACAAGAGTTCTGGACTACACCTATGAAAAACATAGCCAAAAACAATGAGATTTCATAATGTGGGTATTTTATTCAACTTCTATAGAAGTAAAGGAGCGTCCAGGTAGGAGTTTAACTCCTACAAAGTACACGAGCAATTAAAAATCAAGACACTTAAGTGTTCTGAACTGATTAATAATTAGTAATTGTCTTGTGTCCGAGTCTAATTTAAATCCAACAGACTAAATTTTAAATCGGAGAATCCCATTGCCCAAGTAAAGCACATCACACGCTTGTCACCTGGTACCTCCTCGGTGTTAACAGGCTCATGTCCATGGCTGGGAACTTTAGGGATCCCAAATGGTTTATGGAACACACAACCTGGATAAGGACATTCTCTGAACCGAAATGCCCAGGTGCCAGGAAATCAGTTAACAAAACAAAAACAAAAGCACACCCAAATACATACAACACTGGAGCAAATGGCTCCTGTCATGCTTGCCGTGGTTAAAACCAAAGGGGATGCAGAGAGACACAGAGGAGCAGAAAAAGAACAGCAGCTGCTGTTTCAGCAGATGGAAAAAGAGAGGAGGAACTGCTCAATAACATTTCAGTGTGAGGTCCAAGAGTATTTCAGTGACAGCTCAGGATGTCGAGCCTCAAGCCATAGAATAAGAGGGAAATAATGTTTCTACCACAAGGTAAAGGAAGGACAAACATTATGATAGCAAGTGATTTGCTTAATTATAGTAAAAGCAAGACTAGAGAATGTAATTAACACCTCACACACCTGAATAGGAAAGCATTTAGTAACAACGGTAGCAACATTAGTAGATGAATAGTTAGATGAACAGAATGGTCACCAGTGTCTGCTCCTGCAGAACCATTCATAATGCACCTTCACCGAATGTGCTAAGAAGTAGCACTGCGTTGCTGTACTTTAACTGCAGCTAAAACAGTACAATCCCCGGAGATCTGGATAGCTAGTCTAATGGTCTAGGCAGAAGTCATGCACTAACCTGCATTAGGGTATGTTGCCCTATGTGAATTGTCTGACACTCCATAAAATTGCTATATTTGGAAAAATAAAAAGTCTACAGATTAAGCGATTAATACAACACAGTCTTCAGATAAAACTTGGCAAATGCTACAAAGAAAATCATCAAATAATGAAGGACACGAACTAAATCAGTTCAAACCAGATGCCAGACAGTTATTGATAACTTGGTGAAACCTGAAACTCGCATTGCGCGGAATCAGTTGCGCAATAAAAAGTGACAAGGCTTTCCAACCCGCTGCCGAAAGGAGGTTGAGGCTGGGAGGCTCTCGCCCCTGCTGCACTTGCATTTAATGTCTCTCCACAATACATACTCTGCACTCCATTCTAACTTGATAAAGGTCCTAGGCTGCAACACTGACACCAGAATTGTGGCATTGTCTTATAAAGCATTACACAAGTCCAGAGCCAGCCATAATCATGTTTTCACATATATGGATACAAAAGAAAAGAAATATTTATCTCTATGATAAAGTTTTTCAGAAAAATTAATCTACTTTTTTGTTGTTTGTTTTTTGTTTCTTTCTTTGCCACCTGCTTGACCAAGCACTATTGTCCTTGGCCACTATTACTGACCGGCCCTTCCTAGCTCCACTTCAAGAAATTCTGCAAAGTTCTCTGCATCTATAGAGCATCTATAATGCTCTTGCATGAGCACAAGGAATGAGCACTAGTTTATTGGGAGTGCTGAGCAGGGAACGATGCTAAAAATAAACAGGAAGCAAAAGGTTTAAAATGGGATGAAAGAGGTGTACGATCCCGGTATTCAAAGCGTATGCCAGGGAACATAAAAATGATATTGTGTGTGAATAAAGGAGGAAGTGCATGTCAAAGAGGCGGTTGTGTAGCGCTCAGGAGAAGCTTTGAGAAGGCGCTGGAGAGGAATAGCTGTGGAGCAGCACTTGCTGGTGGCTGCCTGAGCATAGGCTGGTGCACCAGGTGGCAGCCGGGTCAGAAGAAGTTTGCCCGCTATGGGATTAAGGTTATCACACAATAAGCTGTAAGACGTAGATGCAAATTTAATACTCTTAGAAGCTAATGGAGAGATCAAGAACTTTATGGCCTGTCTGAAGAACAGCAGCATGGTTACAGTTGAAATTATTATTTTTATAAAGGAGAGAATGTTGTATTCGGTCAGGATGCTTCCCTGCTGGATGTTTTATTAAAATCCTCAAACTACTATTCTGAAATGCTATTGCAGTTGGCCAGGACATTTTTCTTCCTTAAAAGCATCATATGAAATTTTTCAATATCTTTAGAATAAAGAAAAAAAAATCTAACAAAAGTATCAGTCCAGTGAGAGTAACAGGGATCAGTTTCAGCAGGTGAGATAACTTGTTCTCAAAGAAATGAGGATAGAAGGAGAATATCAGGGTTCACCAGAATAGCATTGCCAAGATAGGGTAATATCAGAATAATTGCATTGTATTTCCCTTCCTGCTCATCTGTGCACTGAAATTGTGCATTTTAAGATTGCTAATGACTCTGGAGGAAATACCCTATTCCAGAACATTCACACTGTGAAGATGGCTAAAATATTGTAAAGGTTAAGGTTAGCCCAGAGATAATTCCCCAGGGCCAGAGAGCAATGCAAGCTGCAAACTGCATGTCAGGGGCTGAGGGGAGGCCGAGGGGTTGCAGGGCAGAAGGTACAAGACTTCCTCAGGGATGTGTAGATGCCCTTGGGTCCCGGCATCCGTAACCTCACCAGCCCCTAGGGACTGCCTGTGTTGCCCTGTGGAGTCCTTTCAGCCCAAAGCCAGCAGAGCAGGATAAGAGTCCCAGCTTCCCTCTCATCCCAAGATTATGGTTTCCATGCTTGAGTTTTTGCAGGATAAAGGTAGAATTTCCCTGTTGGATAAAATTAACTCCTGTTCAGAGAAGTAATATCAGGTCTTTGACTCATGATGATCCTCTTAAGTTCTGTGAAGGTTTTGGGCTAAGCTTTTATACTTCCTTATACATCTTTTAAGTACTTATACCCCATCCAAAAGAGGAGGTAGGTTCATGATGCTTGTAATCAACTTCCTTGTAAAGGCTTTTATATTCAAAGGCATAAGATTTAAGTTTTTAAAATACAAGCTAGGTGTGAAGTAGAATAAACAGCCACTAGCGAAGATCATGAACAAGGGTAGGTCTTTAATCTTAAATGCTATCGGGGTATTAGATGACTGAATAGAGAGGAGCCTCCTGCTTGAGAAATCTCATTCCAGGATTCTTTCCTAAAAATAGATAAATGTCTAAGTACCATCTTTGAAAATATGTAAGCTTACTCTTAACGCTTCTTGGAGAGTAATCTCAGATCCTTCATATTGTACTTGAACAGTTAGTGGTTTCATCCAGGATGATGAAAACTTGGTACCTTTTTGGAATGTAGGGATTCAATGAAGTTTCTCCTATTTCCCTGAAAAAAGGTAGAAAAAAAGTTTCTATTTGTAGGGACCACTCCCTTCTTGAAGATGCTCTGAAAATATTCATTGAATCAGAAGGAGATAGCAATGGACACTGCTTAATGATGATTTATGTGGGAGAGCAGACACTTGAATTCTAATTCCCATTTCATAGATAAGTAGATTCTTGAAACTGTTTAAACTCTTTTAAAGAAAAATGATTCAATGGGAAAAAAAATGAAATACCAATCAGCATAGCTTTTATCATGGGAAAGAGATTTGAAGACTCTCGGGAAGAAGGAAGAGCTGAAGGTTTAAGAAAAGGTNCAGATTTGAAGACTCTCGAGAGGAAGAGCTGAAGGTTTAAGAAAAGGTGTATTTTGAGAGCCCGATTCAGATGTTCTCAGCCTTTCCAAAGATGCATCAAGACTCTGGTTCCTGAAAGCACCTAAGTGCTTGGCTACCTGAGGCTTTTTGTGACTACACACCATCCTGGAAGGAAGCAAGGAAAAAAGCGAGGCCCCTATACATTAGGTACCTGTAACAGAAGTAGTTAAGCTGCTTGAAAATAATTCTTAAAGGTAGGAATAGGCAATTTAAAGCAAATTTAAGGAAACAAGCAATTACAGCTTACAAGCCTTCCTTTTAATCTGTACTTTTGCTTTCAGTGATACTTATATTCTCTTCACCCTGAAACAGATGACGTGCTTTTACCAGTCATTCACTTTGGCAAATTCTTCATTTTTCAAATTAGTAACCTTTAATAAACACTCCCATGTAATTTGCATCGATAATCCTTTTCCCTAGAAGAGTAGGTGTTGCTGCAGGAACATGTCCAAAGGTTGCTCTCCAACCACTTAGCATTGAAAAAAAAAGCACCCTGCCAGCAGCTAGTATGACTCAATAACAGATGGAAATCTCATGCTTTCATATGGCATAACTCCTTTCCAGTTGCCATTAGTAATGAAGCACCTCAACTAACTACAGCCAGACAACAGCTGCTGTGAACTAGCAGATAATATTTCTGCAAGTGCTGCTGTGCTACATTAGCACTTGAGACACTGCAACATGTGCTGCGGATGCAGCATCTTCGTAGTCGCCTGGGAGAAACGATTACAGGGCTGGTTCAAATGCAGATGTGCATACAAATGGCTGACTGAATTTGAGACCAAATAGTCACACGGGTGTACTCTGCTTTTCTGAGCATGATGTTACTGCATTAAGCATTACCTTATTTTGACTGAAAGTGTTTAGGTTGAACTGGAAATAAAGGAAGAAGTTGGTTGTTTCTTTTCATGAATGTTCTGAACATCTGTTGTCCTGTTCATCTGCTGAGGGAACTTGCCAGAATTGAGTTAGAACTGCTTTTGATAAGTTAACCAAAAATTGTATTGTGATTTAATTTTAGAAAGCCTGAAATTTCTTTCTTTTATTAACCAAATATTGATCCCTAGGTTAAAACCTTCGAGTCAGATCGTTAGATGCATTGATCATTTACTTTCCACCCCTTTCCACCTCCTGCTATAGAGGCCAGGTCCACCCTGCTTTCAGAAGTGGAAGTTGAGGTTGGGAGGGTCAGAGATGGCAGTAACTCCGTGACAGAGCAGTGATCCTTTCCCTCTGCGAGTGAGGTAGATCCAAGCATAGTCATATGTGCCATATAGACTTCATAGAATTCAAAGAACCTCCCCTCCAAATCATTTTCCACAGAGGAAGAGAACTAAAATGAAAAGATTTGATCCTTTCTGCACATCAGTCAAGCATCTCCTTCTTCCACCTCCTGAAACTGTACGTCTTTCCTCTTTGCCTTGCAGCAGACTGTGGGTGGAATTCAGTGAAGGCATTTATTCTACTTTCCTTCCTTCTTCTTAATTTTGAAGAAATTATAACTGTCAGTAAATTTCATGCCGGTAGCAGGAGTAACCTTTTCTTGCTGCGCTAGCTTATGTGCAAGTATTCTTCAAAAACAACCAGTTTTGTTTGCACAGCAATCAGTTATGTGATTATGGATACATGGCAAGCACTGAATGCATTATCTTAAGTTAAACAAGCAAGTTAGAGACACCGCTGATAGTCACTGGTTAGTTACCACCAAATAATTTCTATTTTTCCCCCCACAGTAACTATGCAATTAACCTGTGGGCCTAATGTTATTTCAAGATGGGTGCACTGTTCAGCTCTCTTATATGCATTATGCAATACAGGCATTCTGGAGTTGATGAAACATCCTGTAACCTGAGATCATTGCCACTGATTTGGGTAGAAAGACATCCAGTCAGCAAAGTGGCCAAAGGATAGTAACCATAGAGAATAAATTGTTCTTCTCTGCATAAGTACAGAAGAAAATGAAGAGTGTGCAAAGGCAGAAAACTGAGAGGAAGACAGCCTTATATTCCTGGCATTTATGAGAAATGGGATCAAATCTCAAAAATACCACAGTTGCCTTGGGTTAGGTCAAGACACTGAATGGCCAAAGCTTTAGTTTCCTTATCTGTGAAAAGGGGATAAAATTCCTTTCTGCCATGCTGTGTAGATTGCAGCTAACATAATGGGACTTCATGCTCAGTTGAGACTGATTAAGTTAATAAACAAGTATAATACTGGAGAAAAGGGGAAGAATATGTATGAGAGAATAAAAAAAGATAATCAAGGACGGAAAATGCAAACCTATTGATAAATCAAGCGTGATATAGACTTAAGATCCCTAATATCCATCTTCTCCTTAAGACACATACAGAAAGTGCAAACAATAGAATAGAGTTTGGACAAGAGACTTGGAACAAGAGTATCTGAAAGGCAAAAAAAATAGCAAAAGTTAGAAAAAAACATCTACCTTTTAAATATGGTTGATAGCAGAAAAAGCACTGGCCTCGCTGCAAAGCGATGAGCGCCCTATGGCAGACCAACATCCTACCATCCGCTTTCCCTAGCTGGAAGAACAAGCTCCTTCCCCTGTAATTGCCTGTGTTTCTCTTGCTGTATTGTCAAGTGCCCCAGACCCTCCAGAGATGAGCAGCGCAGAATGAGCTCCAGAACAGGGTAGGTGCCTGTGAACCCAAAACACCTGCACAGAAGTGCTATTAATAAAGAAAGCTGCCTTGGGGACTAGTAAGTCTAACTCTAATTAAAGTTGCCAATTAGCAGCTTTGAAAAACGCGGCTCCCTTCATCCCCAGGACAGTCATACAGGGATGGCTGCTGCAGGCAGACAGTGAATGAAGCAGCAGACTAAGCACGTTATTCTTGATCCATTGGAATGGGAGTAGTTCCTCTTCTTCCCTTCTGCTCCCTCTGGAAACCAGTGCTGTGGCATTTACGCCTTTGTTCTTCTCTCATTCACCTGTATTGGTCCAGGCATCATCCAGCCATGACTGAGGTGGCTGGTCTTGACTCGAGTCAAACTGAAGACTGAAATTCATCCATCCACCCACAGGTGGAGTGAGCTTTTTTTGCTGTTCTAAAAATCAAGAACAAATACTAAGGGAAATACCACCAGATTAAAAGTTTGAGGTAGGTGATCGCCAGGAAAACAGGGCAGGGACTTCCAGCTCCAAACTTTTAAGAGTTCCATAGGAAGAAGGGAGAAAGAAAAAAAAAAAAAAGAAAAAAGGCAATAAGAAAAGTTTGATGAGATAGGAGCTGTGAAGAGCGGAGTTTTCTGGGGGGGAAAAAAAAAAGCCCTTAACGCCTGGGAAATTAAATATAACACTGACATCTAGTTCTATTGGTCTCAGGTAGATCTTATTGGTTCCGCTGGAAACCCAATTACAATCCAAGCAGAAGAATAAACCAGACCTTTGGAAACTTATTAGCATTCCACTTTCTCAGGACACTGCATAACTTTCTAACAAAGATAACCTGAACTTGCCAAAGTGACTTCCGATTTTCTCTGCACATATATCATTCCACACGGCCAGTGTCTGTTTCAAATTCCCTTGCACAACAACAAAATATGTGAAGTAGGTATTAAAAAAATGCACACACAGTTTGGTTCAAAAAGGTGTCCCTGTGAGGTACTGTCTATGACAGCATTCTTGAAGACAGAAAGACAGTTGAGGTTATCCAACTAAAAGTAGTTTATAGAGAACTCTATTTCTTCCATCCTAGCTAGAGACAGCTAATGGACATCCTGGAAGCTAATTCTGGCCCCTGGCATTTTTAGCAAGCTGTACAAGATGGTCAGCTAAGTTAGAAGGACTGGTAAATGGAGGGGGGAAGGCTTAGGCTCTAGACTATATCTGGAAGGTTTTAAGTCACTGCAGTACTGACCATGCAATTGTCTCCTGCTCCCTTATATAGAGAGCTGAGAAGAGCAGCCCCGAAATACCAAGGCATTTATTTTCTTCACTAATTTAAACTACCTTATAAACTGTGTTGTACAAGCACAGCACACATTTTTCATATAGGGCAAGCATATAAACAAAATATTCCTTACTTGACCTAGGGAGATACCACACCCACTCTGTACACAATTATATCTTTTATGTTCTGCATGAAAGAATCTACTGCAAATGAATCTTAGTACAAAGTTTAAATAAAGAATTACCAAGTAATAATTAACCCAGCCTGTCATTTTTTACGATTAGACACTAAGGTAAGGTCTGTTTCGTTTAATGCTTCCCAGAGAATGTACTCATTTTAGAACAGGTATGACCAGTTACAGAGAAGTCTCCAAAGACATAATGTTCTCCTCCCGGCTCAGTGATGCACAAGGCATTCATTTTTATTGCTGGTTTTGACCCAGTTATTGATATCACTGCCAAGGTGACATGCTAAAAGCCATGCCACACTGGGGTTATGACCCAAGACTTTCACCTCTAAGGACCTATAACCTCTCTTACAAGGTTTAATTAAGAGTCTTGCTCTGCTTCTGTTATGAGATCCTTTCACTGTGGGACAAAATAAGTTGCTGTGCTGAGAACATGTGGCTCCGGCGTAAGGAATTCCAGGCTGTATTTGAGTCCTAAGCTACATCAGCACAGAAGCAGCACTTTTGCTGTACACCATGACTGACCAGAGTGCTCTTACCAGTGTAAGAGCAAATAAACCAGACCCAAATGCAAGGAAATTAACTCACTGATGTGATAAAAATCATCTTATGGTAGAGGTACTTTTTGAACCAACTCCCTACTCTGGCATTTTGAGAAAGAGTTGTATAGACTTGAACGTGAGGAGACCCCCAAATCCAGTAGCATTGGACAGGATTTGCCAGCAAAATTCAATTGTAGCCACTCAGTGCCATCTGTACTGCTCAGTTCCTCCAAGGGCGCTACAAATCATCTACTCCTGAAGCTTCACTTTCAGAGTTTGGGGTTAGAGATAGTGCTAATCTTACAGAGTTATTGTTTACTATTTATATTATCGCTGCACCTTGAAACCCCAATGAAAGGGCCTAATTTACCTGGGTGTTTTGTAAACAATAATAAGAAAGAGCTCTCACATCAGAGATCCAGTGGTTCTTATCACCCAGGATAAAAGAGACCGATGGAACAGATAAACTACAAGGTGGGAGTGGATTGGAAAGACTGAATAACTGTAAAGCAAACAGACTTCACTGCAGCTCACTACTTGCCTACCTAATGGGAGTGGTTCCTGGGCATCACTGTAGCAAAAGGTTTTGAGAAGGGATTTAGAGCAGGATAAGGCATCAGATTTATGGATTTTGGCAATAACTAGTTTCTGCTGATAGGGGAGAGAAAAGATTTAAGACTTCTTTATATAGTACTGGAAGAAGCAGAACTGGTTAGAAGTTACATGAGGTGACCACTCCTTGCTAATAAATTAATTATTATAGTATATGGTAGAAGATAATTTTGCTAATTGACTCTAGTCCATTTACAACTATAAACTGGAAAACAGTTTTAATCTTCATCTCTTGCAAGTACATATAATTATATCCTCTTCGTTGTTTATCCCAAAATTGATTGTGCTCCAGTAGGGCTGCAGTCCAGAAAGCAAGACTGGATGTTGAAATGCGAATTACACAAGAACCATCTTCACAGAGATGGGAAAATTGAGAGATCTGTTATAACCTTTTATGGGCTTACCAGATGTTTAGAACAGGTAAATATAAACATTTCTATTTTGTGTGAGTGTGAGAGAGAAAGAGCGTGACCGCATTTTACAAAGTCTCAGCTCTTTTCCACAAGACTGAATCTAAGGCAGCCTACACTTCACTGAAAGCATAAAAGCAAGCAGAGAAGAAACAGTTACTTGCAAGCTGATAGTACCATATTAGTTATATCTGATTTTATTTATGTTTGAGTAAAATTAGATTTAAATCATGATGTTTAATGATTTCAAAAGAATGAAATAATTAAAGAGCTCCCACAGCTCTGTGGGTGTGCTTGCCATGGCCAGCCACAGCACCTCTCTCCTCCCCTCCATGCGCTAATCCCACTTCTCCAGATACTCACTCCCTGGATGCAGTTCCAGGTTTGACTGCCCATCCATAAGTTCTGTGTTCTGGCCAGGAGCCTCCCTCTCCCATCAGTCAGGGACTTACCCCCCCAGTCACCTTTAACCACAGGTTTGAACCTGGGCCAGATCAGTTGCCCAAATTGCCCTCACCGATGCAGTGCAGCAAGGGATGAAGCCTGCTGCAGCCAAGCTTCTGAGCAGCTGAGTCACAGAATTCATATGCATCCTCTCCCCACCACCACTTCATTTACATTCAGTCTCTTCCTTATACTTTTAGCTATGCATTTGCTGCTGCTTAGCTTCTGCCATGAATTTATAATACATTTTTCAATTGATTAGTGGCTCACCCATGCAATATACATCCGTGCTAACTCCAGACCTTGCCTGTACTATGTGTTCATGCCATATGGATTTGGAGACTGTATTTAGTCATTTCCTGGCTTTCATGTTTTTATTAAAAAAAATACATATCCAGACTTCTGATGGTCAGTAGATAACCTGCTAATTCACCTTATTTCTAGATGCTCAGCCACCCTCTCAAGCACCCTATTACTTTATCTGCTCAGTTCCAATATTAGGTCTCTTTTTTAAGGTCTCAATTAACATTGTTTTCACTAACACATATAAACTCTTATTTCAGGAAACAGGGAAATTAACCACAACCTTTATTTATTTACATCCACATAAAATAAAACCTAGCTAGAGTTGTTAGAGCACTTGGCACAAGTTTAGAAACATAATTATAATATTATAGAATCAGTCAAAACACCAGCTGCTCTTTCTTTCCTATATCTCTCCCATCAGCCACATATCATTCACTATTTAGTGAGAAGATTCAGTAAAGATTAAAACTCAACCTAAACCATATCTATTACACAATCACATCTTTACATTGCTGCTATATCTAGGCATCTCTTGTACAGTCTTTGGAAAGAAGCTGAGCAATAAACAAGCAACTTTTTAGAAGTATTGGTGTCGTCTTCTATCATGAAGCCTAGAGCACTGCCTCCACAGTCAGTTCTGCCACTTCTATGGTTCAGAAAACCCTTTCATATAACTTTGAGACATGCATTGAAAACTGTTTATTCCTCCCACTGAGTTGCAAAATAAAGCAGTTAATCATCCAAATAAGATCTAAAATAATTCCTCCTGTATGCATTTTTCTGATTGGTAGCAAAAAATATTTTTAAGGTCAATAGAGATGTGGAATGCAGAATTAAATACTGATTAATCAGGATAAGACTGGTAGTTGATAAGAGAGCAAGTTAACCACCTAGTGCTGTAAATTATTACTGCTGTTGTGTACTTAACACCCTTCTCAAGTGCAGTGAGAGATGCAGATGTTCATAACACTGAGCCATTTTTGCATACGAAAAAAGGATGAAAAGGGACCCAAAAGTGCTCTTTCAGGCATTGCCAGCTGGCCACACAAGAGTTTGCAGCAGGATGTACTTCAACTAGCAGTCCTAGGACACCCATGGATCAGCCAGGATACAGCTGTCCATCCAATCTGGACATGAATAAGGACTTTTTAAATGTTCATAAATTCTACATGGCTATAAGTTTGTCATTGTTAAACACACAGAGGCTGTTAATCAGATATATTGCAGAAGGTGGGATTCCATTAAAGAGTTTCCAGGTTCCCACTAGTCCTAGCAGTAGCAGGACTGAAAAAAAAGAGATGATGCCTCATAGCAGCATAACCTGGAAAACATGAATGCCATCCAGGAGACTTAGTAGGTGAACTGTATGCTAAACCTAAATTGGATTTTAAATATGGCAATTGTTTATAATATTTATAAATCAGCACTTTAAGATGTTGTGCTCATCCAGCCATATATTTTCTTTTATTGGCAATAATTTATTCTGCAGTGGTATGAATTATCGTACTTATCTTCAATGAACATTACAAACTGAGCGTTTGTTCCCTGCATCACCATAAAAGGCAATAGCATTTTCTCCTCAGTTGGTAGTAGAAAAAACACATATGCAAATATTCCTTGGTAACACTAGCGGAGCCAGACAGCAAGTAAGGATTGGAATGTGCACAGGGCTCTCCAGGCCTGCCCTTGGACTGTGTGCTCCAGGTCCTCTCAGGACCGACAAGTTTGATTAATTCCTTGGCTGGCTGCTCAAAACTGTTATGTCTGAGTATTAGATCTATCTTCCTCTAAATATAAAGTCTACCTACATCTCCACAAAATCTAAAGAGATACCCCCCTCTGCTTTTATTTTTAAAGCCAGCTAACAACTGATAAACATCTGACAACAAGCAGTTCATCAAATATCACGTGAAGCTTAGGTGTATCAAAGTGCAACAGATCATAGAATAGGCATTTGTCTAAAATGTAGCCAGATTTTCTAAAGAGCTCAAGGATAGTTTTTTCTTTTCTGCCTCTATAGGCAAATCTGCCTCTATAGGCAAATTTTTAGAAGTGCCCAAAGCCACATGTGCTAAAGCGCTAAGCATGTTGCTCGTTATTTTTGTTCTTAAATGGAAGCCAAGCTTTTTGAAAAGCCTTGCCCCCTTTGAAATATTTATGCTAAAGAATATTACAGTATCCCTCACTTAGTTTGAGTTCCAGATATATCCATACGCCCCTACAAAAATAATCTTATTGTAAAACACATTTTTTATGAAATGAAAAACAAATGTAGGAGCTTTGGAACATAGCCGCTTTATTTTGTTATTAAGTGAAATGGCTTCATAGGTGGCCTTTGTGTGAAATACTTCATCCCACCTATTTGGAAGTTTTATATTGTAAGAACATGTCGAGTCATTTTTCCATAGCATCTGTTCATAAAGCAGGCATTATGTTTACTTTTTCATATATATTACTTCATAAACTAATGCTTAATTTCCCTGTTAAACAGTTAAAAAGCAACTCAAAGTTGCTTTTAAAAAGTATTGTGCCTTTAGATTTGATGATTTTATTTCATAGTATTTGCACGCTCTTCTTTTGGAAGTTTGGAGCACTACAACTAGATTTTACAAATCCTTATCTCTCAGAATAAGATACTGGAGAACAGCCTCGGAAAGAGATCCTAACCAATTAGTTATCAGTAAGGACATTAGAGATAGTCTGAAAGATGGACCCCACAATTTCATAATGGGTTCAAGTGCAACACACTGCACTTACACAGAAGGGTTCAGCTCTGCGGGAACAGAGCCATGGATAGCTGCCTGGAGAACGGCTCCGGATACACAGAGGCAGGGGCTGCACCCCTCATGCACAAGCTTCTCGTGACCAAACATTGCACTGCCACAACAGCCATCAGCAGCAAGGGAGGGAACACCAGCCTTGGGCATGGAGAGCAGAACACAGTCTGCAAGAGCCCTGCGACGCTCATCTTCAGCGTTGTAGCACTTGAGCTAGAAGACTGAGCCTCAAGCTGAGAATCCCGCTTCAACAAATATGCCAGGCCCAGGAAGCTGGTTCTGGGAGAGCAAGAACAACAGGCAGATGCCTTTGAATGATTTAAGGAAGTGGAGCTTGTCAGCCTGGAAAGAAGTTTGTGCACTACACTTGCTGCTGCCAAGAAGGAAGGGTATTATCTCTTCATCTCTTCATGACTGTCACCTCCAGTCAGGATGGCTGCAAAGTCAAGGGAATATCCAAGTCTGCCAAAGCTGGAATGCACTGATCCCGTTTCAGGAAAGGGCACTAAGAGGTGACAGAGTTACCCAGGTCAACGCCTATGAGACACAGGAGGCCGGTGCCGGTGGTACAACACCGGGAGGGCTTGGCAGGGCCTTTCAGGGAGAGCCCAGGTTCATCAACATCATCCAGAGGAGCAAACATGGGACACAGTACCCAGGGTGTTTGTAACAAGTGCCGCCCTGTTAAGTGGAAGAGATGTCCATTTCCTAAAGCACGCTCCATCACCCAGCAGGTACACAGGGTGGCACATCGTCCTGTGTGACCCACTAGCAAGTGGGCCTACCTCCACACGGACACGGGCATCTGCGTGAACACAGAGCAGCCGTCAGACTGTGCTCAAGACTAGAAGTCTAAATGTCCATCGCCTAGCCCAACTGATAAAGGAGTAAAAGAAACCCTATGTATTGCTTGGCTCAGAACACCCAGGAAGGAGAGGAACTGCTTAGAATTGCCTCTGGGAGTTTAGGACTAGGAGCAATGGGGTAAAGTCAGGTAAAGAAAAACAACACGAACATCAGTAAAATTTCCTAACTCCGAATGCTATTAGACTGGAATAATCTCCCCTAAGGGGAGCAATAAAACTGACATCATTTGCATCTTTGCAAACTAGACCAGACAAAGCACTGGGAAATATACTGTAGGGAATCATCCTGTAAAAAGATTGCACTATTTTTTCCCATCTATTCTTTCCTCATGAGATTGCTTAATCTATAGAATATGCCACACTCCTTTTCCTGTTACTTTATTCCCTTTCCTGTGGGCTGAAGAAAAAAAAAAAAAAAAAAAAAACTGAAGCACACAGAGGTGAGACATTTTCGGCCAATACACTTTGGGGAAAACAAACAAACAAACAAAAAAACCCTTCTTTTGCTTAAAATATAACCAATGATAGACATATGGATACAACATTCTATTCTCTAGGCTAATGACATGCTTCAGTACAATATGCAATTAGGTTTGCCTTAAATTAATTATTGCTTGACACGCTGCTCATACAAATACTCTGTGTAACAGGAGGAAGTCCGTTTGACCTTAATTATTGCATGTTAATAATCTCCGAGTTGTAACTAAGTAATGCCTTTTAAAATGTAATTATTATAATACAAGAGTTACAGAGCTCATTGATTTATAATTGCCTGATTGTTTATACCCATTAAACCACTGCTGCGATAGGTTCATCACGCGTACAGGCACCGGCGCAGAAACCGGTGAAGTACAGCCAGGACCTCGAGGAGAAACTTGGAATAATGTCATCTCCCACAGCTAAGCAGATAAATAACTGTTCCAGTCCAGCTCAGGTCAGTAGCGTTCTTCACATGGCCCAGAAACTGTGGGAAAGGAGTTGGTAATTCCAGTGTAGATACTCTGGAATAACCAGGAGGTGATGGGAAAGAGACAAACAAACAAAACAAAACAAACAAACAGGCAACCCCAGCATCCCAAGCTCCCACCTTGCTGCAATTCCATCCAAAACTCCCTCTTTTTGGAGTCTGATTTATGCTTTTAGAGTCATAATGTATAATGCATTTATGGAAATTGGAGTAACTGTCATACTAGGAAACCAAGTGTTCATGAAATTAGAAATTGTTTCTTCCTCAATAGGTGCTACATGGTCTGCACACTTAAGTTTAACAGATAGACCAATTCTGCTGCTTGTTCTGTATACCCTTCTATGTGAAGCATCTCTTCAGAGAGAATTCAATGCAAACAGAAAATTCTCTAATCTTTTTTGTGTATTCAGTTCTTTCCTTGCCACTGCCTAGTAATCAGCATCCAGACCAAGCTTGTATTTTGTCCTTTGTGAATGAAAAAACATAGGTGATACAGCATTTAGAATTAGTCAACATGACACACTTTCACTCAATGTTGTAGAAAAATCTCAGCAGGGAAAAGCAATAGAAGAGCTATCGCCCGAAGTCTTTATTCTGAGAAACTAAAATCAAGCTTTAAAAAAAAAAAAAAAAAAAAAAAAAAACAAAAAAAAAAAAAAAAAAAAAAAAAAAAAAAAAAAAAAAAAAAAAAAAAAAAAAAAAAAAAAGTACATTTCACTAAAAAAAAAGTATTCATTAATAATTTGATTTTATACCATTACAAATTTGACTGAATATAAGCCTTATCTCAAATCTCAGTGCCATCAGCTAAGGAGGAGGTAAATGCCTTGTGTTTAATAACTGCACTAGCATTCAGAGAGCCAGAATTATATGCACAAAACAAGCATAAGGCAAAGAGATTCACTATGTTCACAGCACACATACAAGTTCTTGAGTATTTCTTAAAAGTTTAAGATTTAAGTGCATATATTACAATTTTGAAAGCCTAAGAAAGCTTGTTTTGTGTTTAGACCATTAAAGAAATTTCTGATGTGAATTTCTTAGAGCAGGTTCAAATTACTGAAAGCAAGGATGAAGAATTTTGCACAAGCGATAAAGATAGTTTTAGGGCTAAAGTAAATAGCTCTAAGTAACTGAAGGCTCAGCCATTCCTAGTCTTTACCGCATGCTCCTGAAAAGGGAATATTGGTCATGAATTTTGGTCATGTGGCTTCATTTGTCAGGTAACTTAAATTCCCCATGGTAAATGAGACTAAAGAAATGTAAAATATTCTAATACTGTAAAATGCAGATGAAGTGATAAAGCCCACTTGTTATTACCAGCATTCCACAGCAATTAGGGAATCGCAGCAGAATCCCATATCTATGGGAAGAAGATCAGATTGGCTCAAAGTGTGGTCCTGTCCCATCATGTGACTGAGTGTAGGATTAAAGGAATCTCTATCTCAGTGTTTCTTGTACACTATCTTTTCAGCTTATAATTGAAAGTGCTGTTTTTTCAACTGTCAGTTATGCAAATCCAATATAGGTCCTTGCCCTTCTGCATACCCTCACCAGTCATCAAGGCTTTGCAGCCAAATTCAGTACCTGCACAGACCTATTCCTTTCAGTCTTTTTGTGATATATGAACAGACAAAGAACAACTGGTTTAAACGTAGGAATCATCTGCTGCCAATCTCCTTGGAAAAGTTGTAGTGACTAACCCCCTGTTAGCTAATCCAGTTCTTCAGACATAGCCTGAAAAGCAATAAATTAAAAGTTTCACTCATTCACACATGTTATTATCTTCCTTAGTTGTGATATCTATAAGAAAAGGCTAAATTGCCGACATGCTATAAATTTTGCCTAGTATGAAGTTGGAAAAAATGACCTATTAATTTTGTTTTCCTTTTCTGTGACCAGGTGACATGTCTTATCTTACATTCAAAATATAAACCCTCCAGTACAAGCATCATCATGCAGCCCTACAACCTTCCATCATTTTAGTCAGGTTAAGAGTGCTAAGAAAAGACAACTACTGTTGCATGAAATACATCATAAAAACATCAAGTATTACTTAAATACTGTGGACAGTTTTATTTTTCCTAGCTCAGAATTTATTTTCTATGCTATTTTGCCTTGGTTGCAATATTTAACCAAATAAAATAACCAAAGGAGCTCTAACCAATAAAACTAACTGTAGGGGAAGTGATCTGAAAATACAACCCGATAAAGGTTAAAATTGATGAGGTTGCCTTGTCTAGGAAGTTGCAAAGTCTTCAAGAGGAAGCTAGTCAAAATGCTCACAAAATACAGAAGGGAAAAAAGCAGCAGTTGTGAACAATCAGTGGTTAAATAATCACCACAGGGCAAAAACTAGTTGCTTTCCTGGCATTCATGGGTCAAGTAAAGTGGCGGGGGAGAGAGACAAAAAAAGAGCTCTGTATTGAAAGAAATTAGCCTGTTTCTGTGCTAACAACTGAGAGGCTGAAATTCTGATAAGTGCAATGACAGGAACAGCAGAGGTTAAAGACCTGGTCTGCAATATCTAGCATTTTTTTTTTTTTTCGAATACTTTAAAACACTTGTTCCCAGACTGAGGTCCAGGAAGACCCTGTAAGTGGATTTAAGTTGATCACTAGAACAGCAGCAAATGCAATTTCCAATTAAAATTCAACTGAAACAGTGTAGGATGGCCTTAAGAAAATGTGAAAGTTGATTTTGACCCATCAAACCATATTTGGGAGAAGAATGAAGGAAAAGAATATATCAAGAAATTACAAAGTGATGGACTCTGAATAGCCAAGCTGAGATACCTTAAAGAGACCCAATCTACAGAGATGACTATTTGATACTTAACAAAATATAAGCCTACAAGCATTCAGAAAGACAGTTTTCCAACTCGGAGGATGCAAGACATTAAACCTTTTGATAAGCCTTTGGAATGGGGTAAGTTCAACATCTCTCCTAGTGACTTGCCCACCCCAGCACCTCTTAGCAGAAATCACTGCTAATTCGTAAAGGAGGTCTTCCTTCTTTCCCGGGAACAGAGGGCAGGGCAGCGAGACATTTCCTCTGGCTATTATCAATCATTGCTGCAGAGTTTGGCCCAATAACCGGGAAGGTCCAATCGCTTCTACATCACTGTCTCTGACACCCTGCCCGAGCAGATATGCAGGTGTAGGGTGCTGCCCCTGTACCGCAGAGCTGTGATATGTGGAGAAACACCGCACTGGGAAAGTCCTCTAGGGGAGCTGTAGGCATGTCCTTAAGAAATTCCCTGTGAGCAGTGGCCAGAGTAATTACTGAAGGGAGGTTCAAAGGCACAGACAGGAAGGCCAACAAAAATATATATCGGTGTCGCAGACTTGCGCAAAGGTTGTCCTAAAGAGACCTGCTTAGTTTAGCTGATCAGTAGAGGCTTGCTTTCTCCTCCTCCAGGACTTGCAAGAACTCAGTCCATCATTCAGAAACCTTGTGTGAATATAAAGTTTATAAACAAATAAACAAGCAAACAAACAACAACAAAAAACTACCTATAAAAATCAAAGTAGTAGCATCAACAGATAGGGTCTAGTTTTGGGGGATCTCTGTAAACACAAAGCAAACAGACAGTTTGTATGCCCCCAAAGTATGATTTTGATCATATGATTAGCTTTGACAGTTGATCGTCTTACTTGAAGACCCTGAACACCAAGCAGATGGAGGCACCTCCCTGTATTTAATAACTCACTCCAGCCTCCCAGAGGGGAAGCCCTAGGAGCAACATGCAGTATCAATACAGGAGCTATTAGTACAGCACCTAGCACAGTTTGAACCCCCTTTCCCAATTTAAATCTGCAAGCAGTAAAATACAAATTAGTATTATTCCTACTGAGGTACATCTGCTTCCACCCAGAGCACCTCTAAGGAGCACCCAGGACTCAGTAAGTGGCAAAACAGACACCTCCCGAATTAACACAGAGATCATATGTGCTGACAGGCATAATATAAGCAGATTGTCCCACTTTTCCACCCACTGCATTCTCGTTGCTAACCTAATTAATACCCTTAGAGTATTTCAGATGGTCACTTGCAAGTGACAGCCAAGATGAAACGCTCAGATATCTTTTTTATGTGCTTGTTTTCCAGCAGTCTCATTTCCAACACTCCTTTTCTCCCCCTCCTTATCATTCGCCTCCTGCAAACTCACTGTCTCTGTCTCCCAGGCCTCGGGAGGAGGGTCCCGGACTGAGCCACAAGGAATCTGGCTCAATAGGGAAGGTGGATACATCTCTTGCCTTTCCTTCCCCTATAACTTCTATTCCTTTTGCTAGCCACCTCCAAGTCATTCACCTCCCATTGGCACAGTGTTAATCCTGGAGCTGCAGCTAGGGCTAAGGTTGAGGCTGAGCCAGGAGAAACGTTGCAAGAGGACAGTCCTCACCCAGGCATCTTGCACACTAAGTATCTGGAGACAAAGGGAATGGAGCAAACCAGGAGGATGAGGACTCGGTAGAAGGTAAAATATTCATATTTACTGTCACACTTAGCCATTTACACATCTTCTGTGAACCAGTAAGAAGCACCACAGCTGTGCCACAGGATGGCAACTCATTTGTGGAACACAGAGGGGTTATCCTCCTCTCCCCCTTTCTTCATCTCTGTCTGGAGCCAAGCCAGAAAGGAAACAACCACAAAAACTATTATAAATTTTATGTATGAGATGATCTGCAAGTTTTTTGTTAGATTGTCTTTTTTAGGGGGAGCTCTTTTGAATGAAAAGCTGACAATTCTCAACCTTTTATACATACACAAATCATTCCTGCGTTCCCTGCAAATGACTCATCTCTTCAGTTCAGAGGATGCTGCCGATATAGCTAGCAAAAAATCTTATAAAACGTCTAATCCAAATTTCATCCAACTCAGCAAGTAAAATCCAAAAAGCCATACAGACTTTCTGAGAAGTTAAGCAAAAAAATCAACTAAGTACAGGGAACAGATCCAGCTACTATATTCTTTAACATGGTTTTCAGGTAATCTCGTAGCAAGGAAACAGTGATAACATGATCACATATGTTTGAATGAAAAGTTAGTACTTTTGTTTAAATAAGCAAACTAATGAGCAAACTCATGAGCAAACTAGTGCTTTATGCTTTCTTTTATACAAATCATTCTTTAACAAAAGGTTGGAGAAAGCAACTTCACATGCTACTGCAATAAACACTATAACTGCATTCAGTGCAGCAGAAAAGAAAAAAAAATGAGAGGTTCAGTTCTTTGCCATCACAGGTCTTAAACTAATAAAAAAATAATAATAACAGTAATAATAATAATTAAAAAGCCCTGGCAGTGACTCCTTGGTATTCCTCTTTTCTCTTCGGGCAGGCACTAGATGGCATCATCAGCTGCTCATCCTGACTGCCGCCCAGGCCGGAGCCCTCTCGCCCTGCTCAACAGGGAGGAGAAGGGCTGCACCTGTGGGCTGCCCTCCGCTCAGCTCTGAAAACTCATCTCGCCAGTTGCTCTCGCAGCCGGTGTAGCGGGGCGCCTGCAGGGCATCATGAGACAGCCCTGCTCTGGAGCGCAGCAGAGAGGAGAAGTCAGGAGCACCCGGCTCTCTGCGCGCCGCAGCAGCCAGCATGCAAACCAGAGGAGCCTGCAGCACCGCTCCCCAGCTAGAGCTAGCCAAATCCTACACCACACATGAAGCAAAGCAACACTCACTGCTTTGCATCACTATACCTTTACATCGTCTCCTAGCACTCAAATGCTCTTAGATGCTTGTCTGCCACAAGCTCTGCAGCACAGTCAGGATACCCACTCTTACCAGCTTGCTCAAGTTGCCCCCGAAGCACAGGGATGTCCTCCTGGAGGAGGCCTCTCTCCCAGCATAGAGGGAACCTCAGGAAGTGCTGAGCACTGATCCAAGCTGTGCACATTAGCCACAATCACCACCTAAGCCTGTCTGAGAGGAGCTGCAGGATCAAAGCTCTCTATGTGGTTCCGCAGAGCCTACTTACCCGCTTCCCGCTCTCTAACTCAGCACTGCACCTGGAGCACTCAGCTGCCCCAAATCAGCTCGGCACTCGCTGCTGCACTCCTGGGCCAGTCGCAGCACAGCTGTGAGATGTCCCCTGTCCTCTTGCACCTCTCTGTCCTCCTGCAGGGCAGCAACGGTGCCTTCCTCCAGCCCACCCTCACGCATCATGCTAAGAGCTTTTAGTGGTCTGCAGAGTTGCTCACGGTTACTTTGCAGAAACTAAAACTGCCTTCTGGCCAGGCGGCTGAGGAAGAGGCAGCCCCGAGAGCAGCCCCTAGCCAGAGACTGACACAACTACCCCAGCTCCAAGTAGACTACTTCTTTCAAAGGCATTGCTAAAACAGAGATGTCCATCACCTGCCTGGTACACAGAAAAGAAGAGGGATTATCTGTAGAAGTGCTCACATGGTGACTTTTGCAATTTACTCTGACAGCCTAAGGAAATGTGGAGCAGACCATGAAAATGTGATTAGCTTTGTTAGATCCGGGGCAGGAAACATCTCCCAGAGGTTGGTCAGGAAAGTGTCTACTAAGCAAAGTAACAAACCAGGTCCCATTTTTTCATTCATCCCTTTAGAGTGAGAGTGCCAGGGAAAAGGCATGGATGTTGCAGGCACTAAGAGCACAGGGGAGAAGATCCAGTGAATGATGGAGGTTTGTGTACAGCTGTTTATCCTCCACTTTTTTCACCCCTAATCTTTTCCTTTCGGCACTTCCTGAAGTGTCAGATAGGTCATCTCCATTGCTTGATTTCCAGGGCTGTGACCAAAAGCACCACTATACCAGGATCCTTAATCCTGCTATGCTGGGGATAGACATGCACATACACACCATTGACAAGGGAGCTTTTGAGCCCTTAAACAGATTGCAGACGCTGCTATATCCATGCAAATTCAGAGCAAGGTGAAACTGCTGTCTCTGCATGTCACCTCAAGGACTCTCTCCCACAAAAATGAGGCTTGGGAATAACATGGGTATGATGGGCACAGAAACCATGTCCTTCCTCTGAGCCCAGGCAAACCATGGTGGCACCTGCTCTTAAGCTAAATGCAGGGCAGCAGAGTATCCTCTTCTGCCATTCATAGAAATTCCCCAGATTACTTTTTTCCCCTAGGTGGGGAGTTCTCAGGTTTGGTAAAAGGTCCCTGTTCCTCAGAGGAACAGGAAGAATGGACCCTTTTGCCAGGAAGAGATGGAGATCATTGAGTCTGTGAATATACAACATGATGGCTCAGCAAAACACATGTATGTCTTGGAAGGGTCTTCTCAAAGCAGATTTGGGCCGTCTCCAAAGCCTGGAGGGGGTGTGAAAAGCACCTGAAGTTCCAGTGTCAGAAACACCTGTTTAACAAGGAACAGGTCTACAGGTCGTTGAGAGTTTGGGGGTGTTTTGATTTTTACTCAGGATTTTCCCTTTAAAGGTTGCGTCCCTAGACTCTGTCTAGTTTGATTCCTGAGGGCCTGAGTAGGCAGCACAGGCTTCAGTTAGGAGGCTGATCTGTAAGCAATGAAATAAATAAATATCATCCCTGCCCTGTATGACTAGCGCTGCTGGGCCCAGTATAATGTGCAAAGCAGCAGCTTCACAAGCAAGTTGGGAAGAAATGTTATGTGCTGGAAACCTCACAGGAGCAGCAGCAGGAGGGAGCATTGATGTTTATCGCTAAAAAAGTGGAGGACCAAGGGGTAGAGAAGAGAATGAAGAGTTTGCCCTTCACTGGAAGTGGACTGGAATTAAAGGAGTAGCGTATGCAGATGGGGGCATAGCTAATCCTGCCAGCTGCGCTGTCTTGGGCCTGGAGAAGATGGCACATTTGCATTAGAAAAGCCAAAGGAGCAGCCTTGGCTGGAGTCATGAGTTTTGACGTTGTAGAGGCTCTGAAGTGCCAAAACTAATTAAAAAAGGAGGAAAATTTNATTGTAGAGGCTCTGAAACCTAATTAAAACTAATTAAAAAAGGAGGAAAATTTCTATGGAACTTTACGAAACATTCTTTCATGAAAGAAACATTGAGGTTCTTGTGGAACACCACAAAAAACTCACTTTAGAGCAAAATAAGTCTTTATTCCTGCATACTGAGCAATGGAGGTTTTCCTGTCCCGGGAGCACTGGCTCCTGCCTTTCTGAACACCTACAACAGGAGGCTCCTGCGTGACTCCCATTCACCAAAGCTCCCGTACTAAGCAGAGCGACAGTCTGAGTCATTTTAACAGAAACCCACCCATTCCCAAGCCGACAGCTCTTACTCACAAGCCAGCATTTAGATATGCAAATAACAACATATTGTTATCAGCAGTTGGTCCAATAATATCCCCTTTGTTTCATAAAAAAAGGCGTATCAGTTCTGTGGAGTTGGCAATGACCAGGTAAAGAGGAATTTGCGAAAGCAAGACCAGCAAGAACAGCAGCCTCTGCCAGTCGGGCCGCATGCGACGCTGATGTCAGGCGACGCACCGCGGGCTTAGGCTGCTAATGAGTTGTTGATATGCCTGACATTATTCAGGCTGTCTCTAGCAGGTATTTTCATGGGAGCTACTGTTTTTAGAGATGTTGCCATATTAGTCATGAGCCAAAAGTTTCAAGGGAAAATTTGGAAAACAGATAGGTCGAAAGCTGGAAGGGACAAGGAGGAAGGGAGAGGGAAAGTTCTTCTCATCTTCACATATTGCTTAGTCCAAAGCGCTGGGACATGAAATACCTTTCCTAGGTCACAAGCTTGTGACAGGATTATAAATAAAACACACCTGACTCTATCTTCCTAGCTTTAATCATTTGTATGTATTCATATATACATGTCTATATAATAAAACATATGCAAAAAAAGAGGAGACAATTAGAGGTAATAGATCTAAATAAATTATCATTCTGAAACAATCCAGCTAGTTTAACTTCTTTCAGTTTTGTCTGCCTTCCCATCAGACATTTGCAAAACAATTTTTAGAGCCTAATTATCTTTTTGCATCAAGACATGCTCCTTTCATTTGGGGGAATTAGTAGCATTTAATTTGCAGACATTCACCATTAGCAAATCTGTCTGTCCACTATGACAGATAGATTATGAGAAAATAAATGGAAAGCGACATTTGTGTTAGCCAGAATGCATTTTTGGCAGCCTTCAGCTGGCTTTTCTATTTACTACAACTTTAACCCATCATCACTTCTTCATTACGACTGTCTGATTGAGCAGGTTTGCTAGCCAAATGGCTTTTCCAGGCATTTGTTATGACAGTAATGTTTATCCCATGAAGCCATCAAAACCTTTCTGAGTGAATGGCTTTCTTAACTGAAAAACTATCTTGATGTCGGGTAGAGACTGGCTGCTTGGAGGAGCTTTGGATCCAAAGCTCTTGAGACACTGCAGAGCACAGAGGGAGAGACAAACATAAGGGGAGAAGCCTCCCACTAACCCATTTCAGGCGTTGTACCCACAAAGATTTGTTCCAGGAAGAAAAGTGCTGGAGAAATATATTCTTACAAGGGATATTGCATAAAAAAAACTAAAATGCATACACTCAAAGGACAATACAAGCAATGCAATTTTGCATCAATGCAATGAAATACATCTAAGAAAGCGCAGGCAAAAAAAAAGACATTCGGTCAAAAAAGTTCATTCTGGATAAAAGAACCAAGAAATATGGAAAAGATTTCCATAACCGGGCCAAAGAAAAAGAGATACAGTCGTTATGTTTTGCACTTCCTCCAGAAGTATTATCAATACTTTGCAGAATACGTGCAAAAGCGGGGCTGCCCAGGAGAGCAGGCATTCGAGGATGATTTATATCAGCTAAATAAAGGTAATTAAAGATATAAAGGACTGAAGCAGTAAAAACAGGACTGCTATTTAACCAAGTGTGACAGCTTTGCATGACTGATTATTCATGAACTATTCCTAGGTAGTTAAGAAGCATAAAATGTGATTCATAACCTCTAGTAAGAAAACAAGCTATTTATTAAGAAACCTGAATCCACGATGCTCCTAAAATAGTGAAAATATTGAGTTCCTTTCTAACAACTGTTTTCAGAAGTATAAATTAATTAATTCTTTCATATAATGCATATATATACAAATATGTATGTGTATACATATATGTATTTCTCTCAGGCAATTAAAAGATAGCAACTAGAAAAGGATGCAACATGATATATACCATAAAAATGCATTCTTCAAAACCATTAGGCACTTAGCTATCATTCTTACCTGATTCTTGCCATGCATTTTTATGGAGATAAATATTATCAATTAAGGAATGTTAAAATAAAGTCAGTACGGCATGGACCTTTAAAAGAAAGAAATACTATAGAGAAAATACAGAAACGGACCCTCAAATAGAGAAAATTATCCTTTGATCAGATTAAAAGCTTCTCTTCATAGGTAACTAATTGAGCAATAAAGTAATGGTGAATGTAGAGCGTACTAACAATTTTTCCTTAACTCTTAACGTGCAGAAATCGCCGCCTCTTTATAGTCTAGATTGACCCCGCAGTCCAAGCATGTAGGGGTTTAAGGTGACAGCAACGGCTGCCCAGTGAATTACTAGGTCACAGCACAGCCGCTTCCCTACCTAGAAAATCCCTAATTACAACTCACAATTCAATAATGAAACACACACACACGCACATTTGCAAAACAGTGCTAGGCAAAATAGCAGAAAGTTACCCTTATTTACTCATGCAGACCATCACAGCAGATAGAAAGATAAATGTCCATTTCCATAAGATTTTTTTTGTGAAATCTTTTCCTTTTTTTTTTTTTTAATTCCTCTGTTCAGCCTGCTGGTAGGTATGATTCTTTCTCTTGTTTTTGCATTGATGAAGTAGAATATGTAAACACATATAATTACAAAAAGTTAGGTCATTATGAGCATGCTTTATTATGAGCCTCCTTTAAAGTAAACATAAAATGAACTCCAAGGAATTAACAGCAAAGGTAATTAGCATAAAGTAATGTTGCTGCGCTATAGGGTCCTGTAATTGGATAGTACTCCCATTGCCAGCACATTTGTAATCGGACTGTTTCTGCATTATGTGGAAGTCATTTTCTTGGAACGTCTGTTTGAATCACACACTAAATTTCAGAGACCAGCTTTGACACGGATATTGCAGTTTTGCTTTCAGGATAAAATCACGACAATTCTTTTTCAGGATTGACTCAAGTATCAACACCTTGGAGTCACTTTTCACTTAAATTTGGGCATTCACATTCGATTTATATGTTTGTCATATATATAAACATAAAACACCCTTTAAAATGCCTTCAGAATGATTTCTAAAATTAATTTTTATTTTGATTTCAGCTTTTCGTGAGTAATTTCGGTCATATTTCTGATATTCCTAGACTTATCCTAGTTTTGCTTGCAACCACAAAGTTCCCTAGAACAAATCAAAACTCACAGTTTAAAACCCTGCAAGTAATATGAGTAATTAGTTTTAAAACCATAGGGGCCCTCTATCTGATTGCTGCTCTATTTGCCTTCCCTGAGGTCTTGTTTGCTTTTTATGGATGGTGAGTGCAGCCATGGCTGAAGGGAACAAGCAGATTTAGCAAGGAACCTGCAGTGGGTTGTGCAGCTTCCTCTTACCAGCTAAGGTTTCTCTTTCTCTTATTATCTGTAGGGATAAAAAGGTATTGAATTAATAATAGAAGCATTACGATCTCATCTTTCTTTGGAAATTCCTACAGAATTTAATGGTTAGCCTTTCTATAAAAACTTGTAAAATCTACAAAACCCTGATACAGTCATATCATTCTTTTAAATTAAATAGAAGAGACTGCAGTATCCCAGAACATAAGATGTATTCGGGTACAGCTTGCAAAGGTTTTGCTGCGCTTTGCAGGATATCCAGCCTTCACCATATCAGCAGGACCTTTCTGCAATGCTTAAGTAAGATTTTCAATCTGTGTCACTGAGCAGATTAATAGCTGTGAAACGTCAGCAAAAAACCCCAACGTCAGCTACGAGAAGTACTTCTGGAGGTTACCTAAGGTACCTCGCTCCTAATGCAGCCTTGAAGCGGCTGGAAGCTAGCAGGGCCAGCACCAGAAGGCAGCAGTACTGCTCTGGCATCTGTTACTTGGACAACTGACCTTGCCATGTGCTAAGCACCTGCTCCAGATTATTTTCCAGACTATTTTGTTTCAAGAGCCCTTGGTAATAGCGGAGCAATTAGCCACACTGTTTTCCTACCATAACCTGTCAGCCCGAGAGAGGAAGATACACAATGCAAATGATGACCCGAGGACTCGGGAATTTAATAAGCAAAAACACCACATGCAAACCCTGGTGGGTAGAGATTCCTCTAATATGTATGAGTGTTGGTTTTAGGCTGAGATGGAGCGATCGCTGCCGACGAGGTGGTTGCTCAACACGGGAACATCCATTTTTGACCTGCTGGGCTCACCCAGGCCAACGCAACTTGCGCGCCCGTCGCTCTGACCTGCGGCTATTCCGTGGGCACTCGGACACACTCTGGGAAAAAGCCATGTTTCCTGGCCTGTTAACACGGGAACAACAGCAACGCACATTGACTTTTCAGCCCATGGCTGGTACTGGCACCTGGCTCTCCAGCTGCTCCCATTGCCAGGGAATAACCGCGGAGAGAGGTGCGGCTGGAGCAGCCCCCGCCACCTCTGCCACCAGCCTGGCACAGCCGATAGGACTCATGAATCAGAGTCCAAAGGGTGGCTGCGAGAGCGCTCTTATCTCGCACCGATCCACGGCGAGCGAGGCGGTATTCCTGTAAGCAGGATTACTGCGTCTCCCTTGGCCCCTGCCCTGCGCTTTCCAGGCAGGATGGGCCAAGTCCTCTCCATTACGACTCCGCCAACTGCAGCAGAGTTACAGGAATTTGGTCAGCCGAGAGAAGTGTTCAGAGCTCGGGCTGGCGTGCACAGCCCCAGACTCTTGAGGCTTCACTGAAAATATCTGCTAAGAGAGGAGGTATCATGCAGGTTTTTGCCAACCCCTCTCCTAGGCCTGCTTAGGTGCCTTATTTGAAGGGCTTCCGTCCAAAAGATTTTGCTCTTTCTTGTTGCGCTTGCTTCTGTTTTGCTTCAGCTGGAAACTAAAAGTGAAAAAATAAAGAGTTTAATTTGAGAAACTGGTGAGGGCATAATGCTTGAATGGATAAAGAAAGAGTGCTTTTTTCCCTTCATAATCAACTTGCCAAAATTTATTTCACAGTGAAATTTTTCTTCCTGCAGCACTGCCTTCCTCTCTTTCATTAAACTCACACTGAAATAACACACTTAATCCCCAAGAAGCATCAATATTTTTGCTGCGAAGTGTTGCACAACTTGTGGTATGGACTAATGCCATGCATTAGCCATGAGGCAAGGTTTGACGTAGCTAAGGAACATCAAGTACAATACCACATTTTATCAAAACCAAACAGCAGAACAATGCACACAAGGCTCTTGCAAATACACCAGACCCATCAGATTTCAATCTGATAAAGTCAATACAGAGAAGAAATATAGGGTACAGTCTGTCTTCATTAAAATAGAAATAGGCCCAGCAGTATTGCGCTTTCCCTGCACTGTGCTCTTAAACCAACAGACTTGGGGATGAGTCCCGCAGACCCAAACAGTAGGAGTTCAGTGTTCAAACCACAAAGACCAGAGCTTTTCCACGGTAGCCTCGGAGGTGCCAGGGAAGGGAACAAGGGAACTGTCCCCTCTCCCCCTCCCGCCTGGGCCCAGAGGAGTTCCCCAGAGACCTCAGCAGGGCCCTGGCCTCTGTCCTGGGCTCTGGTGGCAACTAAAGGAGGCGCCCCCAGGGTTTAGCGTCTTTTATATGGTTTAATGTGGTTTTCTAAGCCCTTCTAATGAGGCAGAGATATGTTAAGCAAGAACGAGGTCGTTCTGTTTCCCAAAGCCAGGTCTCTGCAGCGAGTGCTCTGGTTCCTGCTCCGGCACAGGGCCTAGAGGCAGGAGGGACTGATGAGCCTCTATGCAGAGCCTGAGGCTCAAGTAATGCATATTTCACACACGCAGAAAGGTGTTTTCAGTCAATACATTAGGCCACTATGATCAGAAAGTCTGAACAGAGTGAATCGCCCCTACAGCAAGGGTAGACAGGGAAGCTCACACTACTGAAGCTCCTGCTAGGAAGCCCAATAGGTAGAGCTAAGGTTGTGATTAGTTCTGTGAGCATCTGAATTTAGAGACCAGTCCAAACCTCCTCTAATGAGACACTTGGAAACCTTGCAAAAAGAGCTTTCCCGTGTTCCCAGCTACGGGAAGCTTGAAAGCTCTGCTGCCGAAGTCATTTTCTCTACCGTGTTTTTTCTTTCAGTCATGACTGAAGCCAGGTAACACAAAGGCGAGTTAAAATATTTCTAAAAGGCAGCATATCTAAACCATTGTGGTGTGTGGTATGGGCGAGGACCAAGTCTCGTTGAACTGATTTGTTCTGTGCGGTAACCAAAGCGATTTACCTTCTCCAGCCTCATTTTAAAAGGCAGGCAATGGATGTTCTTTTATTTCATAAAAGAAGAAATGCAGGAAAACCAAAGGTTGGTCTGATTTATGGTTGAGCTGACTGGAATATGTTATGGCTTGAATTTACATTAAACCATTGTGACTTTCAGTAAATTAAATAGAGACCATAAATGGAAAATGTTTAAAAGGCCATTACATAACTGAATAAATGGGCTGAACATGTTGTCTGCATGCCTCTCCCACACCCTGATTAGCTGCTGGCTTCATCCGAGATTGAATCTGATCTGTTGCCGCTATATATATTGCCAGGCTACAGCAAATATTACAAATCACGTATAATTATTTTTAAAGGACAGCAAGGGAAAACAAATACAATCAGATAAACTGGCTCCTTTTGCAACTTTACTGTTTTCTCATTAGTGTTATTCTCGCATCACCGTGTGCACCGTCAAGAGACAAGACGATGACAAATATGAAGAAGATGATCCCTTTATACACAGGACCTGGCCGGCTGCGGACATGATTACCAAGGGGGAGGCCCAGTTTTATCTCCCTGTGGGAAACGACATCCAAACGCCAGCTATTTTCAGCCACCTGATTCCAAAATGACCTGCAACAGTTCTGCAGCCAAAGCTGGGACGCCAGGAGGTCCAGCCTTTGCTGCGGCACTGCTGTTGCATTTGCCAAAGGGCCACGGAGATGCATATTGCCCTGGGCAGCTCCGCAGTGACTTAAACCCTCTTTGACAAGTCTTTCCTGATGACTTTTCTGTTTGGCCGTACTCAAACCTCTCAAGTGCTTTGTGACCTGCATTTATAAAGTTCTCCATTCCCAGTCCAAACTGCCTTACAAAATTCACCCCACCTGCCAGGTTTTCCACTTAGGCTGTACCCGTCTACGTGACGAACAAAAAGCGTATCAAATGAACGGCAATAAGCCACAGGAATGTTCTCCTGCTGCTAAGCCCCTTCACGTCACCCTGAGCAGGCGCTGGCCTCCCCTGCCTGCCCTGCACTATAACATGCAGCCTGAAGCTCAGGGGATGATGGAAAAAATGCAGTAATTTGGCCTACATAGGGAAAATTGGAGAAGTTTGCCTTGCAGAGCAAATGGGAAATTTGAACCGTTCCCTGTACAGGGGCATGTCTCCACATCACCATCCTGGGTTAGGTGTTCACTTTGCCCTGGGTTCCCTGCATGGTCCTGGACAAATGAGTTTCTGGGCTTTGCTGTCTACAAAATATGAGCAACCATCCTTTGCTGTCACACAGAGTCACGACTGTACTGACTCCAAATGTAAGGCTCATCTAAGGATGTCTTGCTTTTAGTTCAAATCACCTAGTAGTGATCACCTTTTAGTTCATGTCACCTAGTATTTCCCTATGACACTTCTTGTCAGCTCCTGGGGATGGTCTAGCATTTTTCAGTCTGTTGTGATGATTGACTCTTCATGTGTCGGCACAATTTCCCTTTACAGGAGCAAAGTGAATCTTTTATCAGTCCATAATTAAATAAATATTAACCTGAAGCACTTCATATGAATGTAAATAACCGTTCATGAACATTTCCTCCATAACTGACTTGAACTACTTAATTATTATTTTTTCTGGTATCTTAATTTCACCCAAATTTCAACCAAAATCGGTGTTGAAAAGATAACTTACATCACATTTAAGATTTCAGATGACTTCTCTGTAAATGGAAGGGAAAAATTTCAGTGAGAAGTTTCCAGTTTCTGTGCTGCCATGCAATTATACACATTTCTAAGTACACCTGAACTATTTGGTATAGCAAGAAGCAATCCTATTAATTCATGGTTAACAAATTACCCAAGCCCTCTTCCAGAGAGGCAGAGAATCAAGATCAAAATGTGTTTTTATTACAAATTGAAAACCTTGGGTGTGTTGGATAGCTGCGCAGTGAGTAATTGGGATACAGAGCCTTTCATCTGCAGCAGTCAACCCCGATTCACATCCCGTGCTGGGAGTGACTAAAGCGCGTTGGGGGACGGTGCCAGTGCTGGGTTGTCACCTCGGGGGTAGAGGCAGTGCCTGGCAGCACCACGGGCTCCATCACTGTTGTTCCAGGATGCCTCCTCACTGCTACAGTCGAGGAGAGCTGAGTCAGCAGCTGCTTTTTGAATAGTATTTAAACATTTAAAAAAATAATAAAAAAAGGAGAAAACAGACAAAATTTCACCTTAGTATTTTCTGGTAGAAAATGAATGTTTCACACTAAAACACCATGAGTCTGGCCCACAGCAGGGCAGAACACAGGACATTCACAAACCATACATTCTTCTCCTGAAAGACCAGTGAGCAAGCAGAAACTTCTTGCAGCTGCACTGATCCTAATTTAGAGGAGATAGTTCTGACCCTTTCCCTACACTGCCAAAATCAATAGACGACTTGTGAAATGAAATGGCAACACCCTGACAAGTTAGTGTAGGTGGTGTATACTCTGCTTTCATTCTGTAATCCTTTTAATGCTCTACACTTATCTTGCTATATTTCTGTAAGATTTTGGCAAGAATAAGCATATGCAAATCCTTTTTCTGCTCTATTTCATTCTGCCCTGTTGCACTCATTAGTAATTTCTAACTCTGCACACTTGTGTATTTAAATTCATATCCACAAGTATAGCTTGTGGTCAAGGTGCCAACTGTTCTTCCACATGCATTTAATTTCCCTTGATAAAATGCTGATTCAAGTGGACTTAATAAAGAAGCAAATCATATAAGCATGGAAATGAAGGTGTTGCATGTGAGAGATCTTCTCAAATCATCTCATTACTGCATACTAATGGTGCAGTTTAATCTCTACATCTTTTGTCTGGTCTGATTAGACATATCCCAGTTCCTACTAGGCATCAGGAAGAGTTATCCTTAGAAGATACCAGTGCAAGGCTCAGTCCATGCTTCCTGGCACACCCAACTCCCACATCATTTCATGTGCCTGAGGATGACAGCTCCTGATGCCAAGTCATTCTAGATATCCAGGATACTTTCTGCTGTGGTCTGGCAAGTTCAGTGAGGCATTTGCATCTTGGTAATTCTTGGGTCATCCTCTCCAGATATTGCAATTTTGTGCTGAAAGTCTTCAAGCACCAAGGCAGAGGTGTGCCCTAAGTGGTAGGACTAATTTAATAGGACTGAGTAAATTAGTCCTTACCACTTATCTATAGGTGCTACAAATTGATCTGGTCTCACACCACAGCCGACATATATTTTGCATGGGACCTTGCAGCTCCTGGTGCACTGTGCATAGTGTGTCAGGTACCCACAATGAACCTGGCTGCTGACTCTCAGCAGAGGAATCACAAATCCTGCGTCCCAAACCCAAAGCTCTCATTGATTACAGAAGATCTGAGGATGACCGGTCTTAGTAGGCTGCAGCCTATTGTGATGACCTTCTTAAACACCCAAGTCTTGCTCAGCTTAGAAGACTGATGCTATTGCATTTTTGTCGCATTAGTTATATTCTGCCTGGCAGAATTGCTTTGTTTATGGTCCAAGGCAGTCCAGTCAGGGATAAGATTTCTTTTCTTACACCTGCCAGTCCATCAGCAGTAGCACTGAATTTGCCCTAATAGCGAAGTATTTCGTAAACTTTGTAACCTTGTTGACCTTGGTAGAAGAAACATTGAGACATAGCTTTAAAACCCTTTTGATTCTGATTAGTGGGAACTAAATATCAGTGCTTGTTTTGTTGCTTTATTTAATGAAAAGCTGCTTGCTGTCCTCATCCTTTCCTAGCCCTTCAACTGTTTAGGATTCTTGCTGAAAAACAAGCAGCAGGTGGGAGACTTTTGATCTAAACATAGTACGGATAGAAGAAAACAACACAATTTGATTTGTTCTGTTTGTTTTGATTTTGTTCATTTTCTACGACTTGTCTCCCACTGGGCAAGAAGAGAATTGTTTTAAAATGTTAGTACTGGAGAGAGAGAAAGAGAAAAAAAAGCCAACTTGGTAGGTTAATTCACTGGTTGAATGCTTTTTTTTTCCCTCCCCATCAAAACAAGTGTCTCTGTTACATAGCATTTTCCAGGCTCACAAGTCCAGGCTTTTGCAGTCCCAGCTCAGGTTCTGATCACATTTGCAGGGTTTTGATGAAAAATTTTAGCAAGATTTTTAATACACACACACACAAAACAAACTAAGAGCATCTTTGTTAGTACTTTTAGTAGAAACAAAAGCATTTCTCAACGACTGGAATGCAAATGCCTGGGCTAAGCAGTACTGTGTTTTGCACTAGGCAAATGAAAGAAAAGACATTCCCAGCCAGGGAATTAGCCTCTGTATACATGGCAGATGTCTACATTCAGAATCTCTCTCTATATATGACTTTGATGAAGTTGCGTAGGCTCCAGTCTGTATGCAAATAGGTAAGAATCTCAAAAATACTGAGCAGATTTGGACTTTATTTTCTGTGTGTATATAAAGAGGATAAAGAGGATTCTTCCCTATCTCAAAGGGACTCTTTGGGCAGGACTGCAAGGAAAATAAGGTGGTTTTGGATACTACACCAGTATAGGCCATGTAAGTGTCATATGCATACAAGAAAAGCGTTGTCTTATCTTCTGTAGATAGAAGGGCAGTTATTTGCAGCACATGACCCTGCCAGTGTGGAAATATAGACCAATCTAGTGCGAATCTCTCCGCCGTCTATTGATATTAACAACGTCTCTTAATTCCTTTTAAAACTTTAACTTGCTTTATCACTTACCTACCAGGAAACAGTAAACATCAAACAATTATCTAACAGGTTAGATGGGTGAGGCTCAAATGTGACTGGAAGTAGGTCAGTATGATCTGTTCTCTCCAGTCCTCTACAGTCAGTTTCAATTTTGAACATATTCTCCTTGAAATGCTATGATATGCACTAACGTGTAATGCTAACAGGATATTTAAAATGCCTTATGATACCATTCTACTCTACATGTTCCTAAAATTTTTTGGCAAGGAGTAGAATTAAGAGGCAGGATATAAAAGCAAATCTAGTGTAAGGCAGTTTTATGAATTATAAAGACATACAAATTAGGCCAAATCATTTTGAATAAAAATTTTTCATCGCGACATTCTTATTTCAAAGCCTGCACAACTCACACAGACATATTGCAGAGTCATAAAAGGTAGACCTGAAGGAGATCTAAGATCATGTCAGTCCATCCCTCACCCAAAGCAAAGATCAGCTGCGCTTATGTAATTCCCCTAAGATGTTGGTCTAACCTGTTCTCATAAATGTCTACTGATGGGGATTCCAGCCCTCGCCAGCACACATCTCCAGCCTACATCTACCCTGAATTTCCCTTACTGTAGTTCAGGCTTGTTATTTCTTGTTTTGTCTCACTGAAAATGCGGAAGGGTTTATCTTCTTTCTGGCAAATTTTACACATTTGAAGACTGTTAGTACATTTCTCCTCTCGTCCTCTCCCTGTAAAACAGTCCTGATTTGCTATCCTTTGCTAATGTTTGCTAATGTCTGCTAGAGCTCTAGTCCTTCCTGTTGCACTATGTGGTCCTGTCTGTTTTCAGAGAACAGTGTCTGGAGCCAAGCACTCTATTCTAGCCCATGCTAGATGCACTGGTGCTCCAGAATCTGGAAGGATAACATCTCACAGAAGTCTCCCTATTTATACATTCCAGTGGATTTTTTCGCAGAAACATGGCATCGCTAATTCATGCTTAACTTGTAATCCACTCCAACACACTTTTCTTTTTCTTACAGAAATGATACCCAGGACGTCACTTACCATTTCCTATTTGTGCAGCTGAGTATTGCTGTTGAGCCAATGCACGTGTTTCTATCTTTATGGAATGGTCTTTTACTTGTTCAGATCTCTTCTTTAATACGTCATAGCTATTTTGAATTTTAAACTTCTCTTTCAAAGGCCTTGCTGCATCTCCCTGCTGGTATGACCTACAAACTCAGTGAATAGCCTATTTCATGGACAAAGTCATTAACGAAAATATTGACTGGCACTTGGCCGATGACAGATCACAGCGGAGCCACACTAAGTATAACTTATTTTGGCAGCGAATCACTAATAACCACTCTTGGAATACAATTTTGCAACCAGTTTAGAACACACTTTTAGTAATTTCAAGACCATGTTTCCATAGCTTGTTTATGAAAATGTCTTACGAAGCAGTATAAAAGTCAAAAGCCTTATTAAACCTAACATATTCTCTTTAATATTGCAGAATTGTTAACTTGTCACACTATAGTAGAAAATTGGTAGAAAATCTATTGTATCTTTTGTAGGTGTTTTGCCAATAGATTGATTATCTGTTCCAGCAGTTTTCCAGAAGCTGATGCTATGCTTCCTTGCCTATATTTCTCCCCCACCTCATGTTTTTAATATAGGTTCTATATTTATATTTTTCCAGTTTACTAGTCCCCTGCTTTTCATTCATTGAATTTCATTGTTAAATTCTCTAAGATTGCTTCAGTCTGCTTCCTGAGAAGTCTCAAATAAAATTCAGAAAGATGCTCACACGATTCACAATCATCTAACTTGTATTCTTTTACCTTTCCAGTCTAACTTCTCACTTCCTTTTTGTTGATGTTAATTTGTGCGGGCATTTTGATCAGATGTTCAACCAAATTCTCAATGGGAGCATTTTAAAAGTTCAAAGCACACTCAATAGATGGACAGCACAAAAAGGATAGTGAAAACAAAACTATTTCAAACTTTTTTTTTAATACCCTAATACATTTTTCCCCAAAACTACTAAAGAAAGAAGAAGAAATGTTAAAGTCTTAGAAGCTGAGTAGTTTTCTTCTACCATACCGTGCTACATGTGTCAAAATTTTAAAGCTATATAATATGCCTACAACTGTCCATGCCTGAGTTATGATTTCTACATTGTAAAATAAAAATGACAGGCCCAGATTGCAACTAAAAACTCCAGAGACCACAACTTGAGCAGTCCCATCTTTAGATTGTATCAGTTCTTTTTGTCAAAAGATTATTTTCTCCTTCTGTGTGCAAAACTGTGAAGAGAGTTGTATAATAAAACAGAAAAGCATTAATCTAATTATTTTTAAAGCATTTCAGAAGTGTTTTCAAACTCATCACACTCCATAAATAATAATATAGTGAGAATAGCTGTTGCATTTGCAATTTTTCCACAGGACTCCCAACTAGATCCCTCACATATCTCATATCTCACACATTCATATTCATCCCATGCCAGTTTTCTGCTTGCAATGGCCTAGCTGCAATCACTTGAGACCTTGAGAAAGATTTATTTCTGGAGTACAACATGGCACAGTGACAACAGGAGAACGCCTGAGACCCTCCACTGCAAGATCCCTATAAGCGATCGGAATCAATACAGCATATTTTATGAGTCTGTCTACATAACAAGTCCCATAATAAGTAATTGTAGAGTACTCCAGAGAGGTATGAATGTTCTGCTCTGTTTATCAGAAACCTGATGTATTGTAAACACATTTGCAAATACATTGATGGAAAAAAAAGAATAAAGTGTCCAGCTGTATTACCTTAAAATGGCAAATGAAGAAGTCAGACATTACTGATGGAAAAATAAGAGGACAAGCAGTGGCATGATTAACAAGTCTGGATCTCATAGTTAAAGTAATTGGCTTTTTCTGGGAAACCATTCATGTGGACAATCACACAAGTAGATGATCACGTACAAGTAACAATCTAGGTCATGCTTATTGCTTATTCCTTACTGTATTTGGTAGATACAAAAGCAGCATATTCAAGAACATCTTAAAATAAGCTTAGGCTCTTTGGACGTTATCCCTTTCCAGTGCAATGCCCTCTCAGTGCACCAGCTGTGTTCTTGCAAGCACACGGCAGGCAGAGGAGGATGAGCACTGTCACCGCCTCATCCCAGCCTCCCAAGCTGTAAAGAGCAAGCTTAGATCCACTTCCTGCCTTCCAAAGGATGCCACCATAGACCTGTCGCTACTCTGAGCTCCTCGTGTAGAGCTAGACTGGAATGCTCTGAGGAAAGGGTGGATGGAGCTGTCCTGTCCCAGGAAAGCTCTCAAGTGACAATTATATTTTCTTTTCTGATTTTCCCTGGAAGCAAGTAAAATCTTCTCAGTTCACATTTTCTTTTTTCAATCACCCTAGCCAGAAAAGGATCACGCAACCCTCAGGAAGAAGCATCTATAAGATAAGTCTGACCTGGTCATCAAACTTGAATCCGAATGCCAGATAGCTCTTGAGGATTAGGTAGGAGATGATTTATTCTGCCCGACTCCTTTGGATGGACGTATAAACCCAGGGACTAATCTTGCCCAAGGAAATTAATTATCTGCAACCAACTTATTGCAGTGCTGTGGTGATCTCTGCTTGTGGTTTCTTTGTTTTTTCAACCAAGCCCTTCAAGCCCTTTGACTGGGCTGGGGAAAGAAGGTGTGGGAACTGAATGAGAAATGGAGCTGTGTGGGTTGATCACACAGATATTTTATTTTTTAAAGCAGCATACATGTGGACACATATGGTCAAATCATAGAATTTTGACATGGGAAAAAAAAGCCCAATAGGCCACATCTATCCCTCTGCAAGTATAAGATGGTCATTTGAAATCAGTGTGATTTTACACAGGATAGATGATTGCTCACTGCCTCTGGAAAAATCAGGCCCTACTGGTGTTTAGCGACGGGGCCTCTGCGGCTTCCCTTAGGGGCCACGAGGTAGCAGTGCCCGGGTGTTGCTATGCAAACGCAGCACCCGGAGTTCAAAAGGCGCAGGCACCTCGCTCCACAGCTCCAGTTGTTACAGTTACGATGGTTTCTAGCTCTGATCATACTCTATAAAGCAATGCGTACAACACAGCCCCGGGAGACCAAGCACCTCCATCTACACAACCAGCGATGGAGAACAGCTCACTGCACAGCACCCAGCTATTCCTTGAATTTGTCCTATCAATTTCTCTTCTCTTAACTATAGTACCTTCCCCACAACACATCTCTTCATTTGGCAATGTAAGACACCCCTCAAACCTGCAGAAAGCGCTGGTCCTCGCTCTGCCCCAGCCCCTGCAGACCGCACCTCCCCTTCCAAACCGTGTAGGCGTCAGAGGGTTCCGTGACTCACTGATCTCCTCGGTGTCTTGCGATAAACACTTGTTAGTAGGAGGCACCCCTTTCCCAAACTAACACCCTGCATTACTAAGTCCCAAACAAGCTCACCCTTGCAGCTCAGCAGAGGAGGTTTGCAATCTTCTTAGACCCGCTGTTTTCTCCTAGGCACTGGAGTGGGCCAATTGCCAAATTTCATACTCCAGTCTCATCAGTCCTTGTACACCTGTGCTTTGCCAAGCACTCAGACTCAAGCTTAGGGCCAAAATAATGATACAGCAGAAGCAAAATATAGAGTTGTTTTACTGTCATACAAGATTTAAAGAAAGCTGTCAGCATCTATAAGTAAGTTAAACAGAAAAGCAGAGCATAAAGCACTTTCTAACTACCTGTGCACAACAGTGCCTAACTGTAAGCAGCTGCTAAAGGGACTGGAGATCACCTCCTTTGGCTACTCTGACCATATATGTCTAGCTCCCTCCTTGAGCTGCATCGTACAATCCTGTGACTTCAGGTTGTGCAGATCCAACAAAAAACTTACTGTCCCCATCACCCCCTAAGATTACTTTCTTGATCAATCAGCAAGCAGGACCAGCCCATGAAGTAGCACTAACACCAGGGCAGCCACAAGCACGAAAAGAGAGCAGAACTGCTCTTTCAGCAGTGCTCTCAGCTCTGCTTAAGCTGAGGATGACTAAATTAATCCACAATCAAGCTCAAGGAGTTGCACATGGTTGCTAGGTTGGGACTTTCTCCTTTCCCACTTCAGCCTTGTCCTCCTCCAAGCTGAAGATGAGTTTGCCCACATACAACTTTTTTACTTCTTTTTGAGCAGGGAGTTGGGCCCAAAGCTGAACTGTGCCTGCTGGTTCCCTCCCTGCAGTTCATACATTGATGCCCAACTGAAATATCGTTTTGGAATAACTCTGCCACAGCATTGCTGGCTGTCACAGTGTGGCTTCTTCCTGACACACAAAGAGGCTTTAAAAATGCTGATGGCCCTTGGGTGTAGCTGCACAGAGCTATTATCTTGTGAAATCATTTATTAAAGGTGACAGCAAAGCTTAATGGCTGGCTTTGTTCTTAACTTGACTATAAACAGATGGGTTATCCATGCACTGGGAGTTAAGTCCTTGCTGCACTCTAGAAGGAAGGGGTTTAAGCTTCTGCACATATCTTTTCATTGTAAATATGCTGAAGAATTCCACCTGATGGGAACAAAGATAAAGGGCAGGGCTCGTTGTTAACTGTGCAGAGCCTAAGCTTCAGGACAACAGAACACAACTGGGATGAGATGGTACTTGCTCAGATGCCAGGACACTGGCAGTGCATCTTTGGACTCGGGCCCCTTAAATTTGATCTTGTTGCATTGCCTCCTCTCAGGTACAAGCACGCAGCTCAGCATGGGAACTGCTCCTCTTCCTTCCAGAGGTGATGTCAGGGAGCCAAAGGGTGACCGCTGGCCTCAAATGTATCACAGTTCAGTGCCGACGTGCATTTTTAGAGCAGAATTAAGGAACGGCTCGGTCCATCACACTGGTGGCTGCGCTGGGGGCTGGCTGGGCACGTTGGCCTGCTGCCTGGTGAATCATCGGAGCTCATAATTGTTTGGGGATGTGGAGGTAGTCAGGGCTTATCTAAATGCTGGTTTCACATGAGAACATTGATATTACAGAGCTGTAATTGAATCTGATAGGCTTTGCTGAGCCTTCCCCCAGGAGAGGAGATAGGATTTAGAGATAGATAGGAGAGCACAGAGGAAACGCTAGAAAGACGCACAGAGACCTGCCGATTGCCTCACATTGCTAGTCATAGGATTTATACACTTCTAAAACGAGTGATCATCAGTTCAGGCAGAGCTAATTACCTGGAATATTCCGATTGTATCTGCCATAAGAGGGATGAAACTCCAGGCAGTTGAATTTTTAATTAATTGTCTCTTTAGGCCTTCTGTGACAATGCAGGGATCTTAGAGAGCACAAGACTGCAGTTTGCAAGGCGTAGGGTTTCGCCTTGTGTCAGTACTTGGGCACCAGGGTGGTGGCTCGGTCTGTTGAGGAGCTCTACTATAGCGGGGCTCTTCCGTCCACAGGAGGTGGGTCTACATCAGACCTCCTGCACGACCCTCGTGTGTGCCCAGGCTAGGGAGATACCCTGGCTCCGGGCAGGGAGCCCCTGCTTGCAGATTTGCCTTGCACGTCTCAGCTTCACAGCCGCGGCAAAGCTTCCTCTGGCACAGACACCTCCGGAGAGGCTGGAGGAGCCCCCTCAGCTCCAGAGCTGGGACCTATAGAGGCATGAGGCTGTTAGAGCTGCCTTGGTCTGCAGCCATCCTTCCCTCCTCCTAAAGGAGAGAGAGGAGAGGCAACTCCTGAAGAAATCACAAGACGGGTGAATGATATGGACATAACTATTCACTTAAAATATGCCACTGAAGCACCTATAGCCTGAAATGAGGAAATCCTTTCAAATATCATACACATAAGCAAAAATCTGAATAGGTTGAGAAGTGACTGTCAATGGAAATGAGGAGATTTTCACAATGAATAGTACTTGTAATAAAAAACTCACTTGCTGGAGTCAGTTTGTGATCAAATTACTTCTGATCAGACTTTTAAATCACCTGAACTAATTCCCTGAGAGACGTAACTATCTCAGCATCTGAAGTAGCATAAAACTGCAGACTCAGAAAGACATGAAAAAAAGTACAAGACATATGTAAAACATATAACACCACATGACAAATATTTATGAAGTATTCATATTTCCCTGGGGCCAAGAAATGCTGCATATGGATCAGTCTTGTATGGAGAGGCATAGGGGGAAAGAAAGTTTTATGCTGCTCTTCAGTGAGCCTTGCAGGCCAGCACTGAGAAGAAAAATTACATTTCTGATACTGACTGGCACATCTCCACCTCCTGTTCCTTGGCAAGAATTAAGGGGGGGGGGGAAATCAGAGTAGTTGGATTTTTTTTTTTTTTTTCTCCCTTTTAATCTATAGTTCAAAGGAATGCTTTAGATCAAATACTTTGCACCAGATAAACCTTCTGGATGTCTGGTAGAGATGCCAGTGAAATGTGATGTCCCGTGGTAAAAAGGAAGGTAAGCCAGACAGTGACAGCGATCCTTCAGGAAGTAAAATCCACAGGACTGCCTTTAATAATTTAGACTATAATGAAAATATGTACTTTTCATGCTATATGAATCTATGACTCACAGTACTTCAAAGAAAATGTAATTGCAAATGTTAACTGCAATTGATTTCTACTCCAAAAGTTTTATTAATTGGATTCTCCTAGAAAATTCACAAACCTGAACAAACTTTTCAGTGAGCATCAGCTGAGCCCTGAGCTGGTGATGCAAACAGAGTGAACACGCAACCTGCAGACATTCTCAAGCTTCGTGATGAAATTTTCCTGCAACCCTGATATTTTTATCTTTGGATCTCCTAAAAACAGGTGAATCACTGGAGAAGTGTGAGAGTTTCTGCAGGATTCTTGGAGCTTGTTTGGAGAATCTCTCTGCTCTAGGTGCTCCTCGCTGGACTGGAGCTTACACTGAGTTGTCTTTGCTGAATGGTTTGTATGATAGATCATTAGTCCAGCTCTGTTAATATAACAGTCATTTTAAGAGGCTCAGTCAATCCACTTCTTGTCTAAGCATCCCACCTAGGCTATATCAGCATGAAGAAAGCTCAAAAGTTTGTGTCTTGTCTTTGCAAAGAGAGAGAGACCTGAAAGGTATTGTTAGCATATAAAATTTCTCTGCTCCTTCTTCACCTGCTTGATAGATTATAAGAAAAAAAAAAATTAAAGAATGACTCCATTCATTAAATGGGAATCACTTCTGGTTCTGACTATAATGCAAATGACACACAGCAAATACTACAAGTGAATGTTATTAAATAGTATTTTAAAAAATAAATAAAAAACATCATTTATTTTCCTTGCTTGTTTGTTTCTGATATGTTGCCAGAATGTTTAGTTTTCACTAATAAAATTTGCCAATGACAGCTTTTGAATCAGGAAGAAGCAGCCATAGTTTGACTATTTGGTCTGCAAAATATGGTACAAACTTATAGATCATCCGTCTCTCTCCTTATTCAGTTTATTGAAATTGAATCTTTCTGCTGAAAATTCAAAAAGAGATTAAATCAGAGGAGAATATCACAGTGTCTTGAAGAAAGAGGGGGGAAAAACAGCAGCAGAAATAAGGATTTGGGTCATTTTATTTTCATAATTCTGTATTTTTAAGAATTATGCCATGCACACAGGTATATTTTACTCATTTCTTGTTCACCTTACAGTTATAATTAGACTTGTAAATACTAATTTGTGTTTAATTTTTGCAAGTAACCTGTGATGAAAAGACTTTAAATAATAGATGGACTTAGATGTCAACAACTTTTTTGTGTATGTGTGTGCGTTCTTACCTCCTTCAATTTTCCAAACTGAGCTGTTCAAGGCAGGAAAACCCAGCAGTCTGCTCAGCCTCTTCCTGCTGCTCTTCCTTGAGCATCACTTTCTCCACCACCTTCACGTGTGGAAATAGGCACAGCTGACGGAAGGAGCTAAACACCTGGGCAGTGGGAGCCAGACTGGTCACTGGAGGAAACTCCTGGCTGGCCCAGTGCTCAGCAGCACTGAGCTGATTCAGTGTAGCGCAGGACTTGGAGTATGTTGTGCCAAGTGCCATTAGCAGGGGAACAAACACTGAAAACCCAGACAGATAATCCATTTTTCAATTATTATAATTATCCTCCTGAAATTCTTGGAAGCTGTTAGTATTGGTAGCTCTTAATTGCTTTTATTTCTGCAATACTAAATTTCACTTACCCAGACCGATTCTCCCCTGTCCTTGAATACACACACGTTTTTGAACTGGTCTTAGCCACAGGTTGGTCGATGCAGTTTACAGCACTCCTCTTACTTATCGACAATTTACNGCAATACTACATTTCACTTACCCAGACAGATTCTCCCTTGTCCTTGATGCAGATACACACACGTTTTTAACTGGTCTTAGCCACAGGTTGGTCGATGCAGTTTACAGCACTCCTCTTACTTATCGACAATTTACATAGGATTTGCAAATCCTGAATTTTGCCTTGAGTCTTTCATACGGCCACAGAATGTGGCCGAGAGCTGACGTTTTGCTGGATGTTAAGTCACAACCAAAGAAGAAAATCTTTTAAAACATGAGTTTATTTGCATGTGTCCAAACAATATTCTAGTTTATCTTTGGTTCAAATGTTGGCCTCAGCTTGCTTGAAACAAAATACCCAGCCGTTTACTGGAAACCCACCTGGGTGCTTACTTAAAATTCAGTCTGAACTTGCTTCAAATCTCGTTCCAGCTCCTTTTGAAACCTGGCCCGAGTCTCCTGTGTTCTCAAACTGTGACAACCCCTTTGAGCAACTGGCCTGATTTTACATGCTAAACATGTGAGTTGTGCTTATGTTCAAGGTCCAAATGTTTTCTTCTATTGAGATGGGCTGGATTTTGGAGCCCCCACACTGCGAAACAGCCCCTAAAACGGGGTGCGATGGGGCCAGAGCTGCTCAGCCAGCCTGTGGGGCAGCTGCTGTCTGCAATGCTGGTTCTATATCACCCCACCCTGATCTGTCTCTTCGTTACCAGGTTTTTCTTTTTTGCCCCTGCAAGTTGCAGACCAGATCGGGAGAGAGATGTCCTCTGAGTTCATTGAGTATTTTTTCAGCGTTTGCAGCTAGACGTAAAAATAGCACAAAGGGAAGTATTTCATACGTTAGCGTCCAGTGTGAGTAGTCCCATCCTTACTCAGCGTGGTCCTCGAGCACTCTTTAACAAACACACCTGGAATTTGAATCCGTGCTGAAGCGAGGCCTCGCTGAAGCGTTGCAGCTGAACGAGACAGGCAGCCCAGTTCTGGCTGCACCCGCAAATGTTCCAGGGAGCCCCTGGAGACATTGCTTTGCAGTAAGGAAATGGGCTATTCAGCATATTAATAAATTGTAACGACTGGATTTTGTGGCAGTAACACCATTTCTCTCTCCACATTGAAAGAATTCGAATTATTCACTTTCAGGCCTCGAGACATAAAACAGTGAAGATATCATTCATCGGTAAACTTCTTTCATGAGTGGTTTTATTTGAATTTATAGCATATCCATAAAAATAGAAATAGTCTTTAGAACCATTTTGTGATACATAATTTCCAAGCTGAGATGTACAATGGAAATTGTCAAATATCTAATGTGGATTTTTTCCCCACATTTATACATTGAAGATGCTGTGAGAAGCAAGCAAGAATTACGCAATTTGCTGTAGAAAGAAAAATGAAACTATAACTAAGCATTTTTATGTCTGTGTAGTTCGTCAACCAACAAACAGTTTCTCAGGATGTTTTGCTCTAGTTTTGTACAGAAAATATAGTTTGAGAGTGCTCACGCCAACACCTTTGACATTGTGATTTGCATGTAACTATATAAATATAATATATTTTGCTATCTAGAGCTTTGTACATACGAAAAATTATGGTACAATAAAAATCTATACACGTGGTGCTACCAGTTCAGCAGCTGCTAACTTAAAGGATACATCTAAAAATATGATTGCTCAGCTTCTGAAATATAAAATAAAAGAGCAATCAGAAATGCTTTTTTGTTTAAATAGTAATTTACATAAACATTCATCTCTTCATTTTCTCCATTTGCTTAGGCCTGGTAAAAGGCTTCCCTTTGGTCGGTTGGTTGGTTGCATCTGTCCTTGGCAGGAACTGTAGTTTTAAATAGTCTTTTGTGTTTGTCTTAGGCAACGGTTAATATATTTGTGAGAGAGAGTAAACGCTGGCCAGCTTGCAGCCCGGGTCTGTGCTATTGCGCTGCCGCGTGACAAGCAGCAGGTCTGGAAAGCTGTGCAGAAGGGGAGCACCTCCCGGCACGGGGACCCCCACGTCTATGGGGCACACTTCTCCCCGAAGCTTTAGGACAGCAGGCTTTAAAGAGAAGGGCTAGCGGCTGCTCGGTCGCGAAAGGGTAGCGTGGGCATATGCACAAGTTCACTTTATTTCCTAGGAAGCCTGGCGAGAGATCTGGTTATAAGAAAAGCAGCTTTATGAGAGAAACCACAGTCAGTTGCTGGAAGATGTATGTTAACTCGAGATGATGTATGGCTACCATTTCTCCGCTGCTTCTCTGCTCCCAGAGCAGGAGAAGGTGAAAAGCTGGTGCCAGTGGGTTTGTGATGGCACCGCTGACTTCAGGTTTCCCCCGCGAGGGGTGAAGGGCTGCAGATAAGACGGGGTCGGGGAGAAATGGTCTTTGGAGCTAAGTGAAGGCGCTGTGCTGATGTGATGGCCTGGTGCGTCCTATATGAACTACAAATGATGGCAAAAGGGGTGGCCTGGAGCCAATCAAGCTAAAATAAAGAGGAAATCAGTGAGCTGCGGAAAAGCAAGCAATGCTAGCTCAGTCAGTTGGGAAAAAAAGAAAAAAAAAAAAAAAGAAAAAGGGAAAAAAAAAGAGAGAGATACTTAAAAAAAATGCTTTGAAGTACAGAGGCTTATTCCTTGATTTGTAAATAAGATGAACCTCCTCTGCCCAGGTTATGAAAAATAAGAATTGTCATGTCTGGGTAATTGATGGTGACAGCTCTGGCATACACGGTGCAGGAGCAGTGTTATTGTTTGACGTGCCCTACATGTGCAGATAACAAGTTGGGCTCTCGTGTTTGCCTACAAATTGTTGCTAAGCACATTTGATACCCTTTATATTGATACTCCTGTTGTCTCTTGGTTTCATCTCTATTTCCTTTTAAGACAAACAAAGAATGGAATAGCCTACAACCTCCGGCTGCATCCCACTTCAATTCAGGCAAATCTGGAATCAAATCCAGGCACTGCCTGAGGAAATGAATATTCTCAGAATGGATTTAATATGCTTTAATTTCTTTATCTTTTTCTTTTCTTTTCTATTCTTTTTATTTTTCTCCCTGGACTTCTCGGTCCTCCTGCCATTATTGATATTGTTTTCTGAATTCCCTATCCCTGAAAGAAAATGAATCGGAATTGATCTTGGTTTCACCTCTGTTAAAATCACCAAGAAAATCCTGTTTCTCCACTCCCACATCTCACGTACTCAGTGACCTGGTGAAGTGCCGCCTCCCCTGTTTTCTTATTTATTTCCCATGTTCTGTATGTGCTGGATCCCAGGAGGAAGCATTTGTGACTTGGAGAAAGAAAAAGTTGCCAATGCATGCTCAGTCTCTGCAAAGCACTGCTAGAGATGGGTCCAAAATACTGACCTTGATCTGAATGTCCCCAAAGTTTCAGTGTTTTTAATGTTGCCAGTTTTTCTCCCTACTAAGAATCTCGAGCAAAGCTGACCCATAGAAAGAGTGTAGAATTATATCTGAGAAAAGCAAGTTGAACTCAGCAAATTGAGTTTGCTTTTCTCAAAGGCTTTTTGAAAGTGTCTGTCCAAGCGAGGAAAAAATATATGGCTTGAAGGGACAGCAGAGACTTCTCCTGCAGGCCATGGGATGTGTATATCTGGTTTGCTTGTCTGCTACCTCACCAGTTTATGTGACATGAGATTGAACGCTCTAATGAGGAATGTAAGAAGGTTTTAAATTATTTCTACTGGAAAACTGGTGCATTTTAGTAAGCCTTCCCAGTCAGGAAAAAATTCTCCCTTCAACAGTTTTTGGTCCCTGAGACTGACTTTCTTCTTGCAGTTCACCTCAAAGATGTTAGTTAAAAACAAATAGTCCTTCTCCTGGGATGAGCTGAATGCCACGTGGAGATTATGGAGGATACTCAGTACCAGGCACGGTCAGGCCCCAAACTTCTGCCTACAAAAGAAGGTACCACAAAAGTGGTGGAGGCAGCACGGGGCTCTGCAAGCAGGGCCTCGCAGCCGCCTCGTAGAGCCGCTGCTCCTTGTGGCTGTGACGAGCTGGGTGATGCTGAGCCCGTTACCCAACTCATCAATAGCAACTGGAAGCCAGCAAGTGTTACACTCAGAAACCGGAGGAGGGAATGAACAAGTGATATTGGCCAACAAAAGCTATAAACCAGATGATTATGGAACAAGACTACTTGGCTCAGAGATGCTTATTGTTTTCTCCACTTATCCTCACCTTCTGAAGTGGATTGTCATACTCACTAAATGCCCTAGTATTTCCCTCCTTCCCTTTCTTTGCATGACTCACAGCATTGTCATAAATCACATTATGCCTGTATGATTAAAAAAAAAGAGAAAAACTTCACAAGAAGGGAAAATAATCATAATTCTATAATGTTATCATATATCACAGAAAACTGTGTACATTTTTTCCCCATACAGGACATACTTCAAATAAAATAATTTTAACACCAATAATGATAATGTTCCTCCTTCCCGACAGAAGTAAAATGCTTTTTTCACCCCAGTTTGGTACATAAATATAAGAAAATAGTCTTTGAATATTTACATCCAGTTGTTTCAAACGTTGCATTTTGACATATTTAATTCTCATTTTCTCTCCAGCCACGGGCATTCTTTCCAAATTTATATACTAATCTCCGACCATCCACACGCTCCAGGATTTCTCTTTTATAATAATATCTGTTAGAAGAAGCATATCGAGATTTAAGGTTAAATTCTTGCAGAATCCTAACAGGACAGTATCAACTCAGGAATCCCACAACCATTTTAAAAATCTATATTTTATATTTTTATAAATAATATTCTAACTGAAAGAGAGCCAAGAAACTAAAATACACATTGTGAACTTCGCCTCAGCCCACTTGCCCATTTTCCCTCTCTGCAGTCAAGCATCTCCACTGCTGGGTTTTGTGGGCCTACTAAGCAAAAACGGAGGAGGAAAAGGAACCCAAAATGTAATGTGGCACTCTCAAAATTAATGTGATAGACTTAGTTGTCAAATAAAGCAATTGGAGCTGCTAACAATTCATTTTGAAAAATTAACTCATTTCTCAGCTCTCTGTGGGGCAGTGACTCTTTATTTGCCCCGGGTTTCTATGGCATCTCCTTGGCTCACCTCATGGCCCGGCTGAGTTTCTCGTAGGTCATGCTGCTGTTGTTTTTCTTCTTTCCCCAGAGCTGAGCCACAGCTTCAGATTTTAAAAACCTGAAGACACCTTCTGACCGGTCTTCCCACTTGATTAATCCTGGGTTTTTCTCAGGATTGAGAAGAATATCTCGAATAAATTCCCAGAGATGGGTTCCTCGAGGGTCTGAAAGAGGAAGAGAACAGGAGGAAAGAGTTTAAGGAGATTTCTGGGGTAGGCTCCATCCTTTTCTGTCATTTTGTTTTGGAGCATCACCCGCAGAAAGTGACTGTTTTGTACGGGTAGCTCTGAGCTCCGGCACAACAGGACACATGCTTCTGAGATACACAGGCAATAATGCTGACCACCCTTACTGAAAAGTCAAACTTGTAAAGGTAAAAGATATAAAAAAAAAAAATGACTGAGACTAACGACTAACTCCAAAACTTATTCCAAAAAAAAGATGCAACGAGTTAATGAAAAGTAAAAAAAAAAAAAAAAGAGGAGAGAGAGAGACATAACAATAAGGGAGTGATATCTTTGTTCCAGTCTGCAAGAACTTGAAATACAAGGATAATGTGAGAATCATCAGAAGTCAGACTGTGTTACAGTTTGCAAAAGAAATTGAAAGCAAATAATAAAAAAAAATCAGGCATATAAATGAAAGAAGAACAAGTAAAATATAAAGGAAGTAGGCTGAGATAGAGATAAACTAACTTAGATGTGGTGAAACATCAAAATGCTTTATTTGCCTCTGTTTTTGATATGAAACTTGTTGAAGATGAGGGCAAAAGCAGGTTATTGTTTGAGAACAGAAATGAATATAAAAAGACAAAAACAGATCTCAAAGTTCAGGACACAGGCCTCCCATTTAAGCATAACTCCATCCCACAGTTACTGTGGAGAGAGTACCAGTTGAAAAAAAATCTGTCGTGAGGTGATAGTTTATGAATGAAGAATAGCAAACAAAGTGATGAAGTGGGACAGCAAAAGAGAAGTCCTTTGGTCTGATTTCACAACAGAACCAGTTTTGAAGGAAAAAGAATCAGTCAAAGATATGAAGGTAAACAGTAACTGGTCTACAATGCTACATTAATATATTAAAGGCAGATTGCAGTTAAGTGATCCAATATTTTTCTTTGATATAATAGTTACTTTCTAGAATCAAAAGTGTGCTATCCAGACATTAATAAAATGCTTAATGGATCACTATACAGAGCAATAGTGATGAAACTGGAAATGTAGAGGATTAGCCAAGCACTGCAGGGTGATCAGTTCTATATGCCAAGCCTATAATAGAGTTTTTCTCACATCTGTCTTTTGTCCAGTCCTATCTAATCCTTACATTAACAACCTTGTTGCTACATTAACAGTCATGTATGTGTGTATGTATATATGAAGGAAGGAAGGAAGGAAGGAAGAAAGGAAGGAAAACCATAAGTGTGCAGATGACAAGTCTGAGCAAGCCAAGTCAGCACTGGCAATGTGAGAAGATAGGAAGAAAAGTCTGGAAGACACAGATAATCTTAAGGACAGGACAAAATTGCATACTACCAAGTACAGCAAACAAACAATTTAGAGGATTTCTATTTTAAATTGAGGATGATACAGGTGACAAAAGACACAAGGAGGACATTTTCAGTATAAACGTCACAGCGAGGTGCATTAATGGAGATGTACCTGGAAATCACAATTACGGAAGGCTTTTTGTCAGATTCAGGCTGAATCAGAAGCACGAGAGGCAGCAGAAAGGATGCTGAGGAACGTCAGGGAAAGAGCAGAAGCAGAGAGCAGGTGGCGGTGCTGGTGACCTGGGCCGGTCTGCCAGGAGCCGGCGAGCAGGGACGCGGGTGCCCGCCCTGTGCCCCTTGGTGGCTCCCCAGGAGGCACCACACTGCCCGGGCACGGACCTTGCCTGGTTAATCCCGGGGGCTCCCCTGTTATTCCCGTACTGCAGGCAACCAGTCTATCCCAGCACTGGGCAGGGCTGGGTTCTCTTTGTCTGTAACTCCTCCATGGTAAAAACATATGTGACTGCACTGAGTCAAAAGCTGTGGAAGCAGTAGTAGCAGAAACAGTGCGGTCCTTGGAGCATTCAGTCACCATAACTCCATCTAAACAGACTTGTTTCTCAAATGAACTCAGAATGCCTCCTTTTCCCTCCCAAAGGGGATTTACACTTAACGTGTTTCCAATCAAATACCCATTATAACCATGGATGCAGACTTACTGTGCTTCTTGGTGTGGGCCTTTGGGGTATGCTCTTGTGTTTTTTTCACTTCTGAAGAATCTGCAGAGAAGGAAAATGAAGCCTATTTGTAAATTTGATTAAAGGTTTTCCATTGACTAGCAGGTTGAAAGAAATAAAACCACAAAAAAGAAGGAATATCTCTTTTAAAGATAATCATTTTTCAGAAGGTAATCTAAGAGAGGAGGAAGGGGGAGAGTTTTGTTTTCTGCGCTATATGTTAATCAGCACACTTCACAAAGACACCATTGATGAATAAAGAATGAATGTAGAGGTAAACATTTAGCTTTTGAAATCAAAATTAGATTAACAAATAGCTCACCCCATGCTGCGTGTGAGAGAGAGTAAAATAAGGAGATCACGTCGTTAAAAGGCATCCTGACCTGTCCCATTATGTCTTAAGTCTTTGCAGAAGCATGTATCTTTGGGGGCTTATTTGTTTCTGCAGAGATGATCTAATGTGAAATGTATGTGCCAATGCCCAGAACACCTACCTGACTAAAACAGAATGATCTGGCAAAGCGCTCGGCTTTGGGGGTAGGGTACGGAGATAGGGCTGCGCTAGTAGGAGGTTTTTGGCAGTGGGGTGTGCAGAGCTTGTTGCCTGGCTCCGAGCCACAGAGACATGCCATTTCTCATCAATGCACCTTCTTCACCTGTATCCAGCCCCAAGAGGGCTCGGCAGCTGGCACGAGCACTCGCCCAGAAACCAGGGAAATGAGAAGTTCCGCCTGCTCATCCCTGTCACCCACCCTGCAGTCTGCACATTTCGTATTCTCATCTGAGAACAACCATAATCTGGCTCTGCTATTTCCATTAATTAATGGCTTTCATTCCATCGCTCTACTGGGCTGGTTCTGAGAAGTAGCCCCTCCTGTGTTTGCTTTTCGGTGTGTTTAGTGCCTGAATTCCATAAAGCTCAGCTTAAGGTCCCACGCACGTTTTCCCAGCTTCTATGAATGCACAATTATCATACTTTTTATGGAAACAGGGCATTTGCATGTGCAAATGACTCACAGGAAATATTAATTTGCATAAAAACTTGTTGGGTTTGCACAAGAAACTGCAATGACTGCATGTGAAAAGGTAGATGCAAAGCTATTCACACACTCGCTTTATTCATACATAACTGGATACATAAACTGAGCAGGTCAGAGAGAATGAATCTAACCCCACTATCCTGAGCCTGACATAATTACTGTCCTTGACCCCCAAGCTGCAAATGTGCTCTGAGTCATCTTGCCTTCCCACTCTCGAAGAGCAGGAACCAGCCTGAACCTCACTCAGCTTGGGGGGAAAAAGTAAAGTGAGGCGTATTTCATTGTCTTTCCTCAGATTATGATTCCCGTGATGTTATTAAAAGTCTCTGGGAACTTCACCTAGTGAGGACAGCAGGACCGGGTCCTTTATTTGCCCTCTTATTTAAATCCTCCTTCATTTTAAAATCCCACAATCCGCTTGCATATGCTTGCTATGCGCCGTTTATTTGGAGATTTTTTCTTGGAAATTCTAGGTTGCCTTCTACCTAGCTGGTGATTTGTTCTTGACTTCAGCTGTGTAAATAGCCTCCCATTCTGCCTCAGCTCTTACATGGAGACCAGCTTCAAACACGCAACATTAGGAGGCCGGGGCCTGACAAATGAAAAGAGTTACGATGCCGTTTCAACAAAGCTGTCTTGCAAAACTGGTGACAAAAGGTTGCAGAGTATTTGCATATGATTCAGGAATGAGCCATTTCTTTACGGGATATACAAATATAGTTTTCACAGGAGGCTGTGCCCTTGGCGTGCCACCCTCGCTCTAGGCTCAACAAGTCAGTGGGTAAACACACGCGGACGGGAGCTTGACAGCTCCCCGGTCCCGCCAGCGAGCGCTGAAATCCTCGCAGCCATTTTATGAGAGTGGGTGGAGGCAGCAGGGAAAGCAAACAGGGTGCTTTTTTTTTTCTTACAGTTTTGGTGGTTTTCTTTTTCTGGTTAGGTTTGTTGGTTTTTTTTTATTATTTTATTTTTATTGTTATTATTTATTGCTGGGTGCATCAGTTGAAGCCGGGCAGAGCGCCCTGACGCATGTCACCCTAACCACACTTTACCCAGCCCTACATCAGACAGGTTGTTCTCATCAGAAGCTCTGCACAGGTGACATGCCAGACAGTGGCCTCCCTGGGACGGTCATGGAGCCCCGCCAGGGAGAGAGGCTCCTGTGGGAGGTAAGGGATGGAGGGATACTCGGGTTCCCCCCGGATCCCCTGGCTCCTCCGCTCCCATCCTGGGAAGCCCTGGGCCCGGCCACCCGCGCGGGAGCAGCCCTCACTCCACTGAAATGCAGCCCCGTCTGGGGAGCTCGTTTGCCTGTGTTCAGCCACACCACCGAAAAGCCTATGGCAGGGCTGGAACACCTTGTCCCTGTCACTAACATCTCCCCTTTTGACTCAGGCACTTTAAAGCTATGTGAAGGATGCAGAGCGTTTGATCTTCTGTGTCTTGGCAGAGAGAAGGGAGAAGCGCGTCTTTAAAGCAAGCTACAGTAATAACGATAGCTAAAAGAGCCGTCAGAATCAGTACTGCTTGGTTTAAAATGACTGGAGGCTCAGATTCAATCCTGCAACAGAAGACCATGGAGATTATTACATGTCAGTAGCTCTGGGACAAGCGACAAACAATTAGCAAAATAATTACAAGCTCCTTACCAGGCGGCTGGTGGCTAGGTGCGGTCATGGAGATCTGAGCACGACAGAATGTTTTACTGTCCAATAACTCTGGGAATTAAAAAGAAGACATTTAAATAATATCCTTTGACAACAATAAAAACAGTTCAGAAATGCATGAAGTACTGTGAGGTTAGTTACCTACTGTGCTACCATAGCCACTGTCATACAGATAATTCTCGTCTTTCCAGGACACCATTAACGACGGATCTGAAGGCAAAGGACCAAAAGGAAAATCAGTTCATGACAAGCATACTTTTTTCCACAGTTGTGAACAGTGAGCACCAAAATACAATGGAAATAAGAAAGGTGTAAAACAGAACTGAGAAGAATAATGAGAACAACATGGGAGACTATTTCCTTTCATTCCAGTTATGGATGGGGTTTTTATGGATGGGGTTTTGCATGCTGAGGTGAACGTACTTAGACAAAGCCTTGACTTTTTAAAATAATGTAGTAGGCTCTTCCTTTTCCTGGCAAGTATATCATTTATGTCGGTGCTTGGAGGAGTTTTGCTATGCCAGATCAACTCTTCTCCTACCCAATCCAGCCCTGAAATCGCAGTCCCTGGTGATTACAACAGTGCTTTGGTGTCATGGAAATTAAAGTGATCTCAAATATCTAGCAGAACAAGAGAATGCATGTAATGTGCATTTATTTCTATAATGGTAGAACTCGAAAGTCCCCTCTGAAACAGGGCTTCATGTGTAAACACAGAGCGAGACATCAAAGCCTAACCTGAGATGTCAGGTCATTTTATTTCAGGCATGTCAAGTCCTCATCCTCCACATATAGGCCATCTTTATGATTAAAGAGACAGACTTTCTAGTGACCTTTTGGTCAGATGGATCCATACTAGCAGTACCTTGATGAGGAGCTGCAAAAACCTCCCATTTTCGTATACATTCAAAAAAACACCAAACATGAGTTATAGCTAAATCATCATGTTTGGCTGAGTTACCGCACATGACATAGGTATTTAGCAGGCCTGCAAAGCAATAGCTGCATGTTTGGGCACCCAGAACTTGTGCTCCTACAGCAGCACACACCCTCTGCTTGTTTGGACACCTGATCTGCCTAGTGTTGTCTTTGAAAACAGGCCTGGCCCAGCAGGAACGCAAGGAGACTGTTTTCCAGGGCCAATGTCAAGCAACCTCGGCAGCCTACCAGGATGGGGCAGGTTCCCTCTCTGAGCACCTCATCTCTAAGCCCTCCCAGGGCATCTCTCTGGGCAGCAGCACAACCCCACCAGCCTGTTGCTCCCTGTCCCAAAATAGAGGCCGACTATGGCCAACTAACAAGGCCAACTATCAAGCACGTGGCTGGGACAGGGCTGCGGAGAGCAGCGCTTGGCTGCTGCTAGGAACAGGCAAAGAGCTGCCCTGGCTGGAGAAGCTGCATGAACTGGCCAGACACCTGTGCCCAGACACCGCATGCTGCCAAGAGGTACTCGTGCTGCCAAGGGATATCAAAACACGGCTCATGAGCACCCCTACGCACACAGGAGCTGGGCCGACGGGGACAGGCAGTGTACAGATGTGGGCAGAGGTGCTCCTGGAGAGGAACCTAGAAAACAGCCACGCTTCAAGAAGAGGACTTGACTGAAATCCCGCGAGGAAGGAGATTTAGCTAACGACACAATGTGAAAAGGACTGTTACAGGAAAAATGCAGACTTTGTCAAACCAAAATGCAATCTGAATTTCAGTTTCGGGTGAAATATAGAGAAACATAACATTTTGTTGTTTCTGTTCAAAATGGTCTTTGCGTGGAAATTTCCTCATATTTCAAACCATTAGCAACTATGAAAGAAAAGTATTTTTCTTCCTGTTATTTTGCAGAGAATAAAGTGCAAAATATTGTATTGAGTTGGAGTCAGATGAATGAAGCACAGAACCAGGTCACCTGCACAGCTGCACTCACTGACCACTGCTATGCTACTTCTGTAGGTAAACATCTGCAGAGGTCGCCTATGATATTGCAGAGGTCTCCCAGCTCAAGTGATCGCATGTAAAATAAAACACAGCAATACTACCTGAAACATCTAAAATTCCGTAGATGTTGACTGATATCTGTGTCATTTATTTTATTCAGTACAATATGCTTCCCATGGTGATTAACGCCACTTTGATCTTTCTCTGGCAATGGGCAATTTCCACTTACGGTCACCGTCAGAAGTCAAGTCACCCAGCCATTACTCACCTGTTTGTTCTGTCTTCACAATGACATTATGGGATTGGTACATGTCGCTTCCGCACTGACCTGCAAGAAAGCAGATGGCAGATAGGATGTGTATCCAACGGCACAGAAGGAAAAAAAAAAACACTAACTCCAAAGAGGGGAGCCGTCTGGCCCCAAGAGTTGGGCCAGACAGCTGATTCTGGAGGGCAGCACGCACCCTTTCCCTTGGTCCTTACGACTCCTGCCTTATACCAGATATAAGCAATAGAGCAATATAGCTAATTAAGTGTGAGCGTATAGCAAAAATAGAGGATGAGATGTGCCAGGAAGGCTTCTGGAGAGCACAAATGACTTCTGAAGAATGCAAAATTCAGGCCGCCGTACATGCACCTCTGTTCCTGCATGGGCTGGGCTCTATTTACCGTTCCATTTCAGGTGCTGAAGGTTGCTGTAGAGCAGCTGCCCTGCCGTGCCCGCTGCCTGCGTGAACTCCTGCAGACTCATGCTGCACAGGTGCTCCCCGTTGATGTCGAACTCCTGGAAAGGTATGCAGTTGGCATCCAGCTGGTTGGTGTCGAGGAGGTGCTGCAGCCACTCCCAGACCTGAAACTTGGTCCAGTACTGTGGATGGATTTCGTGCCACTGTGTTCCATAGAAACTGCTGGACACTGGAAGAGAAAATGTTGAGTGTTTACAACCTCTGTTAGCACCATCAGGTTTGTGTATAGTTGAAATGTACACCCTGAACACTAATAGATCTCTATTCTTGTCTCAGTTCTTAACATAAGTTCACTAGCTACTGCTGGAGCAGATTTTTTTTCCCTCAGTTTTTAGACTAAAAAATAGCAGTTATGACATTTTCCCGTTCTTACCTGTGTGCTAAATGAGTAGGAATGAATTTACTAATGCTGGCAAAATACACCAAAATTCTTTGCTGAAAGATACCTTGCAGAAGTACTATTGTAAAGGTATGCTGACATGTGAATAGGAAAAGAGCTCCAGTGCTTCCGATAATGCTGGAATAATCTTACCAAACCCCATAATATACAGCAGAATTTTTGTTTGAATAAGTAGAAATAAAGAAAGACTATGAACTGTAGGATTCGGCCAAAGTATATTAAAAATAAAGACATTCTCGTATTGTTCCAAAGTAAAAATCTACCAGCATTGCCCTCAGTTTCATGCATTCTAACAAACGCACATAATCTCCCTAGTTAGCTAAGGTAACTTCTGAATGCAATTGTAAAACTTGTTTTGATTTTGGAAGTTGCCTGATTTTCTTCTCAGGTTGTCTGAATCTTTCTTGGCCGATCTTCCAAACAGCCCTCAGTGATATATCATTGCATGACAATAATTTACGTGTACAAATGAAAGAACTGGAGTATGTAGAAAGAAATAGTACCCGGTGCTAGAATAGCCCATGAGATAAGAGCAGCGGCAGGATGCCTCGGCTGGCCTCACGGGAGGGCCGGCAAAAGGAGGCCAGCGGGGCTCATGCCGTGAGTGGAAGGACAGTGGGGAGCACCAGGCAGACAGTGCTTGGAAGGGCAAGAAGGACTAGAAAGGTCTCAGCGTGCGGGACGGACAGACAGACAGCATGGGCAGGCGCCGGCAGGAGGAGCAGCAGCTGCCATGGTCGCGCTCTGCGGCAGTCGCGCGCCGCCGTGGGTCTTCTCCGCACGTGTCCTCCCCAGGGCACCGATCCGCTCCCTTGCGGCCCCTTCCCAAAAAGGAACCCCCACTGCTGGGCTCACTCGCTGCTGAGTGGATGTTGCTAGAGGACTACGAGCGCCAGAGTCAACATATTTGAGGATGTGGCTCCCCTCCGCTAGACCTCAGGTCCGTGGCTGAGATCCTGCGCACATTGCCGTTTTGAGGGCAAACACAAAAAAGCCCCACTTTCACCTAGCCCCACTTCCTCTGGCCACTGAGATCAGCCACCTAGGCAGGTGGCACGGTTGTTCCTCACCCTGCTGCTCAAGGATCTGGGGAACGAGTGCAGATAAGTACAAGCACAGTATGTCGGAGAGTAAAGGCATGATGGAGCCATGAAGCACTCCCTGGAAAAGAGCCTGAGAAGCTCAGGTAGAGCTTTTAGAAAGGCAGAGGATTTTTGGATTCCAGCAGAAGACTTCTGATGTAAACCTAGGGCCTTTAGGGAGAAGAAAGAACAGCCAGATAAAATGAAACAAAGGGGTGAATAACAGCAGATGCCAGCCCAAGTTTTCAGGGTCCTATAGCTCTAAAAGGCCAGTGAATCCAGGGGAATCGCATACTGGGATTTCTGCAGACAAACTCTGATTTCCCTTTATGAAATTCTGTACAAATTGAAACTCACACACTATTTTCCCTATGAATCAATAAGTGACAAGACAGCAAATTTATTAAGTGATGATTATGTATTGCTGTGTATTTAGAAATTACAAATAAAAAAGAATAGAAACTGTTCCTGTAAGTTTAGCTACAGCTCAGTGTGGATTAAAGGTCAGCTACAAAGGGTGTTTTCCTGCTCAGATTTTAAGATCTGATAATTCAAACATATTATTTTGAGTGATAGAAAGAATTAAAAATTATATATATGTATTTTACATCTATATCCACAGTTTTATATGGAGAAAGAACCTATGTATTATAAGCATGTTATTATATATTTGTGTGTGTGTGTGTAAAAACATAATTACGATACATATCTCAATATAACAAGACAGCAAGATAGATTTCACACTGTGTCACAGCTTGTAAATTATTTTAAGTGTAAAAGTCATCACTGTCTGGTAGCCCTTGGAAGGCAAATGCAGCACTGAGAAATGGTTCTGAATGTAAGAAAAAAAGCTCACAAATCTTAAAGTATTTAGTACCCTAATGCCCTAATGCCTAATTACATACCTATCGAGTGATTTGAGGTGAAAAAGCAAACACAGCAAAGGAGTAGAAAGACTCCCGCCCCACAAAGCCGGAAGGGAGATTAACATTGAAATAAGTTGTCAGATCCGAGGGCACAAGGGGTAAATGTAAGAGGAAGAATTCAGAGCTGAGGAGAGGGCACTTCTGGCGCTGTTGTCACTGCTGAATCCACTTTAAGTAACAAAACCAGCCATAAAACGGCCTTTTTCAGAAACTTGCTGTCGGAGGGTTAACTTTTACAAATAAAAGAGCAAGCAGAAGTTTCCCTTCCAGAAGCGAAACCCCCATGAATCAGGCTAGAAGGAGTAACACTGAGAAGCACTACGGGTGCGTGTTTAAGGACGTAGTGTCCGTCCCCCCTCAGCCCGCCAAGACGAGCAGAGCTCGGGGGCTGCCGCATTCCTCCTACCATTGCACGTGGAGTATCCGTCTGTCCAGGAGGGCTGCTGGTGGAGTAGGTTGCTGCCGGAATTGATACTCATTCTGCCAGCTCCTTCCAAAATCATGATCTGCAAGCGAATCGGACAGCGTGCTTAGTGAGCCGGGTCTGCTCCGAAAGGTAAATGGTAAAAAAAAAAAAAAATCCACCGAAGGTGAAGTGAGCAAGCCAATTCCATTTGTAGAAGATACAATTGAAATCAAGAACATGTTGCCACAACCCCTTTTCAGCTGCCACAAAATCTCCTTATGATAAACATTACCATGTTTGATTTGCATATGCAAGAAGCAAGTTTCTACAGCTGCCCATCCATAAATGAATAATCTGTAATCAGAAATGAAGCCTAACGAAAAGACAAGGCTCCTGACTGAGCAATACAGGAAGCCTGCCAAGGTTTGTGAAGTGAAATACAAGGTAGATCGACATTTTTTTTTTCATTTAAAGTGAAAATTCAAAAGTTTTTTTAAAAAATGTTTGAATTTTTTTTTCTTTTTTAAGAGAGAGATAGGACTTTTGAATAACTGCCAAGTTACTAAACTGCACAACTGACAACAAGCCCTGTTCTGACACCTCTTCACACGGAAGGACACACTCCATAATGTTACCGCGAGGTCGTGTTACAGGGACGTCTTGCCAGCTCACTAGATCCTTATCCGATCCTTGTCAGTAGTGCCCCTAGCATGTTCTTACGGGCTCATGTCACAGCTTATGTGTTTCAGACCACAGAAAATTCAGGAGGTCAAGTTAAAATATCTTGTAAGCGAGATAGCCATTGCCATAAGAAACAATATTTCTAAATAACTTCTCTGCCAAAATCTTCTCTGATTTAAGTGACACAAAGTTTCCTTTCAATTTGCATTAGCACCATGAATAAAACTTTTTTTTTTGGTTGTGCACATAACACACGTATTCATCCCACTGGATGTACAAACATTATCTTCCAGTGATTTAAAGTAGAAAAGTTTAAAAATGAGTATGATAAACACATGACATAGATGTTCTTGAACAGCTTGGAAAACTATTTTTGTAAATCCTATAAAGGCTTCAGGACATTGCTCTTATATAAATATACAGAGAACAATAAACTTGTTTAAAAAAATCTAATCTGAAAGCCACAAAGCATATAAAAATGAACCTTCAGACATCAGGAGGGCACATGAATCCAGCTGGACTTCACTTTGCAATTAAAAAGAGGCTGGAATATAAAATGGACCGATGAAAAGTAAATTACTGGTATTGGCCTCCTGTCCGCTGAAGCCATCAGAAAACATCCGTGAAGAGCACACTGCTTAGAAACATTCCAGCCTTGGTTTTAAAGACCTAAGCTGACATTTTCCTCCATCATTTTTCAGTCCATTAAGTCTTTTTTAAAACTTGCAAGTTAGCATAATTTGAAGGAAAATGTATATATACTGGATGTATATATGTATATATATATTTCTGACAATTACTTTAAAATTGAAAGCCTTAGGAAATACGTTACAGGGAATAGCCCTTTACAGTATGACACAACTTAGGACCTTTTTTTTGTAGATATACAGAATAGCAAAACCTAACTGTGCACATTTTAGTATTTGCTTTCCACTCTTGATTCCAAAAACCTGCGGGGCCACCACTGTGGAAAATTTCCCAGAGCAGGTGTGCAGGGATNATATACTGGTAAGGCATATATATACATATACTTGAAGATAAATGTGTACATATATATGTACACACATATATACTATATGTATACATATATAGTATATATGTATATATATATTTCTGATAATTACTTTAAAATTGAAAGCCTTAGGAAATACGTTACAGGGAATAGCCCTTTACAGTATGACACAACTTAGGACCTTTTTTTTGTAGATATACAGAATAGCAAAACCTAACTGTGCACATTTTAGTATTTGCTTTCCACTCTTGATTCCAAAAACCTGCGGGGCCACCACTGTGGAAAATTTCCCAGAGCAGGTGTGCAGGGATATAAAATGTTAACAACAAGGAGAAATACATAGCGTACCACTCTGGCCAAACAAAAGATGACTGTCGTTTTGGTCAGTAAATTTACGCAGACTACACAAGAAAGTAAATTTTGGCTCCATATTAAAGTCAAATGACTTGATTTTGTGAAGGAGAAAGTATCAGGAAGCCCTTCACTTTACTACACTGATTTTAAAGATGTTCATCATATAACAGAAGTATTATTCACTTTATATACTTGATGTAGGAGAGCTTTTAACCAATAACTGGCTGTGTAAGATGTGGTGCACGTCTGATAGCCGATACATACACCACTGAGAAGGCGCAGGCTGACAGACATACCCCATTATTTATGTTATTATCTCATTTTTAATTATTTAAGATGTCATTTATGATCCTAAAATTTTGAATGAGTCAAGTGCTAATGATAAAAACATTATTACAGTATCAAATAGAGGTGAGGTAGAATGGCACATCTTCTGCAAAATTATAAAACTTGATGATTAGCAAATCATTCTTAAGAGCAGTTTGTTAAACTCATTTTGCTGCATTTTTTTTCAGTATATAATTAATATTGAATTTCAAGTTGCTGACCTGAAGTCACATTTGCAAAAAAAAGGAGGATTTGAGAGTTACAGATACTCTGTTAGGTCACTTTGCACAAATAAAAATGTAACTGGGAAAATACATGCTTATGAACTGAACTTTTATTTTTTTTTGTTTAAGCCCCTCCTGTGTATCTTTGCCCTGAGCATTCAGTTTAGCTAAACTCCTTTTTCTTTTTTTTCCTAGTGAGCCAGCTGAATTTCAAAACAAAAGATCTATGACACTTTGGTCCAGCAACTGGAGCTGTAGATAGTTAGGGACACCAAATGATAGATCGTCTTTATTTTCTCCATTCCAGCAGCAACTTGAAGCAGTGCTTATTAGAGGCCTGACTAGGAGCATTCTGAACCCCCGTTATCTAGATTTCAGTCGTACCCTTAAAATCTTCTTCCTCTTCCATGGTCTAGCAGACATTTACTCTCACAGTATTCCTATACACAAACTGTATTTGCAGATGCTGTATAAGAAGCTTGCTTTACAAATTAATTGACCAATATATCCTCTATTTGAAAGCCTTGTGTTACTTTTTTTTTTGAAAGCTATTTAGATTACGTCAAACAAATTAAGCTAATTAGCTCCCCATATCACCTCTGGGAACAATGTGCATGGGAGAAACAACTTGAAATATAACAAAAAATACAATAACAGAATTGGAGTCAACTTTAACCCAAACTTTTGCAAATTTCTAGATATTATTCAAGGTACTGATTTTGACTCACCTATAGTTAATAAAGCATTAATATAACAGTCATACAAATGGAACAGCCTGGAAACTGTCAGGTCACTCCCCTCATCTTAATGTAAGGGTATTCCTTAATAGGAGCTCACCTCAACAAACTTCAAGTCCCACTAGCCTAGCTTTGAATACTTTGTTTGGGAGTCTGCATCATCATGTTCAAGAATGTTTCCTCTATGAAAACTAAACCGTGATTTTCTTTATTTCACCCTATAAAAGCCTTTCTTTGATACAAGCTCATGACAGATTTATGTCTATAGTAGTGTCTCATCCCATACTTGGAAAGATTTTGAGTCAGGATATTGGTAGGGGCGTGCTCTTCATTAGTTTAGGGCCAAATCCTCAAATCTCACTTGTGCACAGACAAATCTAGTTAAAGGGTGTGAAGCCTCAAGGGGAAGGACACATAATATGTTCAGTTTTCTTTTAATCGTATGCCATGTATCAAAGCAAACGGTAGAACTAATGAAGCCTGGTTTCCTATGAATGTGTATCTTGTGGTTGGGTTCTCTAGTGTCTAGTAAGATGTGAGCGCTGATTGAAGTTTTTCCCACGGTTGGGGCATTCATAATGTCTCGTTGTCTCAAAGGAGTGAGCTCAAGCTTCGTTCTTTCCTTCAGACAGTGTATTAATAGATTTTCCTCCATTACCTGGCAGCCTATTTTCATTAATCCTGTCAGAACTTCATATCTTTGAGACTTCTACCCCATATCAAATTTAATTAAAATGGGTGATAGGACTCCAAGATTATTACAGTCCAAATGCAAAAGCAAGCACAGAGACAGAATAACCACAGAAGCCTCATTTCCGCAGGAAACTATGTTAAAAGGGGATTCTAGTGGAGCTGAGATTTTGGGAAACAAAACAAAGATCCTGAGATCTGTCTCTTTGCCGAATATTATAAATGCAAGTGTTATGAAATATCAGAAATACATATTCACGTATGGATTTATATACGCACGAAAGTACACACATTTACTTTTGTGTGCACATTGCAGTTATCTTTCTCTGTACACACCTTTCAAGCCTTCTCCACTAAAGACCAGTCATTTCCATAGCATAATCTTGTAACAGCATGTAGGACCATTACATAGTTCATCAGAGGAGGGAAGTATCACTTTCCTTAATCAGTGAGGTCAAGTAAAGTTGTGTGATATTCAACAACACTCTTTTCATAGAAAGTGCTACTGGAAGACATGAGTGCATTTAAGAAAAAAAGGTCTTTTGCCTACGTTCAATATATCAGATGGGATTCAAAGACCAAAACCTGAAAGAGTCTTAGCAAAAGTTCGCACTACAGACAGGAGTCTTAACCGAGTCACAGCCCTACAGCTTGGGAGGCAGCAGGTACTCTCTTGCTCAGCTCTTCTTTTCTTTCCCAGCCACCTGACTACTCCAAGCAAACACCAGTAACAGAAAGAACAAGGAGGCATGGCCTGAGCGTGGAGCAAATCCAGCATTGCAGAAAAACATATTTACAAAATCCTTGAACCTTGAACAGTGTCTAGTGCATGCTATGCAAATTACTTTATTGCACTACTGCTCTGGAAATAAATTGCCCTGATCTCCATTTCTACATTCAACCCAAGGAGACATCCAGATAATGAATTTCTCCTTTTCTTTGAATCAGAATCTTTCACGAACAGTCATATTCAATGACAGGAAAATGCTGAATGCTGCATGAAAGGTGAGCGAGCAGCACTGAGAACACAAGTGAATTTCTGTAGCCAGCAAGCAGAGAGGTTGTTCCGACATTGGTTGGTTTCCTTGCTCGTGTTGCAAGACTGAACTGAATTAAGGGTCCTGTTAATTACAACGAGGAGGGGGTGTGGAGCCCATGGGCAAGCAGGCATAAAGCCTTCTGGTTCATAGAGCTCCGTATCCTATGCAAAAGACAAAAAAGAGATGTCTAAGGCAAAACTGACTGAAACTATTAAACTATGACTCCACCCGTAAGCTATGCAAAGTGTAAGAGTGACTTCTAGCTGAGACAAGCTCTGTGCAGCTCCTCCTGGTGAGTCTAAAAGGGTGGATCTCTTTTGGCGCATTTACTTATGGGATCCTTCCCCATTTTTCCCCTTTTACCATCATGGCTGAACTTCAAATGTAGATTTCACCTGGGCCTATTTTCTTTGAAGTATGTTATGTACACAGTGAAGACACAAACCCTGCTTTTCAGGGCTTGGAGTTAATGGAACAAGTATCTACAGAGTATGTTAAATATTTTAAATCATTACTGCACTTTGGAGTACAGTCAAGCACTTAAACAGCAATCTAAAGTAAATGATATTGGCTAATAACTGCAGATGCAGAGAAACAGAATCTGGATTTCAATCTTTCGCTAAAAAGTTCAGAAGACAACCAAATGGCACAGGTTTGGGGGCTGTCAGGAACAAAGGATGTGCACAACAAAGCAGGTGGGCCTGCTTTACCCATGCAGTAACTTTAGAAACAGAAATGCATTGTACTTGTAATGCATATCATCAATTAGCTGCTTTGCATTTAAACCACCTATTTTACATCTCCAGTGGTAGTAAAAGCAGGTACAAAGTGAATACATGAATGCTTAGAGCCTCTCTGCATGTTACCATAAGCTTTGGTCTTCTCCTTTTTCTCTTGTTTAATGTGCATTATATCCAGTGCCCCGGGGTTTATTCTGAGCCTCTCTGCCTGCGTGTATAGCTACGCTTGACCCTAAGACTGCTCTGTGGTCTCTATCAGTTGGCTGTCTATTTTGTCTTAGTTGACTTCTGATGCCCGTGCCCATCTCCCAGCAAAATGTTGCCCCTGGCACAGCCCACCTGTGCATGTGACCATTTCTGCAGAGTGTTAGGGTCATTTGGAGCCACGCAGATCCACACGCAGCCATTCTGAACTTCCTTGTTTCCATATCTTTGTTTTATTGCCCAGAAGTAGAGACAAGTCCCAAAAGAAACCACTCATCTGTAGGCTGACCTCCAGTCGGGCTCTGCTTCACAACAACAAACTCAGCTGTGAACCCCTTCGGCGTGAGCAGTTAAATGCCATTTGGATGACAACCTATGAAGCTCGGCCTGGCTGACAATAAACACGAAGCTCACCATTAACAGCTCCATGGATATACTTTCTAAAACCTTGATTTTAAACTCTTCAAAAGTTTTGCTGGAAGACAATATGAAAAAGCATTTTTTGTTGTATGAGTTACTCACTGTCTGAACCATCGGATTTTTAGCCCATCATATGTATCCTTAGGATAGAATAATAAAAGTATTTGCTAAAACCCATTCTGAGTGTAAAGTTCAAGCAATCATTTAATAATAATTATTATTTCCAAATTTCTTTGTATTCAGGATTCTGGTTTTGGGCTTTTGGGACAGTCTTTTCCTTTCCATACCTCTCTGAATGGCACATTCCTATACTTTTGTATCTTTGTTGTATACAGCTGCAGTTCATATGCATAAAACCACTTTCGCATGTGCAAAACTAGCTCTTGGTGAGATTTCAGAGACTACATTGAAACCTTCATCATTTACTTTTGCGGGTTTTTGGAAAGGAAAAGTTGGGATTGTTCTTTTGTTTTCTTTGAACCTCGTATACTAAATGTATATATGAAGGTAAACTGAAAGACCAGAAAAGGAAGATGAATAGAAAAGGAGCAGTTAGCATATTTACCTCTGTTACAGATAGGATCATGCTAAACAAAATCAAATAAAGCTTGATTGGAATCCTTTATTACTAAAGATCTGATTTTCATGATGCACTACAAGGCAACTTTTGTAAGAGATATGTGGTGGTTGTTTTAACATGTTCATATGGATGCTTCAAAATCTTGCATATATATTTTAACTAAAGAGAAGCTTGAGTAGAAAAGTTAGGATCTAGATCTGTATCTCAGCTACTCTCTGCTCCAGGGTTTGGGTTTGGTTCTTATCTCTGCTTTAACGATGTAATTTAAAGACAAAACCATAGTTCAGTTTCCTTTTTGAGAGAGAACAAAGTTCACTTCATGAATGCGAGAAAAAAAAAGTATTTGATTATATGCAAAGTCTCACAGGTTATTTTTTCTCTCCCCTTTTTTTCATAATCCACAATCTTCATATGAACTGGCTTCAGTATTCAAGGCACTAGTTAGTATAATGAAAGTAAAAGAATTTCAACAGATGTTTTGTTTGTTTGTTTGTTTTTCTAAATTAGAAGCAAACAGAAAGCCAAGGGCTAGCAAAGATTCCTCAAGGCATAGATATAGGTGCCCGAGACTGCTAACTGCTAGAGGTTGGCACTCTGTAAATTTTACTCATACAGTTATGTTACCTTAGCAGAGGAAACAGTGAACCCAAACCTGCCACTTAACAAGGATCCTGTGTTTGGGATCCCTGCTCCCTTGTCACATCATAGGCTAGATGTGCCCCTTCTTCCATGCCACTAGTTTTTGAATAAGGGGAGGGAAAAAAAAAGAAAAAAAAAAAAGAATATCATCATTCATTTTGTCTTCAGCAAGGTCATTCTCCTCTTGCAGGAGATCTCTGCACAGGTCTCTCTGTACATGGAATTGTTAAGGATTGCAGCAGCTAAGAAAAAAAATGAGTCAAAAATTGTTTTATTTCTTTTGATAAATGTCTGTGCCATTTTGGCATTAATTCTATTCTTAGAATGTTGTGAATAAGCTAAGATCTTTGCCAAAATTTGGCAAAGAGAATGTCTTTTACTTTTTTAATTCTTTGGTGCTCGCTGCTGCAAAACATGACTTTGACCGGTGCATGGCACTCCCTTCATTATAGTCTGCATCACCTCAGCAAGTTCATGATAATTTGGGTCAGCCATTTTTCCTGAATATTTAGAAGTCATTTGCCACAGATTCATCAGTCTAGCCTCAGGGATACAGAGTCTTGGAAAACACAATAATGGGAAAAACTGCCTTTGCTCTTTATTCTTCTTTCAGCACTTAATACCACACCTCACAGAACAACTCCACACCTTCTTTCAAGTCCTTCCTATCTCTCTGGTACATCCTTCCTCTATCCAGGAGCCAGCTCATCTCCCTAATCCCCTTTTACTAAACACCTTTCTTTTGCTTACAATACACTGAACATACAAATGGCCAAAAAGCACTCTAGATGCCCCTGCCGAGCTCTGTGTCTATAATTAGGCAGAACCTCATCAGCTAACAAAGTACTACCATCATGTTCTAACACCTTCTCCTTCTTCCCTTGGCTCCCGTTCCCCAACCACTTCCCTCCACCTTCCGCGACAGCTTGCCTATGCATTGCGCTGAAGAGTGAGCCTCCACTGAGGAAACTTCTTTCTTTCCTATTAACAGAGTCTGGGTGACAATTTGGTTATTAGAGATTAATGACAATGATAATAACAATAATAGTGTTAGCGTTAGCTTTCCTGTTTGGCTCTCACTTGCTGCTGAAGTGCTTCTGAAATCCAGAGATATGCAGTCCTACCTATGCTGCGTTCTTCCATGAGGAAATATATCTGAACCACTACCATCAGCAATACTTTGCTCTTGCCATGGGATTAGCCTGGGTTATAATAATAACAATCTATTCCCAAACTAAAAAGATTTTTAATCTATTTTCCTTCAAAAAAAAATCTTTGCTTTATAAGGGTCATTTTTATAAAGAACATCTGCATGAAAATCGCAGATTTCTTTTTTTGGGCTGGTTTCCAAATGACAGCTAGATGGAAAAATGGAGACACATGGAATGAAGGTGTCTCGGGGATTACCGTGAGCTGTCTCCTGCGTGGGGAAGGAGGAAGAATGCAGAGCTTCGCCTGGTGCGGAGGGCAGCCCCAGCAGCCGAGTTCACAGGGCCGTGGGCGCAGGCGGCCTGAGGGCGGCAGAGCTTTCGCTTCCCTGTCCTGCCCGGGCCGCGCTTGGGGTGCTGATGAGCGCAGCCAACGGAGCCCTCTGCATCGCGGCCCTTCCAGTTCGGTTTCTCGCAAGCTGCTAGGAAGTTACAGCCGTGAATTTCTCCTTACTTGACATATCTCCTTACTAGGGGAGTGTTGATCTTTCTGGTGCTGTGCAGAATCTGACTCGGAAGACGGAAAGATAGTTTCTTTTCAGTCTCCTACACCACCAGACATACAGCTGGAGTCTCAAAAAGTTCCTGCTCTTGAGACATGGAGCTTTGAACATAAATTTCATCCTTAGGCCCTTCCAACCTAAAATCTGTTGCTTTCTGATGATTAACATGAAAGTTAGGCCTATGGGGACTTACTTTTGTTAATTCAAATCACTCATTGAATTCAATCAATTATTTAATCACATTTCTCTGCACTGATGTCACCTGCCTAAAGACAGCTTCAGCCCATACGGATTCCCTTGGGTTCCTCTCGAGGGTACCAAGGACCCCCGGGCAAGCAGCCTTTTACACGTGAAAGTCTCCCCAAAGCAGGGATTATCACTGAAGTGGTTGACTGGTGCTCACTGACCCTGTTTCAGAAACCTGTTGTCAGCCACATGGTTAGTTTACCCCCATTCAGATTGCATGTTAGTGTGTCCTCAGTAAACACCGTCATTCAGAGCCCGTGGGTACTCGGGCGGTTTTTCCACACTGTATTTGTTGTGCAAAGGAGAGGAGACGGCAAGACCACCGCCTGGTGCCCCTCCTGCTGGTACCTCACGAGGTAACAGCGGGTGCGCTCGCCCCGTTATTGCTCTCAGGGGAGCCCCACGGCTCTTGGAGCCATCAGGCCATGGGTGAGGACCCGGAGCACTGAGGCTCAGCACTAAGGCTTCCGTAAAAGCCGCCCTAAAGCAGGAGAATGAAGCTTCCTGCTCGCCAGCTGCTTTCCAGCGGGCCGGCAGGACAAGGCAGTGGGAAGCAATGTCTCCCCGCTGCCGTGATGGCAGGCCGCGCTTCCCGCTCCGTCCCGCTGGGGTCAGAGGAGCGGCGTTTCCGCGGCGCCTCTCCTCCGCGGCTGGCACGGTGTGCGCTGCCCATCCCGCTTCCATTGATTTCTCCAGCGGTTGCATTAAACAATACAATGGAGCATTTATGTGTCAGTGTTGGTAGCAGGTTGTTAAGTAAAACCCACCGTAAATAAAGCCGTTAATTCAGTTGCTGGCATGACTCTCTTATCTTCTCAATACCTCCCAGAGGGCATTAGCCTTACCCTTTCGTTTGAGTTGGCAGCAGAGTTATTTTTTTGCACCTGCTGCTCTACTCCGATAACAACACAGGTCAGCTTTGATTTGTTGGAATATAAACAAAAGAGCAAAGCCAGGCATCTGCCTCAACAGCCTGGGCCGGTTTGACGATAGGCCCTTTCCCATTGGGTTTTGTACAAACGTACTCTTTCGATTCTTGCGTGAACTCTCTCCCGCTTCACAAATAGTCCTTTGCTACAGGTTTTAGGAGGAGAGCTCCACACTGTACTTTTCCATCACCTGAAGCATCAACAGGGCAAAGTAACACGCTGGAATTTCTAAGTCTGAAGACAGGAGAGGCATAGCACGAAATACGTAAGGAAAAAAATGGGAGTGTTTGCTTTCCCCTTACGCACACACGCACACACTTCGCCCCATAAGCTACTATTTACCAAAAAATAAATATGGTCCACAAGAAAAAGCTACTGAACTGAAAAGTGTGCTACTTTCTAGCTGTTTTGAAAATGAAGCCTGCAGGGTTCATCTACTGTAAAAACATTTATGGTGACAGGAGATCTCCCAAAATGACCACTTTAGAGCAGAGAAGGGAGAGAGCCCACACGGGCAGCAAAAGCAGTAAGTGGCATAAAACATAGAAACAAAGAAAGGCTCAAGCATTGCACCCTTATTACAAATAGGAAAATTGAGACATCAAACTGAAATCATTTGCTTAAGTCTTATGTCATATAACAAGTCAATGGACAAGTCAGTCCAACTCATATCTTCCAGTTCAAGCTCCATTGCATCACATTTCTCTAGCAAAGATTACCACATGAAGATGAATTAGGATGGTCATGGGGTTTTTGAGAGCAAATAAAAGGTATTGCATAAGAGAAAGAATTTTCTATGAAAAAAAGAAAGAAAGAAAGGACCTGTTCAAAGCAAGATTCATCAAGGCTATTATATGTCTAGCAGAATTCGTGATGTTAACTTAGCCAAACAACTAAATCTGCACTTGAAGTATTAGATCAAGAAAGAGCTGCCCTTGACCTACACGTGATCCTGAAAATAAGCTAGAAATTCCTGGGTAGTGCTGGCCGAAATTCAAAATTTCTGTTTTGTGGAAGTGTGGCAATTTCAATAAGCGGGGTTTTTTTTGTTTTTTTGTTTGTTTGTTTTAAATCACAATGCAAGAAAGGAATTTCAAAAAGCAAGTTCCTTGGCAACAATGGAGGAAGGATCCCCATCCCTATGAACTGGCATGTAAAAACCTATATTCAAATTGTCCAAGTAACAAAAGTGCGACTCAGTTATGCAAAATTGTTTACAGAAGACATTAGATGTCAAACGCCAAGCTGCAATACTCCTGCCAACAGACAGTAGTGTCCCCATAGAGCAGCTGCACAGGAAACTATAACCTTCATAACCAGGACTGCTGCCCACATGATCTCCGGGAAACCCTCTGGAAACCCTCGCCACCATAGTCCTAAAAACAGCCTATGCCATCCACATTTCATTATGTCGTACGCTGCTCAAGACGTGAAGTTTGTGATTCCATCCCTTCTCTTTTTGAGGGCTCCAATGTTCATTCTCTTTCTCCTAATTTCTTCTCTCTCTCTTTTTTTTTTTCTCCTAACTCACTCTATCCCATTGTTTCTAACCCACTCTCCTCACTCTCTCTTCTATTTAATCAAACTGCTGATCTGGATAAGAAAGCTTCTTCTCAACCTCATCATTAGACAGATAAAACCGACATCTTCAGTGATCTCTCTGCGATACAAAAGAACCTAGTCTTATAGCGAGCGTGAAGTTTATGTGCTGCTCTCTAGGACAGAAGCAGGGGAAATCAGAAGGAAGGATAAAACAAAGCTCCGTGCCCTATCTTTGAGGTTTTTTGCTCCACTATGCAGGTATATTTCTCTTTTAGTCCTCAAGGGAACTAGAACAGATTCTGCCAACAAAACCAACAAAAATATTTCCGGACTATTTTAAACAACTTTTTTTCTTCAAAAGGAGATTTATTACCTTCCGAGTATTACTATAATATTGTTCTGAGGAAGAGTGAGATAGGAGAGAGTCATAAAAAAAGCCATTTTTATGAGCTAGGAGTTTTTTTTCCCTTTCTTTTTATCTTTAGTGATTAAATCTCCTATGACTGAAGACGTGTCCCAGCACAAGGCAAGCTGATACCCTGGTTCTGAATGCCCCAAAGCCTCTCAGCTTTTAACATCATTGCGGCCACGATCACGTTCATACCTTTGGCTCGCGGCACCCCTTCGCTGCAGGGGCAGCACAAGGCAGAGCAGCGGGGCTGCCCTGCCGCTCGCGGCGGCGCCGGGGATGGGAACGCCGGGCATGCCGGCTCGGAGGCCGAGCACAGAGCCCTGCGAGGGAGCCAGGCTTGGCGCAAACCCTGCGCCATGGAAGTCGCAGCCGGCCAGGGACAGCGCTCTGGGCACAAGTCCCGCCGGGAGCATCCGACACCACCACCACCCGTTTCTACCTACCAACAAAACACGCTGCGACATGACGAGCTCCGCATTTTAAATGATTACATGGAAGAGCTATTCGGATAATGAGACAAAGTTGGAGGAATACAGGGCAAATATTGGAATTCCTATTTAAAAAGCAAAACAGAAAAGTCCATGCAGGAGATGAGAGATGTGCATGTGCTTGTACGTTTGTGCGCTGTGTGTATGTGAATGTATGCGTATCGGGAGTGGCTACAGTCAGACTAAGAGAGATTTACTGGATTGACTACAATTTGACTATCATCCAAAAACATTTAATCATTTGAGATTTTAAAGGAGGAAGAAAAGTTTCTAGCTGTTCCCACAAAGTATTGCAGCTCCATCAAAAAGTCTTGGCAGGGTAGGGATATCTATGCATCACTATTCGAAGGAAAAGATAAATCCATCTCATTTTATCCATCCTGCCCTTGGTAATTCTCTAACGATATCCTGTCACCTACTAATCCAGTCTTTTAAATCTTTTTTGGTCTTCCTCGGTGGGGGCAGGTGCCTAGGAGTACTGCAAGTTAAGTCTGTTTTATGTGAGCAGCGTGGTAGGATGGCCCCACTGCCGAAGTGGCGAAGATAGCACCTTTGTGCGTTGGAATTTGGTCCCTGGTAAAGCCCCTTCCGAGCCATGCCAGCCTCTGAGACAACGCTTAACCAAACATGCTTTGAAAGTGCATCATCAAGATGCAAGCTTCTCAGCTATTGTGTAATAATAATTATATGCTTCAGTAAAAATCATTAAGAAAGTTTGGGGGTAATCATTGTATTGTGCACTTAGTCTGGTTCCCGACTGTAACATCTTGGGCAGCTTTATGTGAGTTTGTTAATTATATAGCGATATAAATTAGTTGCCTGATGAATGAAAGAGTGGTTTTAAAAAACAGAAACTATTTTTCTGATGATGACACCAGTAATTTCGGCAATAGAGAATATTTTTATATATAGCTGCTGAATCTTAACAGACTCTTCGGGACTCAGGAAGCTTTTCTTACTACATTGGATTCTGTGCTGAACAAATTTCTCAGCTGTGATTATGCCTACATCCTTCCTCCATAATAAAGTCTTTTTTATTATTATTTTATTTTACATATTGACAGAAGTAGAATGACTTTATTTTCACCGCTGCAAAGTAACCTTTTATTGCCCAGACTTACTGGTCTATGACCAGTGATTACCTAGTTTTAGATAGACGTATTTTTCTGCTAGTCCTTACACTCTTTCCTGCTAAATACATTTCACAGTATCAGCAGAGCAATAAGCAATGATAACCATGTGCAATGTCAGCTTTGGCAAAGGGAGTCTTTGCGGGATCCTCCTCACAGAGGGACGCACCAAAAGCCAAATGTCAGTAGATTGCTCCACTGGCTACATGACGCTACAGTTACTCATTCTTGCCCATCTGTGACCAACGAATGTCCCAAATATTTTAGGCATTCTGTGAGGGATTTAGCTCAAGCCCCATCCTCAATTCAAAGCAACTTTCATACTAAAAAAGACACCTGCTGACTGCTGTAGAAACTGAATTAGTCCTTAATCTTCCCCACGCCAGCTGTGCGAGTAAACCCTTCTGTGCTTACCCTTTCTATCAGCAGTATTACTGAACAATATTTTTTCCTCACCAAGTTTGCCATGTACCCCTTCCTTGATAATTTAGTGAAATAGATCCTGGTTCACCAGGGCCCAAAAGGGATGCAAGGCACAGGATGTGGAGGACAGGGACAGGGAGAAAGCACAGCAGGTATTAGTGGCCAAGAAGAGTCCTTGAGCACTAGGCTCGTCGAGCAGCTGAACATGGTGGGCTTTGCTGAAGACACTGCCAGACTTCCACAGTGCTAACAACGCACTTACCCCAAGGAAGAAAACTCCATGTGTTTTTGCTTGAAAGTTCAGCAGTAGCTGAGCTCTGAGAACAGACGAAGATTTTACTTCACTAAACACAAGCCCTGCAACCTACAAAAATAGTTAGCATTTCTGTTCTTTTCCTCATGTACTGAGAAGCCTTTGTGTTTGACTATGCCACATCCTAACATTGTGTGTCATTAGCGAAGACAACTGACAATTAGGTTTGTGACCTTTTTCTTTTTATGTGCTGCTCACCACAGGATCACCCAGTCCTCAGCAGGAAAACCTACTTCACGGCAGTAGGAAGGCTGATGAGAAAGGGAGCACTGCAAGAACGCTCACAAAATCCTACAAAAGGGCATCAGAATAAGAAGGGGTCATTCTTTTATTTATATAATAGGCCATAGGCATCCTGAGCAATGCTCAAGCCAGCTGGCTCTGATCCACAGCACCCCCTTTTCAGCCTCAGCACGACTCGCTAGTCACCACTTCAATTCACAGAGATGATATCCATGGCACTGCAGGAGAGCATAGACCCTTGTGCGGGAATTGGACCTGAGCAAATAGGCAGCAATAGGAAGAATACAGCTACAGACTGCACAGAACCGACCCAGCTTACATTGCAGTTCGGGGAGAGTTTGCCTGCGAGAAGACTGAATAATGTGGTTCTGAGACCAAGCTGGACAGATTTACACGGAGCGTTGGGGAGAAGAAAGGAGGGAAGGGGAGAGCTGGTCTGGAAAGGTGGCCCATTAATCCTCTTCTGTGAGGATTATCCATAAATTTTCAGCAGATGTAGAATTTAATCCTTTTTTTTTTCTGTGTAATTTGCAGTGGGACCAGCCACATGCTAACACCATCACTTGTGTCTAGGCACAGGCGCACGAGGCACCTACAGAAATCCTTCTTTTCCCTTTCTAATCTCTCTTCAGCTGTGTCTCTGGATGATTTTTCATTTTAAGTTTGAAATTTCTCCATTGCAATTTGTCACCTTATATCTCTCAGACAGAACAAATACTGATATTAACAACAAAATTCAATGGGAATGAAAAAAAATGAAGGAAGTTCAGCGGGAGCCAAATATCTTCATTTTGGCTTTGTTCAACACTCCTATTATCTGCTTCCGTCATTACTAAAAACTCATAATACCCTGAGAATATCTGAAGAAATATGAAATTACTGTGGTAACACTGCTGTGTATTCTTTCAGGTAACAGGAGAATAATAGTTTTCCATGTTAAACAAACCGCGTTCTATTACCTGATCTCCCCATGACTGGGTAATAAGAATTGTTGTCATCCTACAGCAAACAAAGCACTACTCTGTTTTGATATGGGAGTCTGTATTAATATGACTTGGAAAAAAATATACTTCTTTCCTGGCTGTACAGACTTTATAGAGGACACTAAGGCTTAAAAATAAAATAAAATAAAATATTTTTTTAAAATAGTGGAAAGAGTTTATATCTAGGTGATGTCGCTTTTCTGGCAAGCTGTGTGGAAGCACTCAACATCAATGCTATCAATGTAAGCCTCATCTCCGCGTGGAGGACAAATGCCCAGAGGGAAGAAGGGGATCTAGAGAAGGACAACTCTGGAAAAGCCTCAGATTTGTGAATAATAATAAAAAAAGACCCTGACTATGAATTCCAGCATATTGAGTTATGCAGATATGAACTTTGGGGACAGAAACATGAATAAATTGATTCTCAGTGCCTTTCTGCTAGGCATTGCTGCTCCTGCAGCCTATGTCCATTTCTGGCATTCAGATTTCACAGAGGATGTTGAAAAATTAGAGGGCACCATTAGAGTGATTAAAGAATGGAAAAGCTTACAGTGGAACAGGTTGAGCTCCTAAAAATTTTCACTGTATGGCAAGATTTTCCATAAGAGGGAAAAGCCTAGGGAACTCAGCCTAGCACGTTTAGCAAGGGGAAGGTTAAGGCATGAGTTGTTCACGGCTACTCACAGCTGTTTTCATAAGGAAGAGAAATTTTTTATCCAGGGAAACTTCATGCTAGCAGTCAAAGACAACACAATCCAATAGCTGAATGTGAGACCAGTCTGACTGAAAATGAGACCAAATATTTTTAGAGGAGCAGCAAATAATTGCTAGGGCACTTAACAAAATTGCTGCTGGATTTCCCATCTTTGGACTTCTGGACTTTTTTTTGCAAGGTTGGAAAGTTTCTAAAAGATAAGTTGTACATCAACCCGCCTAATTAAATTCTGAAAAGCTCTAGGAAACCCTATGGCCTTTGTTATCAGAGCAATTCTTTCTGGTTTCAAAACTTTTAAGGGAGAGGAATTAAACTAACATAATGATGTTATTTGTTGGTGAAACATCTTAATCCTGTTGTTTTACTAGTTTTAATTGCAACTGTTTTCTTCCATTTCCACATTTGCTTTAAATATAAACCCACTGCTCTCCAATTCTACTATTTCACGGAGTGCAAAATAGATGGCAGAAAAGAGGCTTAAATTGCTGCTCACAAATTTGCTATCAAAACAAAATTTAAAAGAATTTAAAAGAATTCTAGGATCTGCATTTCTTCTTATCCCATTAAAGTTTTCAAAAATTATAGGAAATATTTGTAAAAAATAGATGAATAGATTTAACAGTCACATGTAACACAGGTAAAAATACAACCATTAAGTGAAACTTTTACCTCGATGTTCATTTTTATCATTATGAATTGCTTTAATTTTCCAAATTACATAAAAAAGAATAGATGGATGCACTATAGATACAAAGGTGCCATATAATATTTTTCAAGGAAATAATTCAAAAGCATGTTACCAGTAAAATTCAGAGTATCTACCTAAAATCCCTCCTGGGTGAAACGCAAGCACATTTTTTACCCTGTCAATGTAAAGGGTGAGCAACATTCATTCCTACTAGTATTTAAACAGACTGTAAAAAATCTGTTTCTTGCCATGTCTATACCTTAAGGGGCCAATTCTGGTTTTGTTCAAACAAAATTACCATTGGAAGTGAAACAACTTAAACAAGCAAAGACACAGCAAGTCTCTGCTCACGTTGTATTTACCTACACGGTGCTTGAGTTGGCTCCTGAGGAGAGCTTCAGCTCAGAGCAGCTGAGAACAGCAGAACCCCCCCTCACCCAGAGCCTCGCCACAAGAGCTACTGGGAGACTGGGTGGCAGAGAAAATCAGGCAAAATTATAATTGTGCCTTGGGATTTTCTGTAAACAGCACAATCACTGCCACTATTCTCATCACTAAAACACTGTCATTATAAAGTGTCCCCCGGTTCGGTGGCATTAACGCTCTCAAAGTTATTTAAAACATCCACTTTCTCATCCCTTGCTTTCCTAGACAAATGACCATTCCGTGGTGAAGGTAGCTCGTTTAGGACCCAAAATATTATTAGCTACAGCATTGTAAAAAAGATCCTCAGAAGACTTTGAGTAAACCCGCAGGAGTCACTGGCTTAGTTCAAAGTCAATGACATTCTGGGTGAGTGAAAACAGCAAATCCAGTCCTAATCAAGCATAAATACAACAGGAATATTTAAACAGAAGATGCAAGTTCAAAACAGAAAAACAGTAGTATTTGTTGTAACATTAAAAAGCCTTTTGATCAAACGAGCTTAACTTCTGCTCCAAAGTGGGAAGGGAGGGGCTCTCTAGGGTGGGCATGAGTCCAGTAGGCACTTCTCTTTCTTATTTCCAGTGGTGTTAATTTAGAAGGAAAGATATTAAAAAAATACTCAAAACACCTTACCTCATTTAGCTGCAGATTCTGGAATGGAAATCCTTAACTGTGGCAATGGGAAGACTGTCTAAAGAACAGTAGGTTAGGTAAACACAGGTACTAGGTTATCTCTCCTAAAGACTCACAGAAGTGAAGATAAATGGATGTGATATTAATTTTAAAACATTTTGCTGAACACTCAGGCAGCCAATAGGGGAATTCCTTAGGTCACTTCCTCCTCGTTTGATTGGCCCCGCAACAACAACAACCAAGACGAGGCTGGGAACATTTGCATAAGGCCAGCTCAGTCCTCAGTATTCAGAGAGAACAGGTCTAACCGGGTTACACGTGTGGCTCCAGAACAAAAGAGAAACCTGGTAATGGATGAGGGATTGATTTCTTTGTATTTTTTTAAGACCATTCCTTTTTATTTATTTATTTATTTTATTTTTTTATTTGAGGTTATTTCAGGTACATAGGGAGATTATAATTAGAATGAGACACTTCTCATTCTAAGAATGAAGAAATGTCTCAAATTAAGATTAGTCTGGAATAATAACGCACTGCTGGCATGGAGATTGACTAGATGATCCAATATAATGGACTGAATTTTTTATTGCCATACCTTGAATGCCTTGTGAAATGAATGAGTCTGCAGAAGGGGATCTTCATCTTCCAGCTCCTGTAGGTTTCTGAAAGAAAGCAAAGGAAGTGAGGAAAAATCTTAAGAGTACCAAGGGATGAATACAAAAATGGATACATACACCTTTGTGGTATAGAAATTCAGCAGCTGAGTGTTTAGTTTTACTTTTTTGTCCTTTTAATCTATTAAATTCTGATGGTTCTGTTAAACCAGAGGAGTTCAAATTTTCTCAAGCTTAGGGAAATCAGAAAAACTATTTTTATCTTTTCCTCTGGATTCCGAACTTTTCACTAATTCAGTCATCCACTCAGCTCCCAGCCTGCAGGAAGAGTGGAGAAGGACTGTTTCCACATGAGATGTGTGTGCTTAAAGGGCAGTTCTGAGAATCAGGAGTCCTAGGCTGTCCTTGATAGAATCTGAATGGCGACAAGCTTGGGACCATTTCCTGAGCAACCAAAATAAAGATGCGAAACTTCATCTGTCTATCACTATTCCACTACTCAGAAAAAAATGCATGAAAACGTCTAAAAATTTAGCATGTAGGAAAATTGTGAAGCTTACTTAATTTGTATGCCTAAAATGCAAGAAGTGCTTAATACTGACATCTCTGTTATCTTTTGGCTCCAGGGCTCATGATAAGTTTTCTTCCCGAGAAGCGCTCTTGCTGCTAGACTTGCCAATCTCGAGGAATGTGTTGTCCTTCATGATCCAGAGGTGCTATTAATTATTAATCAAGGCCCACTGTCAGTGTAGGGGGAACATTTCATACGTTATTTATGTTGAATCTGATTTCTAGACAAATAGTGGATCTCAGACTCAAAGAATGTCACCTTTGTACCTGCCATCTACACTAATATTGTTTATATTAAAATCTGAGTTGCTTTTGTTCCCACAGATAGGGTGTTTCTTATCCAAATTGTTGTTTGGGAAAATCCCACAGTTTTTCATCCTAGTTATATTTAAGCTTCACACCAGATAACTCTTATTTTCTTCTTATCAAAGAAAGTTGTCCTTGAGGAAGAAGGAAAACCTTAAATTTCCATCTTGGAGAGCAGTATCATCTTGGAGTTACAACACCAAGGGTTAAGAATGTCATTGAAAACAGCAAGGGAACTGCTTGGAGTTTTCACAAGTAGGTCAAGTATCTGCAAGATTTCTCTAAGCACTCATGTCACCGAGTCTAAGTATTTGCATACCAGTTCATCTCTTGGGTGAGTATTTATGCTAGAGCTTTCATCATCAAAATAATGTCATATCATTATATCAGCATGAATGATCAACCCAGAGCTGGAGAACAGGAAAAAGCTAAGAAGTAACAAAGAATGAGAAAGCAATAGAGAGCACTTCCCTTCCCCGAAAGGAATATTTAACAGCGAACCCATCTCTTAGGTCGTTCCACTGAACTCAGCAAGGCAGATTAAAGAATTGCATTGAAATATGCCTCATCCACATGCTGCAGAAGCACTAGGGGAGGCTGCTACCACACATAGCTAGGGAAGTCAGACTTTACTGAAGGTAAAGGTTATGCGTAAAAGCAGCACAAGTTCGGTTCAAATATGGTACTTAAGACTGGTGTGTCATGTTCTGTTTGTGTGCCTGTAAGCCTTTTCTGTTTCAGCTCCCAAGGGCAGAGACAGCTATGGTTGCTAAGGCCCAGAATATTTCCAGACAGACAAAAAAAGCACATTGTACCAACAGGTCTGGGCAAGGTGAGGCTAACTTGGCCGGCACACCAGCATGCATTATTTAGTAGTGTGCTATTTTCAAAGGCAAAGTGCCACAAAGGGTGGTGGCTCCTTAAATCTGCTGCCCTGACTGGCCAGCTATGCTGCCCCCATGTTCCCGATTATGCTTATTGACACTTACATGTGGTTCAGCACAGAGAGGACTTACAGTTGGCTCTCGGGGACAGGCAGACCTTTCCCTCTCTGTATCCCTCTCCAGCACTACAGCCGCACAATTAACATGATTTTGGTCCCCACACAGTCTAGGTGACAGAGGAAGCATGAAACCCTCTGTAATTAGGAGCTAGGAGCCCTCATTCACAGTATGGTAGAAGTGTCAGTCCAGATTCCCAGAATTAATTTAATTATAAGCATCAAGCATTGAGGAAATTATCTGAATCTGTCTAGATTCTTAAATTGGCGTCTGTTACTGTAATGTCTGACACCTGATGAAAACAGAGAACAAATGTATGGTAATTTCTACTTTTCCATTAATATTAATCTCTGTTTCATTTGTTAAATTCCAGTGAAATATCAAAAGGCAAATATAAGAGGCTGATGTGTTGGTTAAACATACCAAGCGATCAGAAAACTCAGTGTATGATGTCCCTGCCATCATTCAGCTGCAGCAAAATCAAAACTAACTCATGAAATTTGCTGTAAAAGAATATACTTTTTATAAGAATAACACTAGAGAAACCACAAAGAGCAGCTCAGATTTTATTCCCAAGCCATGTTCGATGTTATAGGCAAGCATTGCCTATTATTAAGTAGCCCATTACTTATGCTAGTAAGAACTTGTTATTTCTTCACTATTAGCCAAGTTTTAGCCCATAGCTGTTTGGCTATTTGGAAATTTTCCATGATGGGCATTTGCTTTGCAACAGAACTCCAGAGAATTTTCATCCATAATGGTTTGCATTATTGACAAAATTTAAGACGACAAAGAAAATGATGCCCTTCTTTGCATTCATAGTAAAAAGCTTTCTTACATTTTCTTTGAAAAGCTTGTTTGAAGCTAGGATTTACAACAACTGGCCATTGAATTAAGAATGTGCCGTTTACCATTACTATAAAATCCACCCAAATTTAGCCAGTTTAAAACCAGTTGACAAATCAGAGCCTACATACATCATGGGCTCCAGGATGAAGAGCTGCGTTTCCTGGCATTCCCGTGAGCACTAGGCATTTTCCACTTCCCAGCCTGACAGGGCTTTCCTGGCAGCTAAGGAAGTCTAATCCTGCCTAGGTCCAGCCTCCTGACAGAGCTAAATCTCCAGTGATACCCCGACTAGGTCCAGTTTTATTCTCAGTTCAATGGCAGAGGTCTTAGCCCATAGTACATATATTTCAGCCTGGGGCTGAAATATATTTGCTTATCCAAAATCTTGAAACCATACACAAGAAAAAAAAATTAGAAGAATAGTATTAACATTGTTATTAATTTCCAAAATAGGAAGTGCCATATTTAACACAGAGAAAAGATGGCACCTATTCAAAGAAAAGCCAACTAATATTATGCATTCAGGGAGTGGCCCTGAGCAGTATTTGCTGCACTGAAAACTTGTGTCCATTTCCTCATGAGCTTTCTTAAAGTGTTCATCCGCATGGTATTTGAGGTATTATAGTAACACATTTATTTATAATGTAAATAAACATTTAATATATGTATATTAGTGTGTTACATTATATTAATGCATTAGCACTAATATTACAGTATTAGCACAAAAATACTTATTTATCTTCATGCTGCCCTAGTGAAATGAGAAGGTAATAATTTATTATCCCTATTTTACATGGAGAATCCTAAAATGATCAAGGTAAAGGTGTTTAATAATCCTAGGTATCCATTCTGAGATGCCTAAGAACCATGTATTTACAGCACTTAGTATTCAATAGTTATGTAAAGTACTCAAAGCAGAGCTACCATCTCTTCCAGGTCAGGTCTTAGTGCTTGGTAGTTCTTTAAAGCAGATTCCCTTTCTCCCAGAAAAGGAGGGAAAATAGATTTTTTTTTTTTAGTTTGTACAAACAGTGACCTCAGACTAGAAGACAGGTCAAGATTTTTTTGTGTGTGTTTTTCTAAACACGTGTAAACTAAAGCAAAAACCCAGCACAGCTCTGATGTGGCAAAACTATAAGTAAAGTTAGTAAAGACAAGCAGCTGGTCAAAGCTTACAACAGAGTATCAGCTTTGCATCTGATTCTACATATTTAAATAGGTTTGATTTCTAAGTCTACGTAACTAGGCATGCCAATATTTCTTCACGTTCCTCATGCGGCCACACAGTTGTCAGCTAGACCCTATCCTGCTGTAAGCTGGAACAGCTGAACTGGAACTAGGTGAGTTCAGCTCCTGATTTTCAGCTCCTGAGAGTCCCGCTGTTGGTCTCATTTCATATGCTTTGATGAATAGGAGCAGAAACCCGCAAACTATTTCCTCCTACCAAATCTAGGTATGCCTGGAGAGGAGTACTGATGAACAGAGGGATAAAAATGAGCTCCCTCAAATCCCTCCATCAGCAAAGACAAAAACCCAACGCATCACTTTTCCTCTCCATTAGTGCGGAGGATCCGCGGTCTCAACCCTCTTGTGTCCTTTCCACACACTGCAGCTCAAGAGATGGGCATTTGCTTGGAAACCACACAGCTGCTTCTCTTATTGTTTGCAGTCCAAAGGTAAAAACAAGGCAGAACCCAGCGCGAATGTGCTATTTTAAGTACTTGCAGGAGGAAAATGCAAAAAATTCACTACAAAACTATTCATGCCCTACCGAGAGATCACAAAATTAAAACCATAAAAACTTGTAACTAGAAACAGAGCAGAGAGAGAGTGGAAACCAAACAGTATTGTAAATAACAAGCTAAGTTTTCCATGGAAAAGATAAGAGTAACAAAGAACTAAAATGAACAAGCAGAGCAAATATGAATAGCTTACACAAGCACTGAAGGAAAAATGCAAATCCTAGAGAGAATATAGGCTTATTATTAATTATGTGTTTGTTTCGGTCTTCTCTGTGTGCAGGTCAAGCCAAGGCAATGCAACCGTGCGGTGGCATCCAGCCACTCCTTTGTGCAAGAGCTCCCATTGTTGCTCACTCTGGTGGGAGGGAACTGGTATGAGAAATGGGCAGAGAGGCATTAAAATTACTAAGTGATGTCTGTGGCAAAGAGGAAGGCAGGCAGCACCGAGCAGACCATCAAGTACAGTGCTGCATCAGTTTTGCTTTGCTTCTCCTTTGAAAGAAGGGAAAAAAAAACACAAAAACACACTTTGTAAAAAAGCTATTTGTAAGATCTAAGGGCCAAGTTCCCCATGCATATGAACCAATGCGTTTTGAGAATCCAACAGCATCTGTGCATTTATTTGTATATCTTGCCTGTTCTGAAGTTGAAAAAGAACCAAGTCTTTCTCTATTTATTCATAATAGTTTCCTTGTTTTCAATGTTTACTTTTCTAAGAAATATTGTAAATAGGTTGAGAAAGTTGTATTCTTCAAAGGGGATGGGGAAATGTTGACTGACTGTTGCACGATTAAAACCTGTATAGTGTTACAGTGTTTAATATGGGCTATAAGGATTGTAGAATGATCTTTCAGAGAAAAAGTTACCTAACTACACAGAACTAGATGCTAAGAAAACAATCGTGGCTTGAATGAGCAGGACAAAATGACCTAGTAGGTCTTTTTTATCTGTTGTGGTTCAAATTTCTTAGAAAATACCAATTCTGTTAAGTTTTTATTGCAAATCAAAACGTTTCATTTTAAGAAAAAACTACCACTGAATGTAAAGCACAAAGTAATGCACAAAGTTAAATAGAAGAGCACAAATAAGGCAAGATAAAGTTTTATCAGGGCTCAAATACTTTTCTTGCTCCATTCATAACCCAGGATATGGTAAAACCACAGGGCCAGAAGAGGCATATCCATTGCTGAGTGTTGCACCTCTCCCCACATCTAGTGAGTATAGAAGGATTTCTGTGCTAGGATCATTAGCAGGTACAAATCCCTGTTTAGTCCTCAGGTGACACTAATTTCATAGAGATAATAGCATTCAGAGCACAACCCCAGGTGTTGCAACATGTTGTTATTGAACTACAAAGATAGAGATATGAGCTGTTGGTTGATTTGTCCAGGCAGATGGACAAATGTTTAAGTTAATTTCTGCACCTCAGTCCCATCAATGACTCTGGATCACTGTACTTCAGAATGGGACGTTATATATGGCAAACAATTTCTTTTAGGAAACCTACTAATGAGTAAGTACAACCCAGCCACAGAATTGAGACTATAAGTTTGGTTCTTAACAAATGAAACTTTTCCCAATTTAAGGGTGTTGGATTCCCTAGAAGCTTATTGGGTCCTTGGTAAATCTTAGGCAATCTAGACTATCTGAACATTCTCAAAGTTAAAGGCTACTCAGAGGAGATGATATCATCTGAGACGTTCTCTGATAAAGGCCTGCAAGAAGCATATGCACTTTCTTTTATACTCTGGAAAAGCAGTGAATTGAAAACTAAAGACAACAGTCTACCCAAAGATCAGTTATATGTTAAAAAATAACAGCAGAAGGGGTCTATAAAATGGGAAAGAAAGNGAAAAGCAGCGAATTGAAAACTAAAGACTACCCAAAGATCAGTTATATGTTAAAAAATAACAGCAGAAGGGGTCTATAAAATGGGAAAGAGAATAAAGGGACAGTTATGTGAAATTTTCAGACTGTAATCAGCTACTTTTTAATGCAGTCGCTCTTGTAATCATTATGATCTGGCAAAATAAAGATAAGGAGCCAAAGACATCCCTATATACAAACACTCACATCCAGATTTAGAGCAAAATCAGCTCAAGGACAGAATAGCCCAGCACGGGTTCTCACTGAGTCTATGCAGTGCTCCGGTGGAGCTACAGGGTCAGACCACCAGTGACAGGCTGGATTAGTTATAAGGAGTTTATGTCACCAGCACTGCATTCCTGAATTGTCTGACTAGTAATGCAGTCAAGAGACACTTGTGGAAGCCTGAATATATAAGTGACCAAGTTCTTCATTGAAGAAGTGAGAATTTCTCACTCTTACTGACATTGGAAGTAGTAAGAGTCTGTACAAGTGCATTTTCACACACATCTGCAGGCAAGAGGGTGAGCATTTCATGACTGAATGAATGTAGAAGGGATAAAGAAACTCATTATGCATTCGTCTGTCTTTCTTCATGCATAAGTGTGAGCTGAGTGCATTCAAATAGGTACATTCGTTTAGTTGGGAAGGGCCATTAAAGAGGCCTCCAAGACTTTAGCATTTAGAGCCAGGGAGTGGATGCATCTGCTGCAAGGCAGAGCTGGAATAGTTTCACAGAAGTGAATGAAGGGGTCTAAGGAGTGCATAGGCACAAAGGACATTAAAAACCCAACCCTTCATGTTCAAGTTAGTTTTAGGAATCCTGCCAGCACAGATCTTTTGGGCACGTTCCAAAGTAAGCAGCTACCAGCAAAACAGCATGAAGAATGAGTAGTTCATAGACTTATCCTCCATCTTTGTAAGTATGAGATGATTTTCTTTGTAAGCATCTGAGTGGGGGAGTGAGGGTTAACCCTTGAACACAGCTATAGCAGGCAAACCTTTCCAAACCAGTTTAATCCCAACTCTAATATCTACACAATGCTCAGTACCCGTGAGATGCAAATATCAAGTTTATGATTAACTGTGTTAAAATTCCATGGAACTGCAAGCACTTTTATTTGTTTGTATAACAAAATTGAAACAATGCACCCTTTCCTTACAATAATTTAACTTTATTAGAAGTTAAAAGGAAATGCTCAGCTTTCAGTAGAAATACATGCCCTATCCTTGTACACCCCAAGAATTTCCTTCATCTCCATTAGTTGGACACACCACTACGTTATCTGCCAGGGATTGTACATGTTCAATGCATGCATGACTAGGGCAAATATTTTCCTATTGGAGATGGAGGATAGACTAAGTAAATGTTTTACACTGACCTCAGAGGAACTCCGCTGGTTACAATTACTAAACTTGCCTCTTCTAAGCTATGACTTTCTGAGCAAGACACACATGACAGAGGCGTGTAGAGAGGCTCAGGGCTCAGCCACAGGCTTTTGAGAGTTTGTGTCTCCACCTTTGTTTTCACCTGGTTGTAGCATCTAGACTATGCTACTAATGAGATGAATCTTCTTGAAATGGACTGCTAGAAAGATAAATACATTTTGCCTTACAGGACATCAGTTTTCAAGGGATGTGCCTTGCAATGAAGACTCTAAATAAGTATTGCCCAAATAGATGAAGGTCTTGCATATAACAGGCTAATATACTAGTGCTCGTTGTGCTGACTAAACTTGAGGGGCCAAATGGTTTAGACTTTATCCTTATGGTTCTAGTGCATTCACCTTTGAGCTGGGCTACCCATGTCTTATAGCTATAAGAGTAGTCAAAAGCATTATTCTCTGCAGAGATTTCATTTTGCCAGTCCTTACATTTCACAGGTTACTACAACATAAGGAACGACCCCAGCTGAAAGTACAGGCACGCAGTTTTTGTCAGAAAAAGGTGCTAGTTCTATTCAGCAGTGTAGATTTTTGATCAGCAAGCACTGAAGAGCTGCATTTGCTTTTTACCAGCCAGGTTGTTAAATCCTGGAAAGCAACCATGTGAACAGAATCCCAGCTACTGCGGTGAGGCACTGGCATGAAGCTGGCACTTCATCATCTCTGTACAGGGTTACTATGTAACATCACATTACTCAGAATTAATTACTTGATTTATTTAAAAAGAAAAACCATCTCCCAGGTTTCTCCCATGCTTTTTCTGAAATGGCTCTTAGTAGCTGGCATGGTGAATCTGTGGGAGGAAAGAATGAGAAAAATCAGAGTGACTTTAGTAGGACTCATTCTCATTCTGTGGCTTGCAAACTAGACCCAGTGACCCACAGCAAGACAACCCTGAATTTCAAAGGAGTGAGTCTCTCCTCCAGCTGCTCCCTCTTCTTGTGAGCCACTAAAAGCCTCATAGCTGCAGTTACAATCTTCATGAAATGCCATCGCTGGTCTCATGCCCTATGGCCAATCCTACTTGCATGTAGTTTCCACAGGAGAATACTACAAGCTTATGGAAAAGCTTGTCTGGAAATAATGCTGTTCGAGTGGCAAGCCATATTAATAGGTAGCAATGCCTGCTGGAACCACCCTGTTAGCAGGAGTTGGTCCCACTAAAAGGTGAGACGAATTGCTGATTAAGCAGGCTGGTGGCCTCACCATGCACCCACACACATTGCAGAAGTGCCTCTCCAGAGCACACATGAAAGAAGCATCTAAGGAGCAATCACATCCAGAGTAAAGATAGATCTAGTCTTTACGACAATTTCTGTATTAAGACATTGCATTAAGACATATCTATTCTATTATTGCTAATTACATCATTTCATTATTGGTCATGATGATCTAATCAAAATGGTGACTTGCACACATGCTGACCTCCAAGGACTCTGACACACTGAACATGGACAGAAAGTGCACAACAAACACATTCTTGGCACACAGCTAGCACAAGAAATTGTGTTAATATGCCTAGAACTAATAAAACTATTTTTCTCTACATTAAAAAATAAAGCAAAATATTCAGTTTCTACTTACGGGCTGTATAGGAGTCAAAGATCTTTTCCAACAATGGTTCTAAGATCACTGAGTCCAGCCATAAGTCCTGCAACATTTCATCTGTTCAGCTATGTCCCTAAATGTCTTGTCTAAACATTTCTTGAACGCTGCTAGAGACGGTGACTCCACCACTTCCTTGGACAGCCTGTCCAATACTTTACCTCTCTTTCCATGTAGAAGTTTTTCCTAATACCTAACCTGAACCTCCCCTGGTGCCACTTGAGGCCATTTCCTCTTGTCCTATTTTCGGTAGGTATTTTGGAGAGGAGATCTACCCCCGCCTCACTGCAGCCTCCTTTGTGTGTCCATCTAAATCAGTTGCTTGACCAGTCAGGTGCATCTATTGCAACTACCTTATCTCTTGAAACTCATCTGAGTAAAGTGTTCCCACTTGCATAGCTTCTTTTGAAAGTCTATTCAACTATATATCCAAATCTGTCTTGCAATCTTACCTTTCCAAACATTTATCATTTTAACACATAATATTTGAGCTTAAGGAGTGTTTTTAATACTTGTGGATTTTTCAGACTATTTTTAAAAGAAATTCTTTAAGAAATGTTTTGTTTACAGAAATAAGAACAGAAATAAGAAGCCCAGGATACTTGTTTTCCAAGTTTTCAGTCAGAAGGTTAGTTTTCTTATTTGCAATTACCTAATTCACATTGAATTGTTTTCATTATGAAAATGATGAAAATGATGTAGACATAGATAGTGGCAATCACACATAATGCACCATTTGATAACTAGGAATCTTCTGAGATGCAAGGTGAAAACCATGACCTATGTATAGATTTGGAAAAAAGTTATATATGCAAATGCTTATAGAATCTTTCAGTTCTGTCCATATAATACGATATGCATGTTGTATATATCATGTTGACTGAAATTTATCTGAAGGGTAATGGCAATTTGAAACATTTGGAGGTAAATTAAAGCTCTTGTGAGGAGACTTCAGAGGTGATAGGAAGTTTTGACCTGGTACGCTTTCAGGAAGAAGATATTTGTCCCACACTTCTGGCAGTACCTATCCTAATACTGAGACTAGTAGATCTGAAAACTCAGCTTCATTCCTGCCTTTTTTTTTTTCTTCAAAACTCAGATTCAGTCATGGATTTCATATCCTGACAGAGTTTAGGAACTGAGAAAGAAGTCTAGTGAGTACAGTAATACCACGATGATATTCAGTTCAGCCCTGTGGTTGTCTGGATATTAAATACTGCATTTTGCTATTTAGAAACAGCTCTTGCTAATTAATATGAAAAGGTGTCATTGCAAATAGCTACATCACCTAGTATTTTTCAAATTGCTTCAAATGGAAATTTTATAGACAGATGAGGCCCTTGGACAGAACTGTGCAAATAACAAATCTCTCATAAGAAAGGACAGTAAATCATGACTGTGATGACTCACTCACTGCATAGAGGATGGAAAATGAAAGGGTTAGTCCTTGAATAAGAACTGAGATCTGAGTGAGACCAGTTACTGAGATAATTAGCCAATGGATGTGAGATGAAAGCCATAGTCTTTTCATTTATACATTAATGAACCAGAAGATCAAAGACTTTGGCTAGGCCTATAACCACAACTGCAACATTGGCTTGCTATGCAATAATGAACTCATTATTAGCTGCTTTCATAAATTACCTGTGGTAGATGATTTTATTTTTAATACTGTATATAAAGCATAAAAACAACTACAATGTTATTTTAGAATATTTTAATTGCTAAGTATGCACTTTTGTGTAATGAGAGCATTCATCCCTCCAGCTGATTGCTGCTGCTAACACTGCTCTTCCTCAGGAGATATCCTGGTAGGTGACAGTTGTTCTTATGTTTTGTGGAAGAAAGGGGAATGGAGTGACCAAAGACCATTGTGAAATGTGAGGTGCATTATCTAAGAAAAATCTGAAAAACTACTTCAGAACAGAGAAAAACAGATCAACATGCTTGTGTTTCACAAGCCCGGAAAACTGAATATTCTTATGCTTAACTTTATGCTATCATGATGTACCAGTACACCTAAAATCAGGATTCCAGAGTTAATCTTTTGCTTGGATGATCATCCTTTTAAGGCTCTGGGACTGGTCTTGGGAAGTCTGGACTATATTTCTGATTCTGCCATGGATTTTTTTTTTTTTTTTTTTTTTGCAAGACCATAGGCCAGTTATGATATCTATGTTTTTGGTTCAGACTTGCCAAACAGCATAATATCAGTTCATACAAATATCAGGAGAAGAAGTCTATAAACATTTGTAATCCGTATTTGAGACAAGCTAATAAATATACATCTGACTGAAACTTTCAGATAAAATCCAGGCAATTCATGACGGAAGTTATGAATCAACAGTAAGACATGATATGGAGGAAAGCTCTGTCACAAATGGGCATGTTATTTTGTGGGCATGTTAGTATATGCCCTCTTCTAAATGGCATAGAAAATAAAGGTATTTTATCTTTCAGCAAGATTTCTGATGCAAAGGAGATAAAAAACAAATTTATTTACGACCTGCTCTGAAGATCTAACATTGCTAGTGAGAAGTTTAAGTTTAGAGGATTGAGTTGTCAGTTGCTACAGCAACACAAGGGAATTATTCATCACTCTGGGACATAGGGTAAGCCTGACACATTGATTTTCTCTCCGCTCTAAATTTCTTGCTTAAAGATTTACCTTCAAGAAAATGACCCTTTGACAGCCCCATGAGAGCTTAGATGAAAATATGTGCGACTCCCTACATTGACTTCCTCCCCTGTTCAGGGAGGCCTGCCCCTTTTTGCTTGGAAATTATCCACAAACTAACATTTTTCCAGGCATTTCATTATTTTGAACTAGTCTGCAAACTTTTATCAACCCCCACATTTCTCACCGAGTACTCAAAGCTTTTCTTTCCAGCACAGCTATTCATGTCTTATTCATCCTGTGACCTCAGTAACACGCTATTGTTGTTTTTCTCCTTAACTGGATGACTTGAGAAGCCACAAAGATCTCCCAGGAGGGCAGCGAGAGCACTTCCACTGAAAGTACTCCTGCGTGCCAGAGCATGTCACCGCAGAGGTGCAGCTGCATGGATGTTTATGGCTTGTCGCTATTTCACAAACACTACAGCAAACAAAGTGTCAAGCCAAACGCACAGACCAGCAAGTATAGTCCAGGGGTGTTATTAAAACGTACATTCCCAAAGCTCTTTGAATCGCTCTTCCAGGTTCCCTTGAGAAAGGCACACAGAGAAACTCATCATCGCTTTGCTAATATTCAGTACCTACACAGTACAGTTTTGTTGGCTCTTCTTACGCCCTAGAGAGAAGAAAGGATGAGAGAGAGAAGCTCAGCTGATACGTTTCCCCAGGAAACGCCCACAGGCCTCTAGAAAGGAGCACCAGCCGCAACTGCCACGACAGCCAAGCGGATGCCGAGGGGCAGTGTCATGGCCAGCCCTGGTGCTGCAAAGCGCTTCTGACTCCCTGCTCCACCCTTGGAAACCTTTCCCGAGGACTTCAGTGAAGGCTGAGAACTTGGCCTAGATATTATACCCTTTTTTTTTGTAATTAAACAAGGCATTTACCATAATGTCTGTGGTAAGAAGAAAGCCTGCAAACATTCTGCCCCTGTGACCTAGGTGCAGAGGGCAAAGTCAGAAGACATGCGCCATCATCTCCCAAGGACGTGAGGTATCATTAACCCAGCAATCAATACCACCCTGAATAGCTTCATGCTGGCTGGGGCATTGCCCATCTGAGCTGCCATGCCTGCAGGCTATCTGCAAACTACATTCTTGGTTTGTCATCTCAGTGAGTCACAGCAGCCCCCTGGAGACTCTAGCAAAGCCCAAACCCTCTGGGCAGGCAGAGTCCTCTCCTTCCTCAGAGGGTCTCCTTCACCTCACCCAAGCAGTAGCTTTTGTAATCTGTTGCTTACAGCGGCAAAATAAAACTAAGGTATTAAGCCAGCCCACCCATCAGTCCAAGACTATCTTCAGTGTATTATGCAAGTCTAAGTATCAGCAAAGGTAGTTTCTCTTGGTAACTTGGCCCATTGGTATCATTAAGGCCATTGCTAAAACTCAAAGAACCAAACTGCACCAGGCACAACAGAGCTGCCCTTCCTCTCCCTGAGCCGCCAATGTAGAAAGAAGTAGAATCTCAGCAGGACCCCACGGATGAGACTGCTTTTGCCTGGCAATGGTTGACTTCAGCAATAAGAGCTATTCATTCCTTTGGTCTCAGGAGAAAGGACTGTAACAGCTTGCTGTCATGTGGAATGCACCTTTCCTGTACCCACCTGCAACTGAAACACCCAAGGAAGGACAGAGCAGGCCCAAACTGTTTACTTCCCTTGATGAGATAAAAGCACTCCTTGCAGAATTATTTCCCTGAACTCATACTGTATGAGCAGTTTACATTTTTTTTGCATCATGAGCAAGCAAATCCCGCAACCCCTACCTTCTCATACACATCAGAATTATGATTATTTCCGAGTCATTTTTCACATTCTAGGGTTGTGTTGGGCCACCTCCCACAAAACATTTCTATCAAGGAGGGTTCCAGGCAGCTTTGAATGGGAAAGAGGGAATTTATTTAGCCACAAGTATTCTGAAGGCTTTTCTCCTAGCTAGTGGACCAGATGTGAGCTTAAATACTTCCAAAAAGATTCCCTCTTCCAGACATATATCCTAAATTTATGGAGGTGGAGAGTCCACCCTTACAGCTTGGTTCTAAAATATGGCAAAAGGTATAAAAAAGATGAAACTGAACTTGACCTTTCTTTGCTCTGTGCCCACTTCCCAGACAAGCAGTAAACTTGGCTAAATGTACATATAAATATCTATGTATGTATGGTTATGTAATAATCATTCACTACAACTATTACAACTATTTTTAGCTTTTGATAGCTCAAGTTATCCTTCTAATTGATACCAACAAGCAGATCTTGACCTGTTTGTCGTTAACTCTTGAAGTATTTGGCATAGAAATATCCAATGGCTTTAGCACTACAAACAAGGCAGTGGGGGTATATTTTTGCTTGTTTTTTTACTTCAGTTATGCCTCTAGAAATACTACAGCATTTAGGCATTTGAAGAATCCTGAAGAAGCCCAGACTTCCAAGCTGATAGTATGATCTGATGCATTACTAAGCAAAACCTCATAGAATATTAAGCTCCGGACAGCTCTTGAGATCAGTGCAATTGGCCACCTTTCCTGCACGCAGACACCCTGTGAAAGAGCTATTTATGGGAGTCAATTGCTCATCAGTGAGAAAAGTAAACAGCAAAAAGAGCTATAACCAAATAAATTATTCATATGGCACATAAGCCAATATAAACTGACAATGAAAGACAGAAACCTAAAAAGACAAAAACTGAAGGTTTAATTAAAACTACATAAATTTAAAAATCTGAAAATTCAAAAAAAGCTTGGAAGATTGAAAGAAAAGGAGGAAATAAAATAAAGCTGAAGCCTTACAACAAAATCCTAACTGCTTTCAAATGGTGTTTGAAACATGGATAAAAGGACTTGCATGAAATGGCAGTCCCAGAAGGTGGGAATAGGATTCAATAGTCTTAAAAATCATTACAATTTTTGGTCTTACAGAGATTTTCATTAAACCTCTTTTGCCTCCTTTTAAAATTTTCTTTTGCTATACAGCCCCACACAGTGCACAGCACAAGCTAAAGCCCAGGTATTCCCATTCAACATCGCCCCAACTCATCCCCGTACACTTTGGGCAGGTGCCTACCATATTTTATGAAGGGGTAAAAAAGGGAGTGACAAATCTTGATCTCATAAAACACTATGAAAAAAACGCAGCTCTGTAGCTACAACCACTCACCTCCTTGCCAACCTTACCATACCAGCAGAGCAAACGCCATAAACTCTTTAAAGAAATAGCCCCTCCTGACTTGCCATCTCTTTTGTCGGATGTTTGAACCCACCCACTGGGATAATCACGGAGCCGTTTGCAGGTGCATCTCCTTAGCACCACCAGCAACACACCGGAACAGGGGCAGAAGGCAGGGCCAGGCTGCACATGGGAAAGGAAGAGAGAGGAAGAGAGAACCTTGTGGCAAAATATAAGCTTAGTTATCTCATGAGTTTACTTAAAAGTCAGATCACTGGAAGAGGACCAGGTGAGGGCTCTGGTGGTCGCGCTAAGCCAGCAGCATCTCTGGTGCACCGGGAGCTTGTCAGCTTCCCGGGGTGTCCTTTGTGGATCATTAGCGGTGTCACTCCACACACCTAAAACATCTGACAACAGTCATGTCGCAGAAGTCATTGGACAATGTTTTAAATTCTATGGTGTAGTAATAGCAATGTCTTTCTCACCTCCTTCCCTGTCTGTCTGTTTGGCACTAGATAGCAGTGGGAGTCACTGCAGCAGCAGTGACAAGCTGCTCTGGATGAGCCGAAGCGGCCCGGCTCTGGCCAAGGTGAGCTCCAAGCCGGCCCTCGGCAGGACAGGACAGCGCAGTAGCCCAGTGGCAAGGAGAACGCAGGAGCACTCCAGAACTCACAGGGAGCCGGCCGTGTAAAATCAGACGCGTTTCCCGCTTGACTCAGACGTTGCTTTTAACTTGGCACATCATCCACTTGTTTACAGCGATACAGACCCAGTCTGGAGAAATCAATATGTGATTTCCACAGAGGTAATGCATTCCTTCGCAGGTCATAATCCTGTGATTAACACATTATGATCTCTAGCAGTCGTGTTCAGTTTGGTGTGTGGAAATGCACCGAGGATGCCTTGTTTCTTGGTTCACTTGTCTCAGACAGTGCCGTAATGGTGAATAGGTATGGTGGCAACAAAGCAGTGGGACGTAGTGGTGCAACACGATCAGCTTCATTTGCAACATCCCAGTTTCCCAATGAAGGATGAGGCTGTGAAGAACTTCCGAACATCCTCTAGGCCAGTCATGCACGGCTGCAGGTGAGACCCGGTAAACCAAGGCAGCCAAGAGCAGAGCATCCCACTGACTGTGCTGCAGGAAGAAATAAATGAAGAGGCACAGAGGGACGATAGATCTGGCTAGGTATGAATGGACAGGAATTAAACAACTCCAGGACAAGGGAAAGAGCACCATCTGGTGGAACATAAGCCAAAGTTTGAAGCAATGATTTTTTTTCGAGTCACTCTCTTACAGAGAATGAAGAGTAACTGAAGTCCCTCAATCCCATTGCATGTTTCGCAGACTCGTGATATCTGCATGCTCTTCATAGGCATCCAAGGCTATTTGATATACAATTAATTCTTCAGAATTAAGGAATAATTAAGGACAACATTCAGTGGAATTAAGTACAGCAGATGATGAGCTACAATTCAGGTATAAGGTCAATCCCAGTGATTCTTCTGTTCAGAAATGAGAAAACATTTAGCACTACACTTGTTGGTATGGGGTCTGCAAATATCATTTCATGCTTCTACAGCAGGGAAGGTCTAGGAGACATACGAACACAAAGAGACTGCAAAATCAGCACCTTTGAGAATTATATTAGAATTTTTCAGTTATTTCCTCAAAGAGGGTCACATAGATTCTTTTCCTCACACTGATTTTTTTACAGCATTCAGTTGTATTGCACTAATGGAGCATCTACAAAGTTAAGGACTATGTTAGGTAATTTAGTGGGAGATAACATTCAGAGATGTGCAAAGCAGTCTCTTTCACGCTATTTTATTTTATTTTTTTACCTTGTTAAAGAAGTAAGTGCAAGATATGAGGGAGAGAACAGGTAACAGCAACAGATGATATAGCCCTTGCACAGCAGTTGCAGGGAGAGTGTTAATGCTCCTTCAGGAATAATGGAATGTCACACAGATGTTATATAGTTAAATATAGAGTTTGTGGTGCTTGTCTAAAATAGAATGACGACTGCTACTATTCACTATTGTATTTGCTGTTAAATATTAAGGATAACCAAAACTGGATATAAGAGATCACATCTATTTGTAAGCACAGTCACCAAAAGTGTATCAACAACCATGAGTCAAATAAATACCTGTTTGGCCAAGCTACCTATCTCACTGTCTCGCCTTCGCTGTTTATCATGCTGGGAACCACTTACACAATCCTAGCAATTGCACAAGGAAGCAAGCATCAATTTTGCTTGTGTGCATGTGTGTGTGTCTACAGTTCTGAAAAACAGGCACCTGCGTTTTAGAATCTGCTCATCAATTCATTTCAGAAATGCTTCTTTTATACTTGTATGTAACTTCATTATAAATTGGAGACCCCTGCCTGCTTTCTTCTGGTTGGATGCAAGCCACAGTCCAAGGGATGGACTCTCAGATCGCTCTTAAATCAGGTGTCAGCCCAGGCCAGGACTTCCTTTGCTGTGAGAACTCTGTGTCCATCCCGCTATGGTCAAGTAATTTTTGCCTACACAACTCTGGTAGACTTCCTCACTGTCTGGTTCAACCAAGAAGTAAACATATTCCCAGAAAATATTTCAGTTTTTGACAAGAGGGAATTTTCTGGTGGGAAAAAAATGCCGTACTGGCAGATTCCTTACCAGTCTATTGCATGTGAATTCTTATCAGAAACAGCAGAGACTGGTATCTAAAAAAAATCTCCTGACCTCTGCCTAGGGACTTGGATCTTGCCCGTCAGCGAGGAGCTACAAAGTGATTTAGCTCCTGAGCTACATTCCACACTAACAGCTCCTGCCTGCTTGGGAAAGCAGCATACAAGCACCCTAAAACTGCCTGCGTAGCCTCCGTTATGTGCACTAAGCAGTAACTACATATTCCACATGCATTTTCAGGAGGACTATTGATCTCAGGCCTGGACTCACTACTAACAACAGTAAGAATTTGAATCACTCAGGGAGAATCTTCTAAGCACCAACTGAAAGTGGACCAACCAGATCTCCTGACAAAAAAAAAAAAAAAAGAGTGTAAGAGAGAAGATATTTTGCTGTAAAATCCATACCTCAATGACATTATGGACACAAAACAGCCCATGCCATTTGCCAGGGACAGGACAGTGACTGTCTTTGCAAGATTGCTGCTTCCCACAGGCAGGAGGGAAGCTCAGCTGCTCTGAGCATCTATTCCACAGGAGAAGTAACAACTACTACACAATAATAAAATGATGTTAAAACAAAGAAAAAAATGTTGAGAAGTATATTCACATACTCATCTTTCTCTTTGACACATCACTCTGGATTCCAGATATGCATGTGTTCCTGTTTTTCTGTCTTTCTCTCTTTTTTTCCCATGTAATTTGATTGGTTGCTTCCATGGAAATCAAATTTAAACAAGTAACCACCTTGTTCCATAGTCAGTCATATGAACAGGCTTCAGAGTTAGACATCAACCAAGTTTCAACCTAAAACTACAAAAATTATGAGATTTGTATGTAACCATCTTACGGTCTAGAGGAGTGCTGACTACTTTCTAGTTGTATGTTTTATCCTCTCCCTAAAGTGAGTTTGAGACATACAGTTCCTTCCTTGACTGTGTTGTTATTCTCCTATTTTGTTTTGTCTTTTTCCCTTGTGAGCTAATAAGCGGGATGGTTGCAAAACCAGCCTATATACCTCATGTAAGGCTATTGCATGCAGCTGACTGATGCCAAATGCAACTGATTGATATGATGTGCACTTACAAGCCAATAGGTATTTTGTAGACAGAGATTTAATGAAGCATATTCAAACTTTGAGAAACATCCAGCAGCTTCCAGAACTCTGAAAAACATAGCAACAGCTTTAATGAGCAGAAAGTTTTGTCATTGATTAGTCTTGTCCCTATTTTATTCTTGTCCTGCAGATGACCTATATTGAATTTATTCAACCCGTGTGAGCAAACTGCAGTCTCCAAACTTGATTCCTGCTGATTTGCAACATATTCTCCTCTAAAAGTTGTAGCACACCAATGGCTGTCATATCCACTTCAGAAACTATATTGCAATGATAGATCATTCATTTATATGCTACTTGCCCTCTATATTTAATCATGCGCATACCTTAAGAGATCTGATTTATCTTAAAGAACATTAAACTCTAAAATTTACCTCATTGGATGCCTAAGTAAACAAGGACTGAAGTCAGTTCAAGCACAGAAGAATTCTTCCAGATAAGAAACTTATATATAACTAAATTGTCTGAAATTTGATCTGAAAACAAAATGGCTTGCTGAAAATCCATGATATGAGGGAGATTTCCCCTAAAATATAAGGTTCACAGGTTTACATGAAAAAAAAAGAAATAGCACAAAGAATAATATGAACTGTTATGGATGGACTTATTATGGATGAGCGGTAAATCTTACATTCCCAGTCGTTGCAAAAGCACTGCCTCATAACGACTGTATCCTCATCTCACAAGCTATCTAACCTCCAAAAAGCCTAATGTTGTTATAATGCAGACTCTGAGATGTCCCAAAAGAAAACGTGAAACTCTGCAAAGGACAGCATAGGAAAGGTGAACAGCAGGAAAGGTAAACACAGCCTAGGTATTTAGCACACTAGGTATTTAGCACTCTTCTTTGAAGAAGAGTAGTTCCACGTTCCTCCCTGCGCCTGTCCTCCCAGGGAACCTCACCTGCAGCTCCTCCCTCACAGCAATGTACAGAGACAGATTACAAGCAAGTGTTCTCAACGCGTGACAACTGATTGCTATCTGACTTGGCCTTGGTACAGCTTGAGCATGTTAAGACCCAACAGTACTTCAGTGTTGTTAATGGGACTTGGATGTGAAGTAAGGACGTGCCTTCTAAGCTTCTGCACTAAAAATTGGCCTGGGAGAGCTCTTTGAAAAGACAAAATGGAAAATCTATAAGAACAGTAACATAAGGTATATACCATACCATATTCCCAACCGAGGTCCATCTAAGAAGAATAACAAAGCAATGGATACAGACGTTCACATAAGATTTGTTGGCTCCCAGTCCAGCTCCCTGGCTTCCTGGCTGACCTTTTACTGCCATTTATCTATCCAGGAAAGTTGAGGTGAATCAGTTCAGTTCACAAAGTTAATGTGCACACACTGAAGTATGTCAAACCTCCAACTCAGTGTTCTCATGCATCAGAAATGTAGCCTTAAATTATGAGAAATGTAGCCTTAAATTGCTGTAGCTTAATCCTCAAGAGTCATTAAGATGATGGTATTTAACTTTCCTCTTAGCAAGGACAATCTATCCTATCCTGGCTTTTAATCTATCTTCCATTAAGTTTTTGCAGAGCTGTAGTCACATAGTCTTGCACTGCGATCCATCCAGATCTCTTAAACAAGACCAGGTCAGATTTGATGACTAATTGAATATGAGTCCGCCAGAAGTCTGATTGCTGTTGGCAGGCACTGACCCAGTCAGTGGAACAGACCTGTCCCAGTGCCAGGACATGACAGCAGATGACATGTCATTTTTTATGTGAATGAAAAATGTGCGTCATTTGTAATAGTTAAAGTTCGAGTGACACTTTTTACAAGAGTTATGGTGTTCTTGGTATTCTGGCCACTTTCCAGTCTAAATCCATGCTGTCTGAAGTAATATGGTTACGGACTAACTCTATAAGGAAATTGAGGGACCTTCTCCACCGGTAGTTTTTAAGAAAAGCTTGGACAAAAAATGATCAGGCATTACGTAGATGTTGATTCTGCCTCAGAGCAGAATGGATTGGATCAATGATTTCCAGTATTTTTAGTGAGTCCTGCTATGCCTCCTATCACTTCTTCCTCTGTCTCTCTATTTCTAAGCTCTCACACTTCTACACTTGCCCTTCTCCACAAATCCTGCTCCCTTGCCTCTCCTCCTTTCCCCCTTGACCAGAAACACCACCCTCAGGCTCCATCTTAATGCTCATCTGTCTTTTTAGTGAGAAGTTTCACTGATAGTAAAATACTGGGCTAAATGGTGAGATCTTCCTCTCCACTAAAACACTGTGATCATCAGTCTTCACTTCCCATCCTAATCCTGTGTGTCCATCCTACATGTGCTAGAAAACACTTGCTAAATTTCACAGAGCATTTAGATACATATAAGGAAAGGAATGCCTTAAATATATAAATTTAAAACTGCAAGATATTTTGACAGGGAAGAACTTACAGAGAGAATAAAAAGATGTTCATCATTTATTAAAGAATAAAAACTCATTTGAAATAGTTTTATGAGGAAAAAATGGTAGAACATGTTCCTATTGTGTTGTCGCGGGATAAAGAGCAGATGAAGGAGCATGGCTGGGCCTCCAGTGAACACAGGGCACGCTAAAAAAATAATCTGAAGTTTTTCTCAACAGAAAAATCTTAATGAAATAGAAAGGTCATTTTTAAAGCACACATTTGTTTAAAGTCAAAATGCAATGCCTAACTCCTGAGCAAGAACTGGATCCATTGCTGCTTTTGCAAAACCCTGGGCAGCACCACAGAGATAATCTTTCAGAGAGGTTCTTCTGTTTGTAGTGGGATGGACATAAAGCTGCTTTCCCATCTCCCCATTGTAGATCGGAGCATGTAAATAAATGATCCATTCCTCTGATCCATTTCCTGCAACACACAGAAAACTTTGCAACATGCCCACTCTCGCAGTCCTTCCTCGCTCGTCTGCCCTAGTATTTACAGTTCTTTCACCCGGATCCCTGGGATCCTAAATTGACAGGTAAATGTGGACCTGTAATGAAGAAAGGAAAAAGCAAATGGTCTCTCCCACTCAACCAGTGTCACCTCGCTGTCCAGGTCATGCCGCTATGCATTTATTTTTTCAGGATGCATGAAGGGTTAAATATTGTTCTTCATGCACAACAATGTGCCATTTATCTGCTAATCCTTCATACTTAATTCCTGAACTGCCAAAAATATTGTTTGAGCCAACAGCCTGGCAGAGTTAAGCTTTCTTTTCTGCTCAAAGTGCCTGAGAAACGCCAGGCACAGAAGTTTTCTTTTCTTTCTGGAAGGCACCTAGTTAAAGGTTGGTTTCATTTGGCCACAGGCTGACAGTTTACAAGGTCATTTAAAGGAGGAACTCAACATACTGAAACACTAAAACAGATGTAAATGATCCTTCCAAATTCTGATGGACACACACTGCACTTCTGTACAGTGGGACATCCCTCTACACCTATTTTCAGGTGACTAATCAGAAGCAAAAAGGTTAAGTGGCTTAAATTCTCTAACAAAACACAAAGCAAGGCTAAAAAACAAGCACAGATGACCTTGTTCCTACGCATCTTCTTTGATACTTGATGCTCTTTTTGTGGCCCATAGGAGCTCAGGGTACCATTACTCTTTTCCTGCCTGTATGTCCTTGAAAGGCTTCAGTTAAATTTTCTGAGCAATCTACTCTTCGATTTTGCACTGTTGAAGGTGGAAATAATTTTGTAGATATTCCCTGGTTACTAGATTAGTTCCTTTCATATCTATATCTCCAAGACGGCGTGGGTCTTGGATGATCTAACTGCTCTCTTAATCAGGTTTTCCAGCTAAGGACATCACATGTATTTTCTTTCTCCAATTCTTATGCCTCAGGTCACAAACATCTCAAGAGTTAGATTATTATCCAGAGAAAAGCATAGCAGAGACAGGAGAATTTGTGCTTCTTACAGATCAACACAGAAGAAAGGCAGGCATTTAGCTAGCTGGAACTGTATGCAGCTTTGTGGTCGAGAGATGCCCACCTTTCCAGTAACTAAAATATATGTGTGCTGCCTTTGCAGGCAGTGGCAAAGGCATGAGCACATAACCAGACATAAAGAGGTTACTTTTCTGTGCCTCTGAGTTTCAAGGATTAAGAAACAGGCTCAAACACTTTTTGAAGTTTCATCTTTCACTGAATCCCTTAATCCCTCCAAGTTTGGCACCATTTCTCACCCATTTGTTTATATATTAATCTAAAGTTTCTCACTTGAGAACAGTACTGACCTCCTGTTTAAACCCAAGTCTGAGTGAGTGATGGTGCAGCTGGGAATTTTGTTACAGCTTTTCCAGCTGCTTCTCACGGTTTGAGGGGGAGCAGGGAGGATGTTTACGAGCACTGTGTGCGGTCGGTCACATCCACGCTGGCTGATTTGGCTCCTGCAGGTTGCGACATGGGTCTGAGCTAACAGGCGAAGCAGTCACAGACGGTGAGGGATCTGACTCCAATGCAGACGCCTAAGCAAATGTCATTGATTCCTTTGGATTAGATGATCCTTGCATTTTGAATAGATGCTAGGTAGGACTGTTAATATAAGCAAACATCTTTACAGCGCTAGCTAAGGGCCAGATTTCATGTTTCACCTGTTTCAACAAAAGCTTGGCTTTTTATTTCACTAAGGGCATGAGACAGAAAGCTGACTTCTTCAAACAGCACTGTGCTCTGAGGAGGAGATGGAGCCCATGTGCCATGTACTATCTCCTTCCCTTTACCTGGCTCCTGATGTTGCAGCCAGGAGCTCTAACTTCTTTTTGCCTTCCTTTTTCCTCCTTCATGGTTCTTCCCTCCCCGTGTTATTGGTCCTCAGGCTGGGAGGATCTCCTCCAACAGCAGAGAGCAAGCTGGGTGGCTCTGGTTTGGACACTGTGCGTGGGGACAATAATAGCACCTTAGAGAGTGAGCCCTGCAAGCAAGTCCTGTTTCTTCTTTGAAGAGTTGTGCAAAACTAGACTGAAAACATGTAGTGTAAAGAAAGGTTCAGCTTCCTTGATGCTATATTTGTAGGACACTGAGTGTTTGAAGAGGTATATTCGGAATAAGGTCGACCAGCAGTCACCCCTAAAAGAAAATATTTCTTTCACAAAGGGCTGACTATGGGATTTGCTGCTAGCAGAGGTTATCACTAAGGCATATTGAGCAGCAGACCTCAACAACCACAGGTGCATGAGTAACCACCGCGCTGCAAAGAATGACGGCAGGAAGGGTCTGTGAACCTACTGGCACCAGCACGGCTGTGACTGACTCCAGAGCTATGACCGTGATGTGGGAGTGTCAAGAGAGGTTTTTTTTCCAGGTCTCAGAATTGGCTGAGTGCTTTCTGCAGAATTTCTCCCTCTCAGGATATAGTTACTGACCTTCCTTCTGCTCTGTTCTGGCGTGCTAGATGTGGTATAAGAGATGTACAAAGCACTGGCCAGTGCTTTGTATCTAGGTAGGTGGTGCACAGCCTCCACTTGCCTGTAAAGATGAAAAAAAAAAAGTAATCATATAACAGCACTTTGCACATGGAAATTTCACAGAATGACTACCGTAAAAACACATAGTATTCATGCTGCGTGTGCCAGAAACAAAAGAACTCAAACTCACAGATTTTTTTCCAAAATATTTTTCTCAAAATCTACATTTTTGCTGGTTTTTATTTTCCAACAATTTATATGTGAGGCTCCAAGCACACTCGGCCTCACCAGGACCCATAGAGCAACCCCTCGTCACCCACAGCACCAGAGGCCCTTGTTGCCTTCAGAATTTATCCTCCAGGGCAGGCTGCAGGCAGGCCTGCCAGAGGACAAACTCCCTTTCAGTCTGGTAGTGNCCCATAGAGTAACCCCTCATCACCCACAGCACCAGAGGCACCCCCTCTGCCCCTTGATGCCTTCAGATTTTATCCTCCAGGGCAGGCTGCAGGCAGGCCTGCCAGAGGACAAACTCCCTTTCAGTCTGGTAGTGCTGGGGCTGGAGCACTCATGCAGGATTTGACATTCAGATTCCTCCTCTGCCTAAGCTCCCCATATCTGCTATTGCCTAAGAGGCAGCCGTGCTGTAGCGCCCTACAGCCCTGTTCTTTTAATCAGCCTAATTGAGGAGATTTCACTCTGCATAGACCAATTCATTAAACTGTAACAATTCTCTGAGCCAGAGGGTGAGAGAAGATTGGTTTATAGCCCTGCTGTTAGGGCACTAACCTTTAATAGAGGGGGGAGATCTAAAGCTTACAAGTTACATATACTGCAAAGCATTAGGAGAGTTATAAGCTTATTCACACTTAGCTAAGGCATCATTTTCATGAATGAAACTCTTCTAGGCTCCTAGAGGTAGGAAGATAAAATTGGCTCCACCTTAAACACGTCTAAATGTGTTGTCCAGGGACACAGACAAATTCTTAAATGGAGAAAACGAGCAGCTGAGGGCTGTACGTCTCCTTAGGACAGCCTTTCTTATGGTCCCTCGGTTTACAGACGGGGAGATGAAACACTGTCAAAAGGGACCGACCGAAAATGAGTACCAAATGCATCCACGTGATGGCTCCCGGATCAGAATGAATATGAGGCTCTCCAATGGTATTTCTGTCAGATAATCTTAGATACCAGTTTATTCTACTTTGTGCATTTCTACATCTAAGTCGACCATGTGGGTTTTTGAGAGAAATAGACACTTTCATTTTGCCTTGAAGAGGTTTTACAGGCTTTGCTAATTAACAGATAAGCAGTATTTTTAAAGGACAATCATTTTAGTAGCACCTAATTGATCTCTGCTACTTTTTCTAACTCCCTAAACTGTCTCAAATTGAGCTACACAGTTGTTTCCTAACCTCTCAGAGCTGAAGTGTGTAGGGGAATTCCTGTCATATTTTGAAGGTCAAAGACACACCTTTGATTTTATTTCTCTTCAGAAAAAAAAAAGACTGTGTAAGCATTTTGTCCCTCATTTCTATGGACCTATTCACTGGAGCACTGCTCACTCAAAGCATCTAAAACTGGGGGTGGCTAATGTAGTCAGAATAAGAATAGGAGCCAGAAGCAGAACGGTCTGACCACCCTGGCCTGCAGCCTGAAAGAGCTGTGGGAAGAGCTGTGGGATTTGCCTGCATTCTCTCAAGCAAGAGAGACCAACAGGCAAGAGAGGAAGCAAACAGTTCACCCTCAGTATGACAAACCCCATTGCTTGAGTTAAAAAGAGCACAAGTGTTTTTGCATCAAAGTGAATCCAACAAAGCAGCCCTTACTGGAGGCAAGTCTAAGCCATGTAGCTGGACTGGCTTGAGAACTGATTTTTCAGTTCTGATTTGGCTCCTCCTGTAAATGGAGAGAGCTATTGCCAGATCCAAGCATTGCATCCTCTCCACTAAGGTGTTAGATAGACTTTGTTTTTCTCAATATTTTTTCTGCCATTTATTTTGATTCTGATATTGAAAATATTTTGCAATGGTTTCTCAAGAAAATCTTCCAGAGCAAAAACGTGCAGCATGGGAATTTTGATGATCATATGATGATCGTCCCAGATAACGCCAAAGGGATCATTTGTGCTTCCGTCATTCTCTGACCCCACCTTGTTTGGTAGAGAGGATCTCTAGGATACAAGGGAATGACATGTCAAAAGGGATGCTGGGAACCTGTGGTATGCTTCAGACTTGCTTAAACATGTTATTAATTGTATTATCACTAAAGGGCTCCTCTGTGTTTAGTCAGTAGTACCGTCTCTCTTTGGAATTAAACAGAAAAGAATATGCAAATCTGTAGCTTTTGAGGAACCCTGAAAGCTTGTGGGAGCTCAGCAGATGCCAGGAAGCCCACTAAGAAGCCTGTTTAACCATTAAAGTTGTTGGTCGATGCTGAGCACCACGCTTGCTATCAGAAGAGAGACCGTCCCTTGGGCACGTCTGCATGCGCTCCGGTCACAGCTTGGCTGCGGTGCTGCAGAAGGCAGAAACACCGACCTGCTGTCGGGATCACCAATCAGCAGATCGTGCAGGAAGATACCGAGGCTTACAGTGGGGTTACAAATGCAGGAACATGAGAAACAGCTTTTAAATTCGCAGGTTTCTGAGTACTAGAAATGTGCCAGCCCAGATGCCCGAGAAATCTGAAAGAGAATCACATCACAGTAATATCTCAGTCTACTTAAGCAGCTTGATTTTTGGAGAATTGCTATTTACCCTTATCACCAAGTGCAGGATGAAACTCCTGATGGGTGTCCATGAGGACAGATGCACACTCAAAAAGGCAGATGGAACAGTTATATAATATATTTCATGCAAGTCATTAAACTTTCAGATTTCTCTTTTTCATACAATTCTTCATAAGCATGTCAGGATTTAGTGGGAATTTCTGTAAAAGAGAAAAAGGTTTAATTAATACAATCTGGCATTTTGTTATGATGTCCTTTTCCATTAAATATATTCCAAATAGGCTTCCCAGAAACTTCCACATATTCTGGGAAAAGTGGTATGATTCTTGTTTGGAGGATCTACACGTGCAGAGTCGTAGATGTGATACAGTGCATGGATTAGGTTTCCCGTTATGACAGGGCAGCTGACCCTGGTCAGGTCAGAGCGGAGGAAATGGAGTTAATCATGTTTTCTGCTGCTGTGGCTGAAAGCAAAAACCTGGACATATTTACAGTATGTATTATCACGCTTATTTCACCATCACACTTTCCAACCCATATAATGTAAGTCAAAATCTCTTTGGAGTCACTCAGATGATTACCAGAGATAAAAAATAACGTTCCATAAACTGAGGGGGTATCAGATGAACACAATTTAATACACTGTGAACAAAGTTCTTTTTACCTAGGCAAAATATGAGCTGCATTTGAATCAGAAGCATCTCGACGTGGAAATCTACAGTGTCCATTTGCGCTCATCAGGAACACTTCTCTGCTCAGTCTGCAAAGCTCTGCGAGTGGCACATATTAAAAACTGCGAAAGGAGGACGATGTCATGGGCTAATCTAATAACAACTTCTTGCTTCTCTCAAGACTGCAATGAGGCTTATATAAACCTGCAAAGTCTTGGTTCGTGCCCAGAGCACCAAGGCTCAGCAAGACAAGGAATGTGCCGTGTACTAGGGCTGCCTTGTGATTTCTGAGCTGCAAGAATATCTACAACGCTCTATCAAAAGAGATGTCTTTTTCTGCTGAGAACTGAGAATTTTAAATTGAGAATTTTAAAAATATTTAGTTCAGTAGGAGAGAAAGGGGAGGAAAATAAAATGATCTCTGTTGTGACTCATTTCTTCGGGCTGTACCAATCGCAGCGTGTGTACAAAGTCTTTCAGATCCATTGTATTATTTGCTGCAGTACCTCCTGTTCCTTATTTACAGAGTTATTGAGGTTTACGAGGGTACTGAGAGCTTCCTGTCAGGACGAGGTCTAGCCCTCCGTTCTGCCTTATCAATACAGAATTACAGGAAACCAGGCTGTTACTCTGGACAAAGTGACTAGCTGTTGCACAAGCATATTTGTAGGCTGCTTGCTGAGTTCTGTGCTCTAGGTTGCCGTGACCCACGTGGCTTTCCATAAAGACGTCCTCGCGCTAGCGCTGTCCCAGCTTGTACGTGTTCTCCCTATGGGGAGGAAACTGCTCTAGCACGCGGCCACTTTGAGCGCAGGAGAGAAAGGTGAGAGAAGAAGACAGAAGGAGGATAAGCAGAGAAGGAAATGGGAAATAAATAAGGGTGAAATATAGAGAATACCAGTGAGCACAATGCGCCCGGCACCCCACGGCCTCCTTGGCGGTGTGTCTTGGCATGGCCTGCGCTGGGCTGGCAGATGGAAGGTGATGCTTCTCCTGAGTCACTTGTCCGTGTATTCACACCGTGCAAGAGCATTCCTCGACCTCACAGGAAGACACGCTGCAAAGAAGCGCCGGGAAGCTGGTGAGACATTCTGACACCACTGCAATGGGCCAAAGAAATGCCTTGACTAGGAAGAGAGAGAAGAAAAGCATTAAAAGGAAAGCAGAGGATTAAAACAGAGGGACCCTGCAAAGCTTGTGTCTCTGCGTTTGTTTCATTTAATGGCTTTAATGGCAATTCCAGTTGAGGAACTTCTGGGGAAAGGAAAATCTTAATACAAAGTACATCTAAAACTTATAAAGTGATGATACTTTCAGTGTTAGAAATAGCATCACCTAGGAGAATTGAAGTGCCTTATGTGCCTAAATCTTTAACTCTTGCTATTGGTGCAGATATCATTGAGGGGGTGCTAATTAAAGTGGAGCTCCAGGGCACAAAAATATTTTGGTCCAGGTTGGTCAAAGTCCTTCTTGATTTATATCAAGAACCACTGTCCTTGTTTTCTCCAGGTGATTCTCTCCACTGGCCTGTTGCTTCTAATAATACCAAGCATCCTCCTCGCGAAAAATCACGTCACTTTAGAGTCATTGAGGTCCTAAAGGCAGCAGCATCAGGGCTGGACCCCAGCAAGTGTTTTGGTGGATCTCAGAGGCGCTGCGTTGCACTGGACGGAGATACAGTTTGACCTCAGGGGAGCTCTGTCCTTTCTCCAACACTGTCACGTTTTGCTTCAGGTCACCCTTCTGCATCCCGGTCTCTGCCAGATGTGAATGGAGAGGATGCCACTTCCCTGGGCTTGAGGGCCCTGGGAGAAATGCGATAGTCCTTCCCACATGCCAAGGCCGTGAAGGAAAGAGCGTCTCCATAGCTCAAGTGCTTAAAGATACCGCGCTTGTGTAAGGCGGCCCAACAGTCCTGCTTACGTAAATCAACACTTTTTAGAGGAGGAGAAAAATATAACAAGGGATAAAGGTAAACTTTCTGCACTTGAGAATGTTTCTCCCCCGTTCCCTGGGCTATGTTTTACTGTATATTATCACTGTCATCAAAAGGGGTGTGTATAAGAACTTGAAAAACCAAACGAACCTGTCTGTAAGGTGTTCCCTATATCACAGTCCTGCAGGTGGCTTTATTTCCAAAGCGCCAGGCTGCGCTGCTGCTAAAGCCTCCTGCTTCCCCTTGCTCCCGCCGCCTTCTTCTGGACCGGCCTGCTGCATCAGGAGGAAGCGCCCACCCGCACGTAAGCTCTATTTCTTTATCAAAGTCGCTGTTTTTAGAAGAGCTGCAGGCTGCCGGGGCAGCTTTGCTGTGACGCTTTACCAGGCACTCAGCTGATGCACTGCCCGCCACTCTCTTTTGTGCCTCACCAGGTTTCTCAGGGAGAAACAATTGACTTCTTTGGTTTAACGGATTAGTAGGGGAGACATGCATGAGCGTCAACAAATGTGTTTTAATAAATGAGCCTGTCTCATTAAATTAAAAGAGAATGTTTGTAATGTGACAGCTAATTAATTGCCCCTTCCAGCAGGGCAGCAGCTCAAGTAAAAGCAATACCGTAAAGCTCTCCCGTTGTTTAAACAACTGCCTGCCTCTTCCCCTTTCTTTCCCCCCAAAGTGTACTTAACCAGATATGTATATGTGTACATAAGCAGCACTATCTAATGGTGAAAAATTATTTGAGGTCACCCAAACCAACATCCTGTTTGCATAGGATATTTGAAAAGAGACTACTTCTGCTAATCCTATTAAGAATTAACATGATTTTCTGCAGGATACATAGATCTATGTGGGAGAAACATATATACTGGTGTGTATATATATATACAGATAAAACAGGATTTCCCCAAATGGCTTTTCTTGTCTGCCCCCGAGCCCTTCAGTGGGAAGCCAGCCCGGCAGCCCAGCCCCATGCCCTGCCCCACGCCTGAGAGAGGCTACAGCAGGGGCTCAGCCTGCCTTTCCGCCACAGGAAATTACTTCCCATCTTAGAAAAATAAGTTTTGCTCTCAGTAAATTACAAACTCAGATATGTGCCTAGTTCTGAACCCTCCCCGAATCTGGTGGGTTTGGCCCTGTTTCTGACCCCGCACTGCTTGTAACAGAGTTCGAACATCCTTCATAAAAGTTCCCGGGTGTCATTGCACCTTGAGCAAATCTATTTTCAGCCTTGGAAAATTCATCATGAAAATTCACAAACGAGGCACTAAATCTAGCAATCTGTCATTACCACTCCACTAGTAATGATGCAAATACTACTAGCTTTGTAATTTTCTAGCTAAATTGTACCCAGATGGAGTCATAATTACGATCTTTCAAGGTAGCGTATTCTTTTATCTAAGCAGTAACTATTTCCAAATGATTTTTTTTTTCACTACACTGAAAAAAGTCAAATGAGAACTGATTTGTACTGTAAAGAGACTTTGCCTTGTACTCATCTTCCTCTCTGTTTTGCATTTGAATTTCTAGCAAAAAAAATAACTCTTAAAACTTGTAAAACCGTGACACCCACGCTGCAAACCCCTGCCTTGCTCAGGGGCGCCGGACACGGGCCCTCTGCTCCCCAGAGGCAGTGGCCCATCCTCAAGGAATCGGGCAGCAGAGACGACTATTTCCTCCTCATTCCTTCACTGCTCTTTAGCGAGTTTCTGTGCAGCTCTGCTGCGTGTCTCTGTCCTGCCACCCCTTGGTGATTAATGAGCGGTGAAGTTCTGCTCTTGAAATCCATGAAAACATTTCCATGGATTTTAAGAGGGCCAAAACTGCATCTAGGTGTTTTAGCTCTGTGGGAAACAGTTACTTTCTTTTTTATAGATGATAAGCACAAATAGGGCTCAATTTCTCTATTTCTCCAAGAAACTTGGAACAATATATTTGAGTTATAGGAGAAAATGTTTGACTTATTTCTACCTCACACTATGCATTTCAGGATGTCTGTATACAGCAAGCCAGCAACATCTCATTCAAGTGTTAGAATTATGTATCAAATCAATTAGAGAAAAAATAAATAAGCATTTTGTGCTTATTTACATTTGCATTACATTCTGCAGCAACTGATAAAAATGCCACTGTTTTTGACTTTCTAAATTGATTTTAATAGATAAGACATTAGGGCCTTTTTCTGGGTGGCCCACTAAGCTGAAGGAATTAAAAAATCCTATTGAGAGCAACACAAATTCTAATATAAATTCTGGTAATCATCTTACAGGCTGAGACAGGATTTGATAGATTAAAATGGATAACTTCATATGAATGCAGTGAAATTCTGAATCGCTCACAGCGAGTATGGTGCTCATCCAAAAGCACAGTTATACCAGTATACTGGTATACTGGTACACACAAAGTATTTCATACTAAATCCTTCGTGTGCAATGCAGGAAGAAGGGACTCTGAATATCAGGCTAAATGATTTATGGTTTATATTCCCGTATGTTGCATTCATAATGATATGATTAGGTGGAAACACAATGCTTTTGAAAGACTACCTTGCCTACATGTGATTTCCAGTATGTCATAGGATTTCAGAAACATCCCAGTATGTCACAGGATTTCAGAAACATCCCAAATGTTTCCACATCAGCATAATCATCTAGACCAAGATCTGAATTTCTTTCAAGTCCGTAAAAAAAAAACTTTTGAATCCTTCACATCTTTTCTTTTAATTATTATATGCAAGTATTTGGACAATTTTTGACCTTGAAATACTTCATATTTGACTAAATATATATCTTATAGATATTAAGACCTATTATCCTATTAACTAGCTCAAGTTTCTTTCTGCTAGAAATTGCCCAGGCTGGAATTAGCTATGAAAGGCAGGAGTAGGAACATGAGCCAAAAGCAGCTTGAGCAGTTTTGTCTGAAATGCGAAAGGCATGCACCAAAGTGGGGTCCATTGAATTGGCATTCAGGCAGCAGTTAGTCCAAAAAATGATTCCTGTCTCTCCCAAACAGGCAAGTAGATGTGAACTAGAACCCAGAGAACTCTGGATTTAGATTACACTTAATTCTTTCCCTTAAGTCCACTAAATCTCTATAATTTCTACTAAACTGCATATGAGAGGGTAAGGCTTTGTGAGTCTTAGCTAGAAATACCTGAGAATCGCATGTGTGTGCAGACACGTGTGCAAGCAGGTGATATATGTGTAGAAAGAGCTATGGATGGAAATGCTTTATTTCTGTATCTACTTTAGTCTATCTTAAATACCTTGTTTTCCTCTACCTGTCTTCCTCACTGTAGTATCACCTGTTCTCATCTACTTTATTCTTTAAACATTTCACTTTTGGTACAACGACCTTCTTCCCTGAAGCTCTGAAACGGTTTCCTAATTTTTCTCATAAATTCTCAATTTCTAGTCTCTTTTGAAAATACATTTTTCAGTCAGACATTGTTAAACTCCCTGCATTCCGGAGTGGTTGTAATCTGTGGCCAGTGTCTAATGAATATGCTGAGCACCTCTACAGCGAGGACGATGTTTTCTCATACGTCCGGAGACTTGATTATAAAATTCTACCAGTGAACTCATTAGACCATAATGTTAACCCCAACAACATGTTTCTAAGCAGCTCATGAATGAGCTTATGCTTAATGACATGTCTATTCATAAACAATTTAGAAAGTCAAAACAGCAGGAATTCTGTCAGTTCTGAGTTGCTGCAGAATGCAATACAAAAACCTCACTTATTTTTTACATGCATAAATTGCATTATTACATCCTAGGGACGTGTCATTCCAACCATTTTTACTTCAAAGCTACATGTGGATCCTGATAGGATGCATTCTTGATGAATTTGTTAGTCCCTTCGCTGCAGTTTTCAGAACCATCCTAAACTTCAGTTGAAGTTTAAGTGACTATTGGCAACAGCACATCACAGATCTATAACTTAGGCTCTCAGTATTATCCTCTCATCTCCAAGTAATATGTTAACATCTTAAGGTGATGCTGGATTCAGCCACGCACAGCACATTTCTATCAAATGCAACGGTGTGTGATCCCCTGGCGTCTTGGACGGAGTTATTTGGAACAACTGAAGATGATTATTCCAGCTTTGATCATCAGACAGGTATGTAGAGAGACTGAAAAGAATGTGCAATGTCAAAAACTCAAGGCTGATTTTTATTTAATTTAGTTATAGATGAACCATGTAGCAAAGAGCCTATAGATTCGGAGCCTGGAGCTGAGCTCACTGACAGAGTCGTGTTTTATTCTAGTCTTACTAACATTTTAAAGCACATAACCAGACATGCAAGATAAAGGGGCGGTAACAGAATAGTGCCAACTTCAGCTGTTTGTATTTAGGTCGTGTTTTCCTCTCATTTGGCAAGGCGATACCTGTAATTCATGGAGGAACTCCCAGATGACAGTGTGGTTCAGGATGAGGGGCAGGACACCCAGCACTGCAGGCCCTCAACTCCTTTTGTTCACCTCATCATCTGTCGCTTAAATCACTGCCACCTTATGGAACAGCAGCTATACAGTGGAAAAGTAATTTAATTCAGTAGGTTTACAGTTCCTTAAATACCTCTTTCATAACAAATATCAATGACCAGATAAATGAGAATGAGGATTCTGAAAGCCGTCGGAGAGCTCTGTGGCCGTGGAAGAGCCTCAGTAATGAGCACTAAGCTGTTCCCCAGTGGAGAAGGTACCGACAGCAAGTGCAATTCTCCAAGCACATGTGGAAACCCTGCACTTGAGCAGGGCTGTTGCCAGCCTGGGTCCCCAGTCAGGAATATCAGTAAGCATTTCTCATTAGAAATCCTTTCCCTTCAAAACAGTTGGCTTGAATTCCTAAACAGTGCAGATATTATTTTTCTCTGCACTCAGACTGAATCATTCAGCAGGCCCTGAAAAGCAACGCAGCACAACCCACTGCTACCACTGAGCCAGACTTGCGGTGACAACTGGGCAGAATTTATGTTTTCATGCAACACTTTTCTCCTACAAAGCTATTTTTGTTCCTTCAAATGAGGACACTGTTAGTCTCATAGAAAACTCCTCTCCTGCCAATGCACAGTTTGAGTAATAAAGAGCAGAACTTCCCACATGACCTCTACTGGTGCGAATCCACCACCTTCCAGGACTTAGTGTTTTGTTTCTGCCTCGATAAGTCTGCTCATTCAATGCTTTCTGTGACACAGGAGGCAGAGTAAAAATCTGTTTGCTTCAGCTTAATTGTTGTATTTAAAGCCCTGCAGAAATTAAATTTTTATTTCAAAAAAAAAATCCTACTGTTTTAGTATAAGTTTTCATTCCATTTTAGACTGGAATTCTAAATTTAATTTAAAGTTACAGAAATCATAGAAATTATTCTGTTTCAAATTTTAAAAATGCATTTTCAAATACCAAATATGATTCAATTTAAAGTTAATCTTGGATCAGTCAGAATAATTCTTCCAACTATGCCTTATGCCTTCTTTTACCTTTTCAAATAAAATTTCAATGAAATTGGAATAATCTCAGGGGAAGTTCTGTTATCAGCAGATCAGCATTTGCCAAAGGCAAAGCAATCCACCCCAGGCATTTCGACCATTTTCAACGTCCCTGCAGTCTGTTTGCTGTGGGTCTGCGACTCCGTGGCTGTGGGTCTCTGAAGACATCCAGCAGCGCGTGTGCCCTGGCCCTTACCTCAGACCCCACTGGTAGCTAAGTACAGAGCTTCGTGAGCTCTCAAGCTCACACTTTTGTGCAGCAGCCACGTCAGAGTTTACTGCTGCTTAGCCAAGCTGAGATGATGAAGTATTTAGTCCTTTCTAACCATGGTAGTAGCTACGTTTCCTCCTCCGTGTGTTTTCTATGAGTGCTCAGTTTTGAATTTCTTAGGTCTTCCAGGAATCCTTAAGGGTTCCAGTAATCCTTCTCCTGAATCAAATTTAAATCAGCCTCATAAAAATCTATGAGTATTCTTATTATTTCCTCCCTTCCTCCCTTTGTCCCCTCCCTCCCTCCCTCCCTTAGCAGCCCAGGAATGCACTTACCCTGTCTAGAACACCTAAATAAAATTATTCCTGCAGTGCTATCAGTTTTGCCTAAGAAGTCCTAGGAAAAAAAAAAAGGTAATTTACTCTGAAGCTAGAAATGAATGTGTATCAGCAAAATAACATTTAACCTGTACTTTCTTCTTCTCACTATAATAAGCTTGTGATAGATAGTGATCCTGGTGTATTCCAAAAGCCTGTTTTGTACTTGCTAGAAATTAAGCTTAAGCTCAAATTTAAACATACGTGAAAAAGGAATTACAACATTGCCTACAAAGAGACAGAAAAATGGCACGGATACACAGGCTGTTGCAGGACTCCACTCCTGCCTGCCAGAACTTTGCTAGGAATTTTTGCTATGCAAAAGCCCTAGAAGTTCCTAAAGTGTTTTCTCTGAAAAGAAGGAACGGTTCCCTTAAACCCAATCGGAAGGAGGACGCTGTCATAGAAGGTCCTCTGGGACAGTACAGTAATTCACAAGTTCCTATAAGAACAACAGAGTTAGTCTGCCTTATGGTTTCATTTGTAAAACGGGAACTGTTTTCATAATTTTCCATTTCCAAAATGGAAAATGACTTATGGTCATTTTACTGTTTTTTATTTTCTGGCAATCAGAATATAGCAAGATTTAAATTTTTGGAGCATCTTTCTTTTTTCATACAAATTGAAAGTTAAAAAAAAAAAAGGTAACATTAGGAATATTGTGTCCTTTTCATTCTTCATCCCGATTTTCCAGCTCTAAATGAAGAAGAGAAAAACACTAAGAAAGCAATACAGAAAATATATGGAAATTCTGGCTCCAAAAATTAAAACATTAGGCTTAAATGAAATATATCCTTTCTACCTAACAAAAGCACGGACCAAAATACGTAGGAGTGATCTGTCTGGCCAAAACTAATACTGGGCTAAACACAAGCAGCCCGTGCTGTGTCCGCCGAGCTTTGCTCCGGCTGGCAGCAGTGCTTGCCCGCACAGAGGCTACACGAGGTGCCTGCGCGCGCCGTGCAGGAACCAGCGCATCCGAGGAAAACCCATGCGGCCGCCGCTTGCCTGGGCTGCGTTGCTGGCCCTGCTGCCCCCGTCGTGGCTTCCGCGGCTCCGCACGCCGCCGCTGCAGCACCCGCTGCAAGGGACCCGCTGCAAGGGAGCACGCTGCAGCAGAGCTCGCTGGGGTAAACCAGGCGTGCGGATTGAAGCAGTCGGGGAAAACGAAGTCAGCAGGCGGCATTTCCTGAGGGCCGGGTACACGGCATGATACTTTGGTCACATTCACGGCCTAGGAAAAGGGAGAGCTCTCCTGAAAGCTCAGGTCTGGTATAAAAAATGAAGGACAAGAGCCTATGCATATGCCAGGCCTTGGTGCCTGGGCCTGTTGAACGCTCATTATATACACATTGGCGCTTTATGGGGCCCTGGAATATTCAAAAAAATATGTTCCAAAAATATGTTCCAAAGCCAAGGCAAACAGGGAAACTAGTCCAGCGGAGAGCAGTTCCGTGGAAGAGACTTGCTGTGGCATTTATATTGCCAGCCAGCTGATATTCATCACGGTCGAGTCCAAGTTCAGGACCCACTGGGAAAAGCCTTTCAAAGGTATTCACTGCACCTGGGGGATGGCAGAATAAATGGCTCTGCTTGTCTCTCATGTTGCCTTAAGACACAAAAAACAGCAATAAAGCACTCTTGCAGGGAGAAAAAATAAAGCTGTGGCCTTGTCACTCAGCAGCCCCGCACACAAAAAATGCAGAAAAAGGGTCTGGGCTCAGTGAGTCTGGATTGATGCCTGCCCTCCTGCCTGTAAATCTGCCCAGCGGAGGATGCAGATGATGTTCCAGTTTTCCTAAGGGGGTGGTTGGCTGCTGGTACAGCTGAAAAGCCTGTTCGACCCAGAGAGCGATCGATTCAGGCTCCTGCTTTCCTTGAGCCGCCTCTAGTGCTGGGATTCCCATAGACTTTGTGCCTAATTTTAGAGATTCTCTTTTTCCTGGCAGAAGCCCTGTGAGCCGGGTGCTCCCAGCGCTCCCATCCTGCGGCGGGGACGCCCGCAGCCGCCGACCCAGCCAGGTGCGCGCGGCTCGCAGGGCTCATAGGAGCCGATCCAAAGTCAAGCTCAGGCGATTTCCCTTGTAAATAAGGAGCTGAATAAAATCCCAGGTTCAAATCTCCCCAAGCTATGGGGCCCAAAAGCCAGACCCAGATCTTCTGCCCACCCTTTTGCTCTTCTAGGATGTCGCAGTAGCAACTCAGGGCTTAAAACACAGTATTCAGTATTATATTAATTCTGTATGTGCATACGGATGAAGATATTTATAGCATGGGAATGATTCATGAAAGCAACCACAAATTCCCCTGTAAACTTTTGGAACTTCTAATTAGAAGTATTAAATATTTTGAGAAGCCCATGTAAGATGCAAGATCCGTATTTCAGCTATTCTGTCACAATTTGAAACCCTTTGAATTATTTTTACTGTGGAAACTCATCCAGAATATTTGCATCATTTGCACTCTGAACTGACTGTCTAGACAAATGACAGGTACAGTTCACTTTGCTTGCAGTTCTATCATAGCTTATTTTGAATTACAATTTCATCTCAACAGTGCCCCAAATCAGAAGTTGAAGATTCATTTGAAGATGAAATAATAAATAAGGACTAAGAAATTGTGAAATGTAATTCATATATGAGATGTAAAAATAAACTAAACTATTTGTGATTTCCGTATTTCCTTACTTTCCTTATTTCCTTAGCCTTATTCACATGATACTTGATTGCCTTCCCATTGCTATTTAGTTCTGTTACTAGGGATATACTCTAGGGATATAATAAGTAATAGAGACAAAATACTCAAAGAAAAAATCCAGCATTTCTAAAGCTGTTGAAGCAATAATTGTTCAAGCCTAGGATTTCTGTAGCTGAAGAAACCCATCTGAGAGAAATTACTAGCCTTCCTTAGCAACCTAAAGTCAAAGCAGCAAATTGTGTAATGAATTATAAAACTAATGAATACAAGAAGCAGACCTACATTCTGTTTTCTTTAAGATAGATCTGAATGGATACAGAAAGGCCAACTGTTTTCAACTTCAGTCACGACAAAAGTTTGCAGCAGAATGCAAGCAGCGGGACTTAATGTTTCTTAAAGGAATCAGGAAGGAAGCTGGCAATCGGGATCAGGAAGAGGGATTAGCTTTGCTTGAAAAATGCTTATTCAAATGATGCATACAATGAGTTTTGCATGGCAATGTTCCTCTTTCTTGTCAAATATATTGCAGATTCCGATCCTTTCTGGACATCCATCCACCCAGAATACTGGAATAAGCACAATGTCTGCGAGTGGTTACAGTTCTGCTGTGACCAATACAAACTGGATGCCAACTGCATTTCCTTCTCCCACTTCAATATCAACGGCTTACAGCTGTGCAACATGACGCAAGAGGAGTTCCTAGATGCTGCAGGCACTTGTGGTGAATACTTGTATTTCATCTTACAGAATATCAGGATGCACGGTTAGTGTTCCAGAGATCAAATGCAAAACAAGAAGTATTGCAATTCTGTGTGAAATTCATGTTAGCAAAAAAAACACGTGGGATTTACAGCTGCAAGCCCACTGGAGGAAGGTGGAGCACAGGGAGCACCTGGATGCTGCGCTGAGGAACGGGGCAGGTTCCGCAAAGCCGAGCTCCATGGGGCCTCGGGCCTCGCGGGCCCCGGGCAGACCCGGCTCGGCCCTGGGAGCCGCTCGTAGCGCAGGCAGACTCCAGGACCGCTCCTCCTGCCTGCTCGAACCTGTCAGCTTGCAAAATCCAGAGCACACTTATATCCCGTCTGCACGTAGAACGATATAATTCATAGTTGTTTTTAACTGAGGGTCCGTTGTGGTGATATGAGCAAAAGAATTTCCATTAGACAGGGAAGTTCAGGTCATTTCCCCGTTCCCTAGAACAGAAACTAAGGAGCATTTTAGCTGCTTGAAGCCCTCAGTAACTCAAACCTGCTCTTGCTTCATGGAGTATTTGAACACACGGGAGTTGCCATAGGGCTGCTGGAAAAGGCAGAATGGCACAAGCAGGTCAGTGCTCCCTCACTGCTGATACGGATCCTGGAGAACCAGGAGACCAGCACTGGCAACAGCTCCTCATCCCCACAGCCACTGAGTCACCACACACAGCAGCAATACGCGCTCCATTGATGCAAGGCTTTACCTTACTGTACTGAAGCAAGTGGCTACACAGGCAGGTTTAATTCCATCATTTTTCCAGTCTCGTGTGCTAGACTCTGCAACGTAATTAAGTTCCTTGAAGATAGTCTCTTAGGTCCCCTGTTTGTGCAATGCATGTGAATGCAATGACCCCTTTACAAAGGTGGACCCGGTGAAGACAAGTTCCAGCCGTGTGAACATCTGATTTTCAGCAGAGATGATCTCTAGTTGGGGGAAGGAGGCAGGGAAGACTGAAGTAGCAGTTTTAAAGGAGATAAGAGTTGAATGAGGAAGGATGAATTAAAGGAGTGGAAAAAAATCAATAGAGTTGACAGTAAAATCAAAATGAAAAGGGAGCAGAGGGAAAGGAAGCTTGGTACACATGAAAGAAGTGGACTTGGGAGATGTGAGCAGACACACACGGGCTCAAATGAGGGAGTAAGAAAAAATTAAAAATAAAAAAGATGTAGTGACAAATCACTTTTGTAGCAAATAAATTGAAAACCATTTTCATAGTTCTATATTCTGTATTTTCACTAACTTTTTTTTTGAGCTATATTCACAAACACTTATGGAATAGGGCAGAACTTTGCTTTAAATTTCAGTTGAGAAGTCATTGTACGGCTTGCGAAGAAAAGAACTGAACACGGGGTTGTCTTTCCCCTACAGGCAGCTCCTTCTTTACCGAAGCAGGGGAAACAAAGCCATCTATCAAGAACGGTAAGTAAACATGCTTGTGCACAATAAGCTCCATTCAACAGGAGACACACAGAGTATTTAAAGATCAGAAACATTCAGCAGTTCAACAGATTTCTACAAATGAAAAAAATCTAGGTCCTTTGCTTCCAACTCTAATGTTTTTACTGAAATCCCTGCAGTATGCACAGATTAGCAAAAAGATACATAAAAAAAGCAAAGATTAGCAGAGATCCCAACGTTTCTGAATGGGTATTTTGAAGGAAATCAGGATCCGTACATCCTTGCAGTTTCACTGAGGAACAAAGCACGAAGTAGAGCTTGTCCTTTAGTACAGGGATTCCCAGAGGGTAGAGCATGACTTCATTCCCATGGGAATACTTTGAAATTTTGAGGAAGGTGGCACAGCTAGTAGGATACNAGGAAATCAAGATCCCTACATCCTTGCAATTTCACTGAGAAACAAAGCACTAAGCAGAGTTTGTCCTTTAGTACAGGGATTCCTAGAGGGTAAAAGCATGACTTCATTCCCATGGGAATACTTTGAAATTTTGAGGAAGGTGGCACGGCTGGTAAGATACTGCACAGCTGCAAACCCTATATCCTAAACAAAAGTCAGCCAAGTTGGCTGCTTATTTGCTAAGGATGTGGATAAGCAAGGAAGAAAGCAGGTGTCTGACTACCTCTAAGGAAATTCAGAATACTTTGTAATCTGTCGGTTCTGGCTGTCACCACCTCTACTCATCTACTAACTTTCAATCAGTTTGCAGAACTGGTGTCTGTGGCTAGATGTATTAGTAGCCCACGAGAAGATTTAAGCAACACGGGATATGCCCTTGGTCAAATCCTGCTATTCAGCCCGGCAAAAGAGGGCTGAACAAAGCAATGGATATGACAGGCTGCCCAAAGCAGCAGTTAAAAACAGCCTGTTCCAAGGTAGTGGCGTCTGCTGGTGGGAGATGTGGCACTGCCCCTCTCCGAAGCGCTGGCTGATGCTCTGCTGGGCCTGCAGCACGCTCTGTGCACATTAGGAACCACTCATACCTAAGAGCATGAGCCCATTCGAGTCAGAGATCCTTGCCTGTGCTTACGGAGCTTGCTTGCACTTGACAGTGCCGATTATGGTTTCACATGCACCAAAGTAAATTCCTGGAGGTCACAAACACAAAGGCATATAACCACAATGGCATACAACAATGTAAAACTGGCCAATCTTCACAAAAGTTCTGCCACTTTGCTATCTTTAGCCTATTTATCCAGTGAAGTAAATACATGGGTCTCCACTACTTAATCTTCTCACAGGATTGCACCTTTCTCACTAATCATGTACTCAGCAGATAATATTTTTCGTAGAGGGCAGGAACCTTCAGACTGCACACCACAGGGGCATACCGTGTGGATGCACAGCACACTCCAAATTCCGTAAGCCTACAGAATCCAAACGGTTTCAACAGAACATAACAAAAATGTCACATACTTTACTGTGCTGCAAGCTGCACCACCACATGTTAATTATCTACTTGCGTTTACCTTTGTGCTAGAGCCTTATTAAAGAGATAAAGTCGGTGGCTCACATGCCCGCTTTTACTTAATGTTGCATGGCCTTCGGACAGGCGACCCGTCGGGCAAGGCGCCGGGCGCCGCGGGAGCGCCTGCCGCCCTCCTCGCGCTGTTCTGCGGCTCGGCGCCGGCCACGGAGGAGGCGCGCGCCAAGGAGTGCCATGGCCACGGCAGAACCAGTGAGTACACAGCGGGCTCGGAACCGCGGGTGGGAGGAGTACACGGGCCACGTGGATCCGATTGTCAAGCGCCATGGGATTGTCAAAAGCAAGTTCAATGACACTGCAAATAAAGGATATTTAGCTGAGGTTTGGCTTTTAAGTGCTGCCAGCCCTTAGGATTTTATCTCGAGTCTTGACCTACCTGCAGTTTTTAAGGTACTTAAAACCCACCTTAGTACAAAAAGAAACATAAATTAAAAATAACTTTAAAACAGACAAATAAGAAATGACAGATATTGTTACATTTTGATTTTTCTTAAATTTATCTCAGGACATCTTTGGTTATAGTTTTCAAATACTTGCACTCAATGGTGTGATTCACCATTCCCTGCGTCCCCTGCACCTCATGCTTGGCACACCGAGGGCTCAGGCAGGACTCTGAACTAAGCCAAAGCAATAAAGAAGCACCCAGCAATGCTGGGAAACAGGCAGTGCAGATTCTCATCCTGTTGTCTCATTTTCAGTCAACGCTTGTTACAGTCTTTAATTCACAACATTTTAAAGGAACTTGAAAATTACTACAAAAATTTCCAGTTAGATAGCCTGGGAAGTTTTTGGTGATCAGTGGAACTGAGCCTGTGAAGGAGAAAATGAACTTAGCAAGACTGTAAAACCTGGTAGTTCTGGAGCAAAAAGCAGATTCCAGCATCAGCTGTGTTTGCAAAGTATCTGATTTATTTTTTTCCTGCAGCAAGTAATGTGAATTCATCCATATAGGAGTAATGCACTAAAATTTTAAAATTAAGATAATGGAATCAGTCAATGAGACTGACTACCTGGTGACAAACCATACTGTAAGTATAATTCTGCCATAGTATTTTGGTACGGCAGCTGTTTCTGTTTAATACCTGTCTTCTTCCTGTTCAAGGCCTGCAGAGTTCTCATTTGTGGGAATTCGTAAGAGACCTTCTCCTTTCTCCTGACGAAAACAGCGGCATTCTCGAATGGGAGGACAGGGGACAAGGCATTTTTCGGGTTGTTAAATCAGAAGCTCTGGCAAAGATGTGGGGACAGAGGAAAAAAAATGACAGAATGACATACGAAAAATTGAGCAGAGCTCTCCGGTGAGTTAACAGGTAGAAATGTCACTCATTTCGAATGATTTGTACCACAGCATCCATTTGTTATAGTTACCTTGAAAACATAGTTTGGGAGTGTTTTCGTGTTTTCTTCCAGTTTATTTCTGTAGATTCTGACAGAGCCAGGTCTGCTTTGCTCCCAAACAGGATCTTGGAGCTCGATGCCAAGTGGCACGGAGCTGTAACTCTAGTGGAAGCAACAAGGCTATCCCTCAGCACACTGCTTGTACTACCACTCCTGCAAAATTACTCCATTTATTTTCTTCCTCGAGCAGTGAAACTAATAGTTCCTTCTGATTTGTGGTAAACTTAGAGAAAAAAAAAAAAGACAGAATAGAACAAGAAAAACAACTAGACATCTTGAACGTCTCTGTGTTTTTGAAACAAAGACATGCTCCAAAGACCCCGGGGAAAGTTTAAAGCTTTCTAATGCCACAGTAGAAATTTAATGGATAAGAACTCTGTTCCTAGCAATAACACTGACTCACGTGTAGTTTTCCTATCATGAGGTCCCCATAAAGAATTCCTGTAACATGACTTCTGCTGCTTCTTCCCTCCTTTTTTCTTTCCAAATGCAGATACTATTATAAGACTGGAATTTTGGAACGAGTGGACAGGAGGCTGGTGTACAAGTTTGGGAAGAACGCTCACGGATGGCAGGAGAACAGGCTATGAGCTGCCCTGCGCTCCGCACCGGAGCAGCCGTAGCCGCAGCCCGAGCAGCTGCAGCTGCAGCCGCAGCGGGCGCGCATGCACGGGAGCGACCCCTGCTCGCGCCGCTGCCGCCGCACGGCCCCGCTGCAGCCTGCACCAGCGCACGGGCTGCAGCAACCACAGCAGCACTTGAGTTTTGGAGAGTCTGCTCCTCCACGCTTTCTGCCAAGCCCTATCTCTAGATAAGCCCTTAGGAATATCTTTGCTGCTATCCAAGAGATTAAAACCAACAGTCACATCTTAAATCGCTCTCTCTAGCAGTACGACCGCTGACCGGGATGCAAGAGCTTCTCATTGCACTGTCATTTACAAAGGTTTGTGGAGACTTTTCCTTTGATTAGGAAACCACTCTTCTGATCCACTCTATGTCAGATCATTACATTTCTCAGACGTGGTAGAAACCACCATGGTGTCCAAAAGGAGCAGTCTGGAGCCCTGAACTGGCCTAGATTTAGTATGCCCACTAGTCAACCTAGTCACACAGAAATAAAATTCTGTTCTGGATTCTATCAGACAGTTACCTCATTTAGCTACTAACTCCACCTAGGCAGCAATATTAATACAAACATACTAGCTGTATTCTGGCATCTACAAAGAGTTAGCTGCAGATAATCAGGGTTCTTCGTGCTATATTGGTGGGTTGTGATGGACTGCATGATATCAATTTCTTATTTGACAGAATGAATATAAATTTTATCATATTAAATTTTGAGGGCAAATATTCACTTTTGTAAAATCCAAGTTCATTTTCTACAAATTCTTATGCAGGTGTGTCTGCATTTGCCTTCTACTCAGCTTCATGAAGGTGAGTTGGAAGTCACCCACATGCAGAAGCAGCAGCTCTGGAAAGGGTACAAGCATTTGCTGAAGCAGATTAATTTTAAAATGCAAATGAATATTTGTGGAGAAATTTTTATAGAGCAAAAGGTGGAGAGGTTTTTATAAACAAACTTTGGTTGAATTCTTCAAAGCAGCCTATGGTATATAGTTGCACATACACTATTAAACTTAATGTGTGGTAAGTGCCTTCACTGCTAAACACATCAATTTCACAAAAAGTTGGTTAGAAGGAAAGGTGCTGTATGAGTATGCAGGTGTGGTTTTTGAAATCATCATAGTTGTTCTGTAGTTTTTTAAAAAATCTTCTCCCATGTAGGGAATTTAAATGACAGCTGCAAATCCACCAGCTCTTTCAGGTGTACCTGCAGCGAGGTGCAGAGCCTCTGCGGGGCTCTGGTTGCTTTCCAGGGGACAGTCTGCAGCACGTTCTTCCACTAAGGTCACTTCAGCGTCGAGCTCCTTTTTGCCCCTACACTAGAAGTCCACACCTTGCAATGACTACATTACAGCAGTGTTTTTCATAGCAATTGTGTTTTCTAGCAAATGCCTTTTTTTTTTTTTCTTTTTTTTAAATGAAATTATCCAAGTGCTGCTGCTGCAATCCCATTTTGGGCTAGTACCATGCTACACAGGATCAGTGAGCAATGGCCAGGACAAAGGATGTTTGCTATTGATTTTAGAACCCAGAAACAAGAATAGAGATGATTTTTTTCCAAAGGTTAAACACATCCTTTTGGAACGACTCCTTCTACTCCTTTTTTCAAACATTTGTTTGCCTTTATCCACCTAACAGCTACAGACATTCCATCTGGGAGATAATCGCAGTAGGGATAGGAACATGGTGTAAATGGCAGATTACAAATTATGTTCTAAAATTAATGCAGCTGCCCATTTCCTACTAATCAATACTGACTTTGCTGAAAGAAAACAAACAAAAAAAAAATCATAGCCAGAACAAGGACACCAAATCCAGTAAAGCAAGCTACCTAGCTGCGTTTAACACTTTCACATCATATTTTGCTACCCAGATTGCACAAATTTTACAGTACAAACACTCAGTTTTGGCCTACTGATACTCAAACTTCCAAAATCTTGAAAACTAGCAGCAACCACCTTGTATTTCCTAGTCTGTCAATGTTCAGGCGTCATCACAGACACAACCCAGGTAACCCACATTTCAACTGAACTTGTGCCAAGTCAAAAAACCCTGCAAACCACAACCTCTAAAGCACAGATATGTAGATTTACTGTAAATGTGTTTTAAAATGTGAATCACTGTATGATATCTTTATTTGGATTTGTATAGTTTCCAGCCAGTTGCAATCTGTAAACAATGTGAATATTTAATATGCAAGATGCGACTTCTGTTGATTCATATTTTCCTAACTTACATTGGAAGAACCCATAGGAACCTTGCACTTGTACAAACAAATGTCTATAAGCCAAAGGCAGAAGTGCTTCTATAGACCTCCCTTTGGTGCTTTTTGATTCTGCAAATACTTGATTCTAAGAGAGGTAGCTGCACTAACGAACAGACACCCTAATCTATATAGATTAGGAAGCATTGTTTTTAGTAGTCTCCTTATGCAGTACACTAGGGGCTGGCTCTTGCAGTTAATACACGTCTGGGTTACCAGTTCTGTGAAGCACAGAAGGAGGGTAAGTGATCCAAAACCTTAGATCTTAGAAGATCTTGGAAGCTGCTTATTCAAATCTTAATACAGCTGGTTTTTTTTCTACTGTAGAAATGGAAATACAGAAGACATTCCCACAAAATATAAGTCTATTCAGAATAGTTTTCCCCAGAGGAAAAAAAAAATAAAATCTTCTCCCTGAGAGGCCACCGAGACGGACGGGGTGCTCAGGATGGCCGAGGGCAGGGTCTGCTGCGCCGCTGAGTGCAGGCGGCACAAGGACGGTGCTCCAGGAGGTCCGGGGTTTGCGCTGCGTTCTGCAGTCAGCGAACAAACACGATGAGGCCAGCACAAAGCTATTTCAGATATTGTTAACTGAGCACGCACCATAAAACAGTTTGGGAGTGGTATGTTTGAGTAGTTGAGAAGTATCTGATAAAAATCTGAAAGAGTTTTAAAAAGGGTCAACTAGTGTAAATTGTTATAGTGCCGTGACTCTAATGGAGCTAGGATAATTTATTCCAACCAGATCTGCACATGATTTTAGCCAGGCACAGGGGTTGCTCAACAATTCCCCTATGCTCGTAAAGGTAGTTTACAAAGAGCAAAGCAATTTAATACAATCCTTCCAGAGCAGACACTCTCATTTCTAAGACTAAAGCACTGCAGGAAATTTTACGGCTTTATTGTTCATATGTTACATTCCTATGCACTGAATACATAGAATAAAGATTCTAAATGTCTGCAACTATGGAAGCTGTTTGCTTGTTAACATTAAAAGTGCCAGTTAAAATGATCATTTTTCCCATCTCAAAGTCAATTCAATAAAGTGTTTTCTACTGAAAGAATTACGTTTAGTCTCATTACATTATCCAAATGTGCTCAAAGAAAAAGTATCATGCCCCTCATCCTGATGCGTACATACTACCATTCTCAGCTGCTAGAAAGCACCCAGATCTATAGGCGAGGGACAAGCACTGGAAAGGACTATAACTCTATCATAAAGCATGTAATTGTGCACCAAAGTATTCTCATTGTCTGGAATTCTCTCACAAAGCAGCATTTCTTTTCAAGAAAAATCCTGGCTATCCTGCGTAACAACAGAATTTGACACTCCTCAATAAGGTCTGCGTTCAGCCCTCACCTTGCAAGGTTTGATGCAAGAGTTGAACCCAGATGCCAGAAGAGTGCCTTAATCTGTTCCAGCACTTCAGGGAAAACAGACATGCCCTTCACTAATTGGAGCAAGGGCTTCAAGTTAATTATTTAAACCTTTTATGGAATGTCTAGAGGAGTGTCATTTTGTCATTTAGGAATGACTGATCCACATGCTTCTAGTGGAACTTTGGAGGCCGAGGACTACAGTATGCAACAGCTTAGCAAGGTTCCTAAATGATGTTTAAATATTAAATATAAACCTTTGCTAAAATCTCAGGAATCGACACAAATCCAAATGGGATGTCTGTGCCGCGAGCCAGGGCACTGATCAGTGCTGATGGGGAGGAAGGGCAGCTCTCACAGCAGGCTTGCCGTCCCGCTCCGGCAAATCTTAACAAAATAGAGCCCTGCCCAAGGTTATTAGTCTGCTACTTTCTGTTACAAATTTAAGTACAGGCATTGTATATTATTGCTGCAAGTTAAAAAAAAATAGTTTAGACTTCTACTCTATTCAGTAGTGCCTTTGAAGATTTACTCAGAGACAGCACCATGAGCTCTCTGATCTTGAACAGTGCCCTTGGAAAGGTTAGCCTGATCTCTTGCAGACACAAGGTAGAACATGTGCACATGTTCTAGTTGCCTCATAAAATATCATGAATTCATCTCTAAGCTAAGTTGCAGTAGAAGAATTAGGAAGGATTATTTTAAAATACATTCCTTAATACTTATTCCACATTCCACAATACTCATTAAATACAAAGTAAGACCCTATCAGTAAAACATTATTCCTTTTCTTTTGATTTAATTTTAGCAAGCAGGGCAATAATAACTATAGCCCTTGTGAATATGCATGACCATCTCCTACAACATTAAACTGTTAAAACCAAGACTTTCTAAAGATGATTTAATTTGGAATGAATATTGAAGTTAGAGTTACAGTTTCACACTCAGTTCTCCAAGTAATAATTTCTTATCTAAGCAAATCATTATGCCTACTTAAAGGCTCAAAGGGTGTCAGAACAAGGTAGGGTTTTCAGGCAGTAAAGTCCTGTGATAGATGAAAAATGTCCCATTAGGGGCATTCTTAGTCAGCCTCAGCAGCACTTTTTATCCCAAAGAGACTGAAGACAGGTCTGGCAAATAGGAAGGAAGTTTTCCTCTGCAGTGGTAAAGCACCAGAATACACAGGAGTGTCATTTCTCCATCCCAAATACGCTCTTGGCTATTCTTTCCCCTCAAGCCCTTATGCTGTATGGCAGATCCAGTAAAGGAGAGGGGTGGCCAGCAGCACACCAGGCCTTCGGACCAGATAGCAAAACCACAGGAAGGTTCAACTCTTCATTTTAAGTGTGAGACCTGTACCTGGGCTTTCAGCAAATTGAATGGACTTTTGCACAAGTGTTTGCAATAAGGGAAGGAGAAAATGAAAACCTGTCCATACTATTTCTGCACAGGATATGTGCAGAATATGCAGGATATGTGCACAGGATATGTTTGCTTGCACTGAGCTCCATATTGCTGCTATTGAACATTTTCAGGACTAAATTCACTCATCGCCCCTTGCCACCTACACTGCACACACAACCCATGACTGCTCTTGAAAGCTCAGTAGCAATCACAGCTTCCGTGCTCTTCGCCCAGGCGGTCTCTTTGGGCAGAAGAGACCACAGGTGTGATGCTCTTACAGGCATGATGCCCAACCTTCCTAATTATTCTGCCATCCAGAATAGGGGATAGCAGCAAAGCAGGAGAGAGGTGAGAGGCTTACCAGGCTAGAAGAGCATCCGTGCCCTGCCTTCAAGCACACAGCTTGCCCAGATTTCCTCAGGGGCCTCGACACACATCAGTGCATTGCTAGATGAGTGAAGAGGCTATTTCCATCCAACAGCTGTAAAAAAATCACACAGGGCTTTACCTTTAGTGCATTCTGCATACCTTAAAGAACAGCTCCTAGGCCCCATCTGAGAGCAAGGCATGGTGTGATAACCAGCATGACATTAGAAATCAAGAATCCTCCTTTCCATAAAGCTCAGACTGGATAGTATTTTGGGTTATTTTGCATTGTGTTGACCATTCCTTGTATTGAAGGTAGGTATCCATTTTATTCTCGATTTATACTGCTATTCTAGTGAGGTTTTTTTTTTCCCAAAAAAAAGCACAATTCCTCTTCTCATAATCTAAGCAGTTTTTCAAAAATTAGCTGATGATCTGCAAAACTGGAATAGACCAGCAGAGGCTGCACTTGAGCTAAGGTAGACACAGCCTATGCACGAGCTTGGGTTTCTACCAAAAACCCAGAACCTTAAAGCATCATAAAATTTTCACACAGGCTCCTACTAGACAGTTTGGAATTAATTCTTTCAGTTTGAAAAATCTTTATATGTTGCAACTACAATTAATAAAAGAAGAGATTAAAATAATTATATTCAATTTTACACTTAGGGAATTCTTTTAACGTGTCATTTCTGAAAACAGCTTTTTCTTACAAGTAAGGCCTCATAACTTAGCAACTTCTGGTTTAATTTCAGCAAAGTTCCTCTGAACAGCTGTAAATCCTAAGAGCTCAATCTTTAAACAAGTGGGAGAAAGCTTATAACATTAGTTGGATGTTTTCCAGCAGTTAGAGTGTTTCACCCATAGCACACAACTTGAGCACTTTTGTAAATGGGGAGGGTTTAGATAAGCTTACAAAATGAGATGGTGTTTGAAAATAACCCTACAGGGTCAATTAAAATGTAGCTGCATTTTTTTTTTATCTTCCCTGAATATACCATATTAATTCAGAAATTTTAAATTTTACAAGAGGAATAATTTTATATTCATCAAATTTCAAGAACTAACAGCTGGAATGCAAACCTTCGCTAAATTTTAGTGTATTGATTTCTTAGGTCTGCATATTTTTCAAACACGTGAAATATAGACCCTCCAGATACACAGAGGGATCCTAGAAGGTAGCTGTCTCCAGACAGCTGTCTCGTGTTTTATAACAGGACTCTCTGATCCACACACTTACCTTAGATTTTCTTTACAAGAATAACAAAATACTGTAAATGCTGGCATCCTACTAGCCACATGACTAGAAAGTCTTAGTAAAAATTTCTAAAGCTTCTTTTTGATACCAATTTGGCTTTTATATTATACAACCAAAAGGCACTGTCTGTGAAACAGCTCAAAACAGTGGGGAACATCTGCTAATTCCAGCCTGCTTCTGTTCTGGAGCTAAGAGAACACAGAGAAAAAGTGCTTATATTTCCATTCCATGCACAATCCTGAGCCGCGTATTTTAAGCGTTTCATCATTTGGATCTCAGATGCACCCAGCGACTCATTAGTCCGGCACTACGTGACACCAGTTCTCACAAGATAATCTGGAAGCAGCTGACACTTCAGCAATTATCAGAACATGAGGAGACTTCAATGCCTGTCACGAATGTGTCCCAGTTCATGGTGACTTATGCCACATTATCTCTATGGCTGCAATAACATCACTGGTGGAAAAGGGCAACTCCGGGCTACCTTGGCATTTTGCATGCTTAATCTTTTGACTGCCAACAGAACATTTTGTTGTTTAGTTTTTATTTGCAGTCACTTCAATAAACAGTTGTGTGAGAAGTGTTCCACTGTTGACATTTCATAATGTTTAAATCTTTAAGAAACACAAATCAAATGCAGAATTATATTTCTCAAATAATGTGGAGTTTCTGGGCCTTTTCAATAGCCACACACTATTTCTTCCTTTGGTTATTTCCATATAGAAATGAGAAAACATTTCACAGAGGAAAGATTAAAATTCACCTGCTTGGCTTATCTTTAGAACAATTAATAAACCAATTCACAATGACTTGCAAAAAATCTGTGAGCTTTCAGTGGGTTTTTTGTTTGTTTTCTTAAAAAACCACTTTTTGCTTCAGTACTTAATTAATGATTAAGAAACTCTGCTACCTACTGTTACGCAGGAACGGCCACCTCTGTAGGCTCCCTCCTTGCAGTGGGGAGGAACATGCTCTGTTCATAAACAACACAGCTGTTTCTGAGTGGTTGCAATAGTTTGGCATCCAGATGTAAGTAACAGTACTAACAGTAACATATACATGAGAGCACTAAGCTGGCCAATCTGTATTGTCTCTACAGAAAAGAAAAACTTCTGACCATAGACCACTAATGTTTCCTAGCCAACTCAGAGAACCAGGTGAGAGGATTTCTTGACAAACCACAGTGAAATTTTGCTACTGTCTGTTGTACAGTGTATTTTGTTAGTCTGTTTCATGCTGCATGGGACTTTCATATTGCATTTCTGGAGCTCACACACGCTGTATGTGTATAGGAAGTCACATCATGTTTCCAAGCATCCTAGAAAGTTTTGGAGGGTTGCAAGCTTCCTCCTCCTGAGGGTTACGTGCCATTGCCATGAGCAAGATACTCATAATAAGCAGCTACTGTTCTTCAGAAACCAGACCAGCTCACTGTGGAAAGGAGGACAGGAGAATAATTACTTCCTTTTTTCTTTTTGAATACTGCTTTGAATAGACAGATTAGGAGAAAATAATTGTTACAGATATAAAGTAGAAAGTCAGTAAAGTTATGGAAATGAAACTGAGAATTTGAGTCATAAAATAACACAAGAAAGGTGGGACAAGAAAGGTGGGAGCAGTTAGAGTTGGACAGTTGTCTGGGCGAGTTTGGTGTGCAGCGCCACGTGAACTTGTCGTGATTCCATTGCTCAGAAACACATCCTGGCTGCTTTTAAAATTTGTGTGACACCAGGCTTAGCACCAGTCATTTGATCCTCAGCACCAGCCATGTAGTATAAGGGAAGCAAACAAACAAACAAACAAAAAAGCACAGCCCATAGGATCTGAACTCAGGGCTGGAAGTGAGCTACAGACCTTGGTGCATGTCAACATCAAACTTACTAAGGCATTTCTGAGACTTCAAGAGTGATCTGAATTATTTGAACATAAAGAGAACAACAAAAAAAAAGACAACTGAGGAACTCTGACTCATCATCCGTAAGAGCCAGTATTTTTAATTTATAAAGGAGAGTTTCTTTGCCTAAAGTTAACCGCTGTGAATATATCCTCAGACCTTGAAATAAGAGACTTATAAAAGAGACTAAAAGGGGACTTTGGGAACACCAAAATAAAGTAGAAGCAATTATGACCACTCTTATAATGAAGTGGTTAATAAATGGAGATCTCATCTGGCAAAAAATACAAATAAGTCTGATTAGATAATGAGTGGACTTTTGCATTGTTTGTGCAATGATAACCCAGATTACATACTTATACTCAGCATTGCCTTCTACCTGAAACCCTTTAACCTGGTACCATCGGGCAAAACATCTGAAAAATTTGCTATGGGCCCAACTATTTTCTGTTCTGGGCAACATGCAATAACATTTAAAGATTAACAGCACAAAGTACAGTTCCAGAATCAGGGAGCAAAAAAATCAATTCATGAAAACTGTCTGGGAGAAATATAAGGTGTAACCAAGACCCGGAATGCTGTCATTCTTTTTAGTTATTCACAAGCACATTACCCATACACCTACAGCTGAAAAGGTACATTATAATATTACTACTGTGATATGCATCATTCATTAAGTAGGTCTTTTAAAGTAGTTTCTTCTGGATGAGAAGACGGATTTAAGAACAGCAATTGATTTTGGACCTTTGAGATCGTGGGCTTCTAGTAAAATTTTCCATCAGGATCTCTGTTAAGTCAGAGCCCAGCAGAACGGAGCTGCAACTGCTTCCAGGAGCTGAGGACCCATCTGACTGTACAGAAGAGTGCGCCAAGAGGAAAGGTGGGTGGGGAGGTTGAGCAAGAGGGATATCAAGAGCTGCAAATAGATGAGCCAAGCCTGAGTGATATGGATGGGTGCCAGAGCAAACACGAGGAGCTGCCCATCTTTCCACTGCTATAATCTACCCCTCTCTTATCAGTGTTTTCAGTGCAGGTAGGATAAGCCTGGATGAAAGGCTGCCTGTAATACCTCAGCAAAATAATAGACTGGTGACACCTCACAGCGATGAAGATCACAGTGAGGACCAAAGAAGTAAACAAGTACAAATTGCAGTTATGCAACCCAACAGAAGAACATAAAAAGACTCATTTATGTAATGAAGTTATAGTGTATGAAAACAGAGTGCAAGTGAAATTATCGCCACTGAACTATCTTCTCTAAACATGGTTTCTGCAGAAGGATGGAAGTAACAAAACATTCTAGTGGTCTAATCTAAAATACAGCCTTTATTCCCTCAACTGCAAAATGTATATTTTACTGTTTTCCAGTGGTCATATCCTAAACACAGGCATCCAAAGACAGAATTTCCACTGACAATATTGAACATATATCTGAAATTAAAATGAAGTTTTTCATTCCTATAATCTTCCTCTGAAAAGGGGTATGATTTAAGAATTATCATTCTGTATGGCAAAATTCATTTTATGTATGACACAGATTAAGAGATAAATTTTAAGTACATTTAATAAGCACATTCAGATTAATCATCTTTATTATTCACTATTCAGCATTAATAACAAGGCCAACATCTTTAAATGAAAAGATACATTAAAATGTTGGCAGATCTTAGCCAAACTTTTTAAAACTCATTTAGTTATTTCATAAAGGTGCAGAAACTATTCCTTATTTTGCACTCTTTATAAAATTGTCTATCAGATGCATAATCTCACTGAAAAACATGTGACCTGTTTTAAATCTAAAGAGCAGGATTCAGAAAAAAACCACAGGGTGGTTAAACCTCCTTAAAACATGCCAGTTTTGATTTTCCCTTCATCTCAACCTGTGTAACACTTATAACCTTATGTCACTGGGCTTAGAGAATGGGAAAAATGCAAGTGCAGCAAAATACAGCAGCTTCTGTTAAAGATTGCTGCTCTAAGCAGAGCAGCTCTTGCGCAAGGCCGAGCAGCGCGGGCTCAGCCAGCCGGCCAGCGCCTGGCCCCCGCGGCCGCGGCAGGGAGCGGGTCACGCAGACCTCTCGAGGCACAGGGTTAGTCACGCTCTGTTGGGGCTGACATTCACTAACGCCAGGTAGCAAACAAAAGAAGATCTTTGATCAGAGGCAATTGCCCTGTGAGTTATTTCATAAAAGTGAACTGTAATGAACACAATCACAACAGCATTTCTAGACTCCCACTACCCTATTGGAATCTGTGAGTGAAATAAAGAGACTTAAAGAAAATTTGCACAGCTACCAAACTCACTGAGCAGCAACAGGGAAGGCTGCCTTAAGGCCTTTCACATTCCATTCAGGTTTGGGAGCGTCACCACTGCAACTTATTCTGTAAACAGTACCTTCCACAATCCTTAATCCTCAATACTTCTTAAAACATATACGCACAAGATCAAACAAGTATTTCTTAGGGTCACATTCAGAAAACACAGATTCTTCTCTGGTCATTTGTTTGTAGAAGAGCATGCCCACTTGTGTCAATGCTGTTAATGTCAACCCTGAATCAACAATCTTATTGTGAGACAAGAATTTACTGCACTAAAAAAAGATTCAAAGAATCATGTTCCCAAACTGGGAAGAAAGTACCTATGCTGGTCAAAGTTTCAAAATGGTAAAATATAAGAGGAATCAGCAGAGAACAAGCACTGGAGGAAAGAGACGAAGCAAATTACACCAAACATTTTGGTAGTTTACCGTATGCTATCAAACAGATAGCATACGGCATAGCGTACGGCAGAACAGTCTTCTGACTCCTTCCATTATAGTTCTACTGTATTTGAGTTAAATCATTGAATAAGCTTAATTATAGCAACCAAACAATACACCTTTTCTAATCTCTCAGTGATTTAATTGAGATGGATTAACACCAAAGGGAAGCATTTCTTAGGTAAAACTTGAGAAACTCCCAAAGCACTATGTGTAAGCTCCTCTGAAAAATACATGTGAAGTAACCTGTGCCTGATGTTTGCTTTCAATGTAGAGAGTGAAATGATATTATTTAATGAAACATGACAGGCTGTAACTTGTAGATTGAAAAGCATTACCATTAATCATGGTATTAGACCTCCATGAGAGTTATTTCTCACTAGACCAAAAGATGGAAAATTTTTTTTTTTCCTAAAAAAAAAAAAAAAAAAAAAANGTGAGAGTTATTTCTCACTAGTCCAAAAGATGGAAAAATATTTTTTTTCCTAAAAAAAAAAGGTTAAGTATTGCTTTACTAAGCTTTAGTATGTGACCCGTGACCTAGTATTTCAGCCTGCTTGCTTTAAGAATCTAACCCAGTGAAATTTCCAGCTCTACTAAGGTTGAAGTTTGACTTTGTCTGGAATCTCTTTGTGATAAAGTTTTAGTTTTACCATTCTCTTGAGCCATACAGCAACCCAGGCTGTACTAGCATCATCATTACCAGCAAACTCTCAAACCACTTGACTTGCTTCCGCGTTTATGCCACTGTCAGCATTTAGCCATGATTACCTTTCCCCAACTGCGAACCTGCAAGCTAATGCACATGCAACCTTGTACACGTGGCTGAATGAGCCATCCCCCCGCAACTATGGATAACCTCCCATGCAGATTGTGTCAAGAGTAACATCCTACACAAGGAGAAGCCTCAGGGCCTCAAACCTTCCCATGTGTCATGAGGGTTTTTCTCCCACTAGGATCTCATCTCCAGAGGTTAAACTTTGCATCTAAAGAAGAGGGAGGAGGAAGTGAAAGAGGTCTAAGATTTTCAGCAGAAGTATTGATGTCACTGCTATATGACTTACCCCAAAACCTCCTTATAAAGTCTACCATAAACCAACTGAACTAATATTCAAAAAATACATACTGACCGACAGCAATGTCTCAACTTCTTGAATTACGAATTTGAGGACACCAGCATGCACAAATGCATAAAACAGTAAATAGAATCCAAAGCTCAGCAATTACGGACCTAAGTATGAGGCACTGGGTAAACCATCTCCCAGCTGTGCACTTCTCAAACTAATTAAAACCAAACATTCATTCAGTTTTAAAAGCGCATTATTTGGTCAGACAACTTCCACATCATCTAAAACAGCAGTCAAAAATATACCAATATTTTTCTTTATGAGAATATAGTCAAGGAAAGTGATGTATTCCTTGCAGATACCCTAAATGACTTTGGGAGAGTGATACAACACAGATCAAAAATCTTTTGCTTCAATTCATAGAATCATAGAATGCCTAAGGTTNAAACTAATTAAAACCAAACATTCATTCAGTTTTAAAAGCGCATTATTTGGTCAGACAACTTCCACATCATCTAAAACAGTAGTCAAAAATATACCAATTTTTTCTTTACGAGAATATAGTCAAGAAAAGTGATGTATTCCTAGCAGATACCTTAAATGACTTTGAGAGAGTGATACAACACAGATCAAAAATCTTTTGCTTCAATTCTGGGTCAAGGTCCTAGAGAAAATTCTAATTCTATATAANATCATAGAATGCCTAAGGTTGGAAGGGACCTCTAGAGGTCATCTTGTCCAACTCCCTGCACACGCAGGGCCACCTAGAGCATGTGGCACAGGACTGCATCCAAGCGGGTCTTGAAGATCTCCAGAGAAGGAGACTCCACAACCTCTCTGGGCAGCCTGTTCCAGTGCTCTGTCACCCTCGCAGTAAAGAAATTCTTCCTTAAGTTCCCGTGGAACTTCTTATGCTTCAACTTGTGGCCATTTCCTCTGGTTCTGTCAGTGACCACCAGTGAAAAGAGGCCAGCCCCATCCTCCTCATTGCCTCCCTTGAGACACTTATAGACACAGATCAGATCCCCTCTCAGCCTTCTCTTCTCCAGGCTGAACAGGCCCAGCTCCCTCAGCCTCTCCTCATAGGGCAGATGTTCCAGGCCCCTGATCATCCTCGTGGCCCTGCGTGGACTCTCTCCAGCAGCTCCACATCCCTCTTGTACTGTGGGGCCCAGAACTGGACACAGTGCTCCAGATGTGGCCTCACCAGGACTGAGTAGAGGGGTAAGATCATCTCCCTCGACCTGCTGGAGATGCTCCTCTTAATGCACCCCAGGATGCCATTGGCCCAATTCCGGGTCAAGATCCTAGAGAAAATTCTAATTCTATATAAAACAGTCTTTGATTCATGTTCAGACTATGCTCAAATGCAACTTTGCATCTCATGACCTGTGTATCAACTGCACACAAGCAAGAGCTCATCCACAGACTCTGACTTCTGGAATATTGCCTGGGAAGAAAAGTTATGCTTTACCATGAACTCTCAACAAGAGAAAACCATTGCATTGAACAACTTCTGCAATACTGGTTTGGAGCACCAGACCCTGTGACAAGAACTCAAGACACAGAGAAGGTTTCATTTCTGAGGCTCCAGTATTACTGCCTTTTAAAAATTGCAGAGTCCTGGCACATGGGTTTACTTAATGAGTTGTTCTGACCTTTGTACTGTACAGCAAAACTCTGGACCATGCCACGTGCACATCTACCCAAAGGAGCTTCCTCAGTGCCTGGTTGTTTAGTACTGATATAGTCACAACTGACATCTGTTTCTTCTCCCCAGGCAGAGGGAAGAACAGAAAGGCTGCAGGACAGAAACAAAGTTCGGACAAGGACTCTGAATAAACTGAAATGGGACATATAGCTCTAAGGCCAAATTCTCTTACACTGAATAGCTTTGAATGTTAAATAACAGAAAACACGGGAGGCATTGCTTTCACCTTTCTGAAAAGGACAGATAGCTTTATGAACATTTAGAGACTAGCTGTTTGGGATGCTGATCCATGTTTTAACATCAGGAACTGTTGCCCTTAACTTGAACCTAGTAAGAAAGTAGAAAGTTCCTGATATTCCTTCTCATCATATTGTAGATAATACACAAGTTTCAAAACAAAGTTTGGCAGAGCCCCAACTCAAAATATACTCAGACATTCAGCTATGAAGCAGGGGTTAAAGTGTTCTGAGGTCTAAGAAAAGCCTTTTCACGTATCACAACCTCCTTTTGCATCACTGGGCGAGGAAAGGTTCTGCCTTTACATTATTCTGTGAGAAAATGGTGATTCAAATACCTGCCTCTTAGATGTCATGCATGAAAGTGCATATACCATTCCTCATGAAGATCAAGACTGCTGTAGAACTTGGTCTTTATTACCATCACATAAGATGTTGCCTCATGACCAAGTGCTTGACACCCCAATCTGAGTGCCACCATCCAAGTATTAGCCCAGACTCTGCTTTGTACTCACCCAGTTTAACAACCACTCTCACAGTAGCTGACCTGGCTATACCGCAGCTCTTGATATATGAAGGAGGCAGTAATGATTTAAGGAAAAAGTAACTGTCTGCAATTTAAGAGAAGCAGTTTATAAGCAGCAATTAAAATGAGCTAAACATTTGTATAATACAGACAGAATAAATCTCTGTACTGACTCTGCACTGAGTCTTTTGAAAGGCTATGTGGGGGACGTATTTCAAGTGTTTAGCAAAATATACAAAGGGGAAAATAAGATTATCAAAAATAATTCTTCCATAGAATTTAAGTGAACTCTGATGAAAAGCTGGATAGTCTCAAAGGCCTCAAGATAATTCTGCGTATTATAACTGAACAGTTTAGATGAAAAACAACAAAAAGTTCCTCAACTAGAAGCTTAAATAAGAAGCTTAATAAAAAAAAAGACAGTAGAATGGGACAGCAGCTTTTTCCCATTCATGCAGCATAGTCATTGGCACTGTTTTTCTACAGATCTGAACAGCCTTCTCTTTTCTGAAGGCCTAACAAATTACTGGCAGAGGAGCGTAACAAGTAATTTGACAAATCACAGAGCAGAATTTGGCCTGTAGGCACAAATTCCAAGTGTAAACTTTGAAACCAAAGTCTTTCTTGGCAGCCAAGGCCTATGCAGTCTAAATAACTCATTTCTGAAATAGACACCACCTCCCCCAAACTTAATCAGCTTTTGCACAATTTTGAAAACACAGCTGAAGATATGAATCATCTAGATTGAATAACCTCTTTGAAAAGATGCACTCACAAAGCTAGAAAAGACAGCATGTAGCCAAAAAGTTTAAATTAAGTTCTTTATTTCAGAAATATAAGCATGACATTATTTAGCAGAAACCACTAAAATGAAAGATTAAGTCTGGCTTACTCTTTTCCAAGTGTTATTAGGATCTGATGTTCTAGCAAGTATTTCTATCCATTTATGTGGCTCTTTCTGCTGCTTCTACTATCCTGATCAAGTAAAATACACGGAATTACACAGTAAAGTAGACTATCATTTTACTGCATCTATCACATGGCACATCATTTTTCACAACAGGTTAACAGATAAATGAGTTTGAGTACAAGCAGTTTTCCACTTCCACAAGTATATTTCCACTTTATATAACAACACTTAAAAACTCTTCTTTATCTATCTGCCATTACTTCATGGAAGGCCAATTCACACTTAAGGAAAAAAATACACCACCCCAGGAAGGATTCCTATTTGAAATTCAGTTCAAGGACACACAAGGATCCCCAATATTTAAAAGTTGGATTTGAGAAGTTTGCATAACATTTGGTTGACTTGACAGTTAGCAACTGTACTCTAAAATTCTTCCATGCTCCTTGCAATCCAAATGGTAATGAGGCAATATCAGCAGGCTAATAAGGAAAGCAAGTATTTCAAAGTAGAGATGATATTGTAGAACTGATACCTGGATTAGTTACCGCTACAGTCATCTTTGCTTTGGCAAGAAAAGAAGAAAGCAGANCTGTAGAACTGATAGCTGGATTAGTTACCGCTACAGTCTGCTTTGGCAAGAAAAGAAGAAAGCAGACAGAATACTCATTAGAATTGGATAGGATTTGAGATCCAGCAATGGTCTGGTCTTGCCAAGTAGAGTCCAAAGTCATAATAGACAAAGTCTAACTGCAGCATTCAATGGGTATAGCAGGCTTTTAACCACAACTCAGGCAATCAGCTTGAACATGATTACCCCATAACTGAATAATCATCCTCCCCATATAACTATCTAAAAAAACAAAAGTAGGATTTTAGCATTTATCAGTAATTTAAATCTTGATTTTGCTGGAAAAGCATTAATGCTGATGTGCTTTTAGTCCAACAGCATATATATATATTCAACCAGGGTAACACCAAAAATTCCACAATGGTCATTCAACACTTCCTCTAGGTTCTCAACTATGAACACCTCCTTTTTGTCTAAGTTTAAGAGCTAATTGGCAATTATACTCAAAGACTGAAGATAATACTTCGCTAAAACTCCCTTGATCCAAGCAGCAACAGGAAACCATTTAGTCCAATGGGTTCCAATTTTTTTTGCACTGAGGACAGCTAAACTGCTAGACAATGGTCTAATTTTAATAAAATCAGAGGGGTTTCACATATGCATATACACACAGAAAGAGGTATCAAGCAAAATCTATATACTGAGATTAAGCATTTTAGTTTGCTCCACTTATAAGAACCCAGAAAAACATATTTTAAGTAAGCAATTGCACATATATTGTTTCCCTTGGAATTGTTTTCGCCTTCCAGAAGTAATGTCAAAAAATACAAAATGTCATCTTTATTGTTAGAAATAACAAGCAACATCAATTTTTCAACATGAATATGAGCCCTAACGATAATCACAGTATCAGTATAGAAGTTCTACTCTGTAATTTAACTAAAAAAGTCTTGAATGAAAAAAAGTAGCAATATTTTGATTAAACTTATGCCTGCTTCTAGAAGTGAAGATATTTAGTTAGATTTCCTTAAAAAATCACAATACATTGTTAATGAACATTAGAGCACTAGTGTTGAAAGGCACTAGGGTTGCTAACTTGAGTTGCTTTCCATCTCCATGCAGGTATAGGCACTTGAAAAATTAATAGATCAAGCCTGTAAAATGCTGTATTACTTGTGCGGAAGTCTGCTACATTCATTAATGTCTTCAGCAGGTTGTCCTGCAGTTATGTGGATACAAAATTGAAGAACAGAGTAAATCTCTAGCATGGTTTACAGGTTGGATCTTTCTTTAGCAGCCACACTGGATGTGGATTGTGTGTATGTCCTAATTACATCCTAAAAATGAAGCAGGAGAAAAAACAGGGTAAGTTCCATTAGTGAGTTTCAAAAACACTTAAAATAATATTTTGTAATTGTACATAGTAGACAAATAAGTAAATTTCCTAAAATGTTTCATTATCATTAATAGAAGTGGGTAACCATATGGTTTGAATAATTAGCCTGAACACATTGTCTGGCATTTATAATTATCTTCTAGAGCCGTTACAAAAGCCAACTGAACTGAAACCATTGTAAATCATTAATCATTACTTAATCCCCATTTGTCAACTCTACACGCACTGACTTTTCCCAGGCTAACCTGGGAGACCGAGTCCTCACTTCAGTGAATATACAAAACAAAGTAAAAAATTCAAAACTCAACTACAGAATTAGCATACCTTTTTCCCAGCTTCAGCATTGTATTTGTCCAGTAGTGCCTGAATACGAACCCCATAGTCAGGATGAACATCAGTAAAGTTTTTCACCTAAAAAGAAAGACGAGCAGAACAAGAGAGGTCACAAATTTTATTCCTCTGCTTCAGATGTATTGTTCATTATTTTTCTACTCCATGATCTGCAAGCAATGCATATCATAATCAAAATAATGCCTTCCCCAAAATAATTTTAATTCTGACCAACCAGAAAGGAGCTTTGATCATATTCCACACAAATTTTTATTATGTCACATACAAATCACATCGTCACTCTTTCCTGATTAAACAAAGTAACACTAATAAAGAGAAAAATCCAATCTGACTTTCACATCCTTTCCTTTGTTTAGGCCAAAACCATACTAGTAGTCATCTCACTTTTTAAACAGGAACTTCAGAATATCCTAACATCCTTGATGAACAAGGCTCACTCCATTCTTTCCATTAGGGAGAAGAATAATTTTTATTTTACATTTATATTACATACATATTGTGCATATTTGCATGGTGTACATATGTATATATATATATAACACTCCTGCATAAAGGGATATCACTGTTTCATTCTATCAGCATATCATCATCTTCACAAAATATTAACAGATGACCAGAAACAGTGACCAGGGCACTTACAGCTCTTTTCTGAATGAAGAGTTGAGCGTCTTTAAGATGATCAGCAATGTTTTTACACAGCCTTTGGCGTTCATCCTCCTTCAGTACTTTGGTATAGAATACTCGCACCTTACGATAGAAACAAAGGTTTATTTTGCAATTTTAAAACATAAGTGATTCCACCAGCTGCTCAGAACAGTTACAAATGTTACTACTAGCTTTGATTTATTAGTCAGACATAAACTAATAGTTTTTTTGAGTTATCTGGCAAGCCTGCTAACAAGCCTTCTCATTTCTAGTCTGGAAGTCAGTATTGCTTATCTAATTAAAGAAAACAGATGTGCCAAAGAGCTCCACTTTAACAATTTAGGAATCACTGGCAATAGCATTATAAATGTATTCTGGTTTGGAAACCTGAAGAAAACAATTACAGAAAGACTCAAAAAAAAAATCACTGCTTCTAAATATCAGTGCTCAGAATACAAACATGAAAGGTTTGTGAGGACTCACTGTCTGATCAAACAAACATTCAATTATCCATGAAATGAAGCTGCACAGAGATCTTGCACCACTTCATGACAGCTGAGCTTAAGATTGTCTAGACAGTTTACAAACTTATCTAGAGAAATGAGCAACATAAAGCCTTTTATACATCATCATACCTGGGACACATTATCTTCATCTGCACTGTTGAAGCGCTGCACATCACCCGAGAAGAACATGCGGCTCTCCTTCACTTGGGGCTGATCTTCTGGACCAGTAAAACTATTTGGATAATAGTTTGGGGCACCACCTGAAAAAGGAAATAAGAAAACTGAAATGCCAGTTCTCAGACTAATTTACAAGACAAATGTATGTTTTCTATCTTCTAAGAACCTAAATCAATTAACCAATTATGATTCACTTTAATAAAAATCGAAAAGGTTACTTTGTTTCATTTGATTTCTTTTCGTAAGAGTTAAGGTCACTTTCACAATATTGGTGGTCAGTCAATATCAGACAAAGTCATGGAAGTCATTCAAGATTTAGTCCAAGCTGATCCCAAATGTTTGTTTTGTTTGTTTCCAAATTTGAAATAGGTGGGAAGATACTAAAGCTAATTGCATTTTCCCCTAAGTATTAAGAACATAGGAAAAAAGTAGGAATGCATGGTCACTTTTCATACAAAGAATTAAACAGGCAGGCACTCCACAAGGATTTGTACAGGTGAATTATTCAGCATATTCAGTTGTGTTAGCAGAAAAGGCAGCAAATAGTAGAGTCAACAGTTTATCTTCCATAAACTAAACCTAGTCAAAACCTAGTCAAAGTTGGCAATTTACAGTGAATTCATGCTATTAAAAAAAGTTGAATGAAAATTACATTGCTGAACCCAACTATTTGCATTGTAAGCCACATGAAAATATGAATACTTTATATAGCAAAAAACAAGGGCTCTAGAATATGTTACTACAAATCACAAACAAGATCTTGAGTTCAAATGGATAGTTTGAAGTTAATTCAGTGTTAACCAGCAACGAGAAAGTAAAGAGTATTAAGAATGTCAGATAGATGATGCTAAGGCACTCTACAGAAAAGTATAGATGTAGGTTTGCAAAAGTGCAGTTCTGGTCAAGTGATCTCAAAAATTCCAGCGATTTAAGAAAAGGCACTATAAGGTTGACAAAAAAATATGAGAAGTATCAGAACAGTTCTCAAAAGGAAAAAAAAAAAAAGAGCAAGTCTTAAGTTCAGAAATAAAGAATAATGAAAGATTGAAGAGGAAAGGTAACATTTTCACAGTAAGAATTAGTAATATCCAATAAAATAACTGTTGGAAAAGTAGCTTTAATTTCCCTGCAAACAAAAAGTCTGCAATACATGCCTAAATATCAACATCATATTGAAAATCTCTTTCATTAATACCTTGGTTGTCAGACACACACATTGGTCCATCCCTCTGATAATTGGCCACACGAGCTCTGAAGGGACAATTCACAGGAAGTTGTAGATAATTAGGGCCCAGACGGTGTCTGTGAGTATCAGGATATGCAAAAAGGCGACCCTAAAACATTTGTGAAGTATTAATTGCTATTTTTATATATTATACTAAATATAATTATATTAATTGCTACTTGCTGAAAGTTACTTAAGTGACATATCAGAGTTCAAAGAAGCTAGAGACAGTGGTTCCTTTGCATTGGTTTGGACTAATTTCAGATAATGTCCAATAGAAGTCTGAGAAAAACTAAAGCTCAAGCCAACTTTGTTGAAAACATTGGTGAAAAGTAGCATATCGTGTTCCATTTATGCAGTCTGATCTTTCCTACTAATTACAAACAACACCTACTCCAGAATTCTAAGCAAGGAAATAGCTGCACACACACACCTGTAGTAACCCTGAGTATTACCAAGGAATATCATCAGTGTTTTCCTACTCATTTTCAACCCTACATTTAAAAGATTACATCTCAAATATGTGCATTAATTGTTTGCTGTACTGACCCTGAAGCTGTAGTTCTATATACACCTGGAGTGAAGAGAGGCAATACAGAACAACTGCATAATGGTTAAAGTCTTTATTCACTTAAAGCATGCTTCAAAGGACACACACAGTTACAGTTTGTTTATACCCTAAGAACACACAATATGAAATATCCACAGCTGTGCAGCTAGCAGAGTGCACTGCAGTCTTCCTCATCTAATTCTACCTGTAATCATAGAATCACAGAATGCCTAAGGTTGGAAGGGACCTCTAGAGGTCATCTCGTCCGACCCCCCGGCACACGCGGGGCCACCTAGAGCACGTGGCACAGGACTGCATCCAAGCGGGTCCTGAAGATCTCCCGAGAAGGAGACTCCACAACCTCTCTGGGCAGCCTGTTCCAGTGCTCTGTCACCCTCACTGTCAAGAAGTTCTTCCTTAAGTTCCCGTGGAACTTCTTATGCTTCAGTTTGTGGCCATTTCCTCTGGTTCTGTCAGTGACCACCAGTGAAAAGAGGCCAGCCCCATCCTCCTCACTGCCTCCCTAGAGGCACTTGTACACACAGATCAGGTTCCCTCTCAGCCTTCTCTTCTCCAGGCTGAACAAGCCCAGCTCCCTCAGCCTCTCCTCATAGGGCAGATGTTCCAGGTCCCTGATCATTCTTGTGGCCCTGTGCTGGACTCTCTCCAGCAGCTCCACATCCCTCTTGTACTAGGGGGCCCAGAACTGGACACAGTACTCCAGATGTGGCCTCACCAGGGCTGGGTAGAGGGGCAGGATCACCTCCCTCGACCTGCTGGTAATAAGTGTGTAGTATTACTTCTGTACAGGCTCCCATTTTACAACTAGAGATTAGTTAACTCTGTATTTTGTAACATTCAAAGTCTTCCTTTTATGGCCATAGAGGAGACTATAACCACCAAGATATACAGTAAAACTGAAAAAAATGCTACACCTTTACTACAGCTTTACCCAGTAATAGCAGATTTCACATCAGTTTTGACAATAGTAACAGATCCCATCTGTAGGTTTTATTAGATTTTCTATTCCCTCAGATCTTTCCCATTCTCTTTGTACTTAAAACATGTATGGGCACATCAACAAATGGTGTTAGAAACAGTTGCTTCATGTCAGTCTATTTTACTACTGTCTAAGAAAGGGTCATGAATGCTTTCACAAACAGCAGAAGAAACATCAACTACTGTCTAAGTAGCATCATACGCTTTTTAGCTTACCTGCAGCATTTTGTCAGGGCTAGGTTCAATACCAGGTGGCATGTTGCTGGGATCAAATGCCATTTGTTCTACCTCTGCAAAGTAATTGACAGGATTCCTGTTTAAGACAAGTCTTCCTACAGGGATGAGAGGGTAGTCACTGTGAGGCCAAATCTGTAAGAAAAAAAGTGTGCATTTAACAAAAAATGCATGCACCTTATTTTACATTATATAACTTAAAGCTAAAGCTGCCTACAAAATCCTTATTGAGAGGATAGCTACTGAAATAATTTTTATTTTGGTTATGAGAATTTTGGGAAGAATCACACTTTAAGAAGCCTTTCGCAATTTATACAGAATATTTGCGTAACTTATTTTGTCATCACAGCATAATCTCAGCACTTGAAACTTCAAATGAAATAGCCACAGGCACTTGAAAAACTGCCTAAGAATGTAATGTTGTAGGTGGAACGGGCAGCATGAACTGTTTGTTCTCAGCTACTTCAAAATACAGCCAGTTTAAATAGGCTTTTCTTTGCTACCTAAGTCTGAACTTTCAAATTCAGAATATTTAGCCACTTTCAGGGGAAAAAAACTGGGAGATGGGGAAATAAAAACCTATAGCATGTCATGCTCTAAAAGAATGACTGGAAATCTGGCATAAAATTAGGTCAACAACAGATCCTACGTGATCAACAATAGTTAAAACTAGTTGGCTCAGTGTGACTGTACAATCTGAAACTGCACTTTCGAAATGCAGTCAATCTACAAACTTCGATTCATATTTCATTGAGAATGCCATAAGATTTCATATAATGCCACAGAATAAGCACTTATGCAGCTTTCTAGATTACAACAACTGAGGGAAAAAGAGTATTCCAAGTTCCTGTGCATGTTTCATCCATTCAGTTCTTGTCCAGTATGTTTAACAAGGACTTCGTCTCCAAGGTTTGACTCATCCTGACAAATAAGCAACGCACTTAGAGGTAGGAATGAAAAGAAAAGAAACTTCTAATGGATGACAGTGCTATATTATGCACATTACTACCCTTACATACGGATGAGTACAAAATGTAGGAAATGCCAGAACTGAACTCACAACCTTCATAATAGCATCAAAAATACCTTAGTTAAATCAAAAGGATTAAATGGAAACTTCTCTGCTTCTTCAAATGTCATAACTTGAATGTAGAAAGACCAGGAGGGATAGTTTCCTTTGGCAATAGCATTGTAAAGATCACGTATTCCATAGTCAGGATCAGTAGAAGCCAATTTTCCTGCTTCTTCAACGGGAAGGTTTTTGATGCCCTGATCAGTCTAAGTACAACAAGAACAGTAACACCAGTTACAACATGAGTATTACAGAAATTATTGATAAAAGATGCACACTAGCAAGACTTCAGATCTAGAAGAACAATCATCTCCCTTCCATTCTCCAGTAATTTGAGTTCAGAATAATAGTACATTTAGCTGCCTTCTAGGTTAAAAAACACCTCTCAGAAGGAGAATTAAATGTCACGTTACACAACAACATCAAATATCAGAAAGGAAATTACAAGCTATGAAGTATGTCAGTATGAAGCAGTCTCCTATCTCCCATTAAGCCGTGGAATACACCTTACATGTCCCAGCCTCCCACTTCTTCAAAGTACATGCCAGCACTAAGAACATGCACAGTGGCAGCCCTCACCACTGCAAGTTCTAATCTTCACAGTAATCTTTTTTGTCCCGTTTAGTCTTTGATAGTAGTGAAAAAACTCCTTTTCATAAGCTTTGGGGCAACCCAAAGGCTTAAAACTGCTAAACAAACCCTCTTAATTTAACAGGACTGTTTCTGAAGCCTTTGTTTCAGGGGCAAAGATAGCTCCAGTAGCTGAAGGATGAAGTAGTAAGAAGGTGCATTGTCTCTACATTTTTGAGGGGAATTTTTCTCAGTCTAGCAAGAAGTGCTAGACTGAGATTGCTTTCAAAAGCAAGGAAGTTGTGTGCTTCAGTGCCAGAGATCCCAGAACCAGGGCATGTTTTAAATGGGAAAAAAAACCAGCGCCAGACTGAAAGAACTTATAGCTGAGGATGCACCTGTTGCATCTGAACTTCTGTAATCATGAACATAAGTAGGAATGTATCAGACAAGAAAACAAACATTTAAAGCTACGCAAACCCACTGAGCTCTCCAAAGAGTTTCTCACACCTCAGTAAATAATTACCAGGTCAGAGCAACAACATGATCCTGTGTATTTCTCAAAGCCATGCAATATACACAATATACAGCTTTTAAATTAAGACTATCCAGTAATCAGTCTTTTCACAATCAGACTTAACAAGTTACAAAGCTTTTTCAAATAATCTTTAGACTTAACACAGTAAGATATATATTCCAATAGGCAAATATAAAAATCAATACCTTTGCATGGAATTTGCAGTAAACTGCATTTCCACTAGCATTGATCATTTTAAATGTATGTGATCCATATCCATTCATATGGCGATAGCCATCAGGAATACCACGATCGCTGAATAAGAAAGACACCTAAGGAAAAGGATCCAACAATGTTAATGGAATCGTCAGTTCAAGGATAAAAAGTGACCCTGACTTTTCCAGACAAAATACATTTAAACTAATCTACATTACTGGAACTGATATGTTATAATTTCCTGTAGTAATTTCTAGTTTGAAAATTTTTTTTAACAACTTAATGAACAAACACATCTCACATATTGCACATATTATAAAGACGTGAATTAAACTTTGTAAAACATTATGTCCCGGTGAAGAATAAGACATTAATCTGGAGATAACGTTATGATTTTCCCCTAGAAGCACCAAGGAGCTAGGCATGGATAACCTAAATTACAGATAAAAATGACATTTTCAGGTTAAAGACAGAACCTGAAAATTGAAATCCCAAACTAGTTCTTAACGAAACGTTTCAGGCAATAAAGTATCATCACACAGAGCTATCAAAAAAAAAGTTTTTCTATAGGTTTAGGATATAACATTTGTGATGTTTCTTTTCCAATTAGTAACTATTGACAAAAGCTCTGTGCGCACATTTTAAAAAAGCAAAAGAAAAACATTTCTAATTTTACACTATCTTGAAGGAATAAGTAAACAGAAGAATTAAAAGGTATTGTGCCTCCTGGTCCTCTGGGTTGAACTAACGTATTAAACCATATCCAGTTTTCATAAGCTGAGATGTAAGAGCCTAACATGTCCAGGATTTTGTTCTTTAACATCAAATATACATACAGTGTTACTCATGACTATTTTCTCTACTTCTAGAAAACTAAGAATACTCCCTTCATTCCTATATAAAATAGGATTGTGAAAACAAGAATCCGACACATTTCAGATAATTAAAAAAAGACTAGAAATATAACCAACAGGGTTAGAATTTATTATAGACCTTTGACCTTCACTGTTCCTAAAAGATAACATATTTTTCTAAATGAAACATGAAACAAAGAGCACACACACGTATGCATTCTCTTAACTTATAATCTCCTTAACTACAGAAGATAAATTCCAAAAAGGGCTTTACTTGATGCAGAGACTCAGGGCGCAGGCTCCAGAAGTCCCACACCATATCCGGATCTTTCAAATGAGTCTGAGGATTCCTCTTTTGGCTATGGATGAAGGACGGAAACTAATTTGTCCAGAAGTTTAAAAGGAAAAAGGAAGAAGTCAGCTTCAACAACATCTCCTGAAGTATACCAAGTAAGTTCTGATACAATAACATAAGACAGTTTAAATATCCTCTAATCTACTGAAGTAAACTGAAAAAATAATCAAAGCAGTGAGACCAGAAATTTCTCATCATCCATCATCTCCTGGAATCAAATTCAGTACTGTAATTTTACTGGTATGACTGTGAAAGTGAACTATTCACAATTAAGATAGTAGTCTGGACTGTCCAAAGACAGATGAAATGAAGGGTAAATCCTTCTGAGTTTGAATATAGAACTTAACTGAATAAGCAACTCAAGTGTACTATATAGATATCCTATATGTCTGTAAACAAAGTCTAGAGTGAAAAAAAATAATTCCAACACTATTGAAACTTAAAAATAATGCGAATGAAATTACTTGCATACTTGCACATATCACAGCAGAATAGTTATTTGCAGTATGAGAAACAGGTAATCAAGTATTAGTTCTTAAAAAAGATAACAAATATTTGGAATGTTAATTGAATAGCAGACAAAGTATGTCAAAACAGCAACTTGATTTTTGCTTCTCAGTGTAACAACAAAGATCTGAATGAGCTTTTGGATTCTTACACAGGTTATCCTCATCTAAGCTGCTTACTTACCAACATCGTATCCCGAATAAAGAAAATAGGAGTATTATTTCCCACAAGATCCCAGTTGCCCTCCTCTGTATAGAATTTCATCGCAAAGCCTCGAGGGTCACGAACTGTATCGGCTGATCCAGACTCTCCAGCTTGAAGAAACACATGAACATACACATGTATTAGGAAGAAAAAGCCTATACAATATATCCAGTTTAAACAGTTAAGAGGAGAACTTGCATTATCATTAACAGAGACAACACTGAATTAAAAGGCTTCATCAACTAAAAGGCAAAGCCTGTTAATTAGTGTGTAATTCCTAATGTGAAAGCTCTTATTTAGAAGAGCTACATAAATGCTGTGCCTTAAAAAGGACAACTTACTGTACTAAGTGTTGCAACCCTTTGAATTAATTTCTATTTTACCCAAGCAATTCTTCATATGAATAACTTTATACCAGAGGAAAAATGCATACCACAAAACAGGAGCAAGTTTTCTAGACATATCTAGGAACAGCTAATGCTAAGAGTCATCATGAAATAATCTAGGACACTCATTTTCTCATGAAATTTCTGTCTACTATAAAATGGCTAGGAGCAAACATGTTCAAACAGAGCAAGCAAAGGTAGAGATGCAACAACCTGCTTTAGCATATAATCCACGTATTAACTTAAAGAAAAATTTCTTAACGGTGAGGGTGACAGAGCACTGGAACAGATTGCCAAGAGAGGTTGTGGAACCTCCTTCTCTGGAGACCTTCAAAACCCGCTTGGACGCAGTCCTGTGCCACATGCTCTAGGTGACCCTGCATGTGCAGGGGGGTTGGACTAGATGATGTCTAGAGGTCCCTTCCAACCTTAACGATTCTATGCTCTATTCTATTAAACTCATCTGCACATCTTTCCTGTAGAGATATATGTACCACAAAACAGTAGGTTTTAGTTACCAGTTGGACCAAAAAATGTAGCTCTTTGAACCACGTGGAACTTTTATCAATACCACTGCCAGGAGTAAGCCCTCATTTAGATTTTTTGCTTCTGCAAGCAAGTAGTTTACTTACAAGTGGTAAGGTTTTTTAAAACATTTCTCCTAGGTACCAAGTATTGGTGAAAATGTATGTTTCACCCAGCGTCATTTAAGACTTTGCCATCAAATGTATTCACCTCTCCAGAAAAAGTGGTCTTTTGGAACACTATTATTTGCATTGTACTTTCTTAACAAAGTATCACTAAAGCATTCTTACAAGAGATAATAGGTCTTGAATTTCCAAGGGCACAGCTGCAGCATGCAAACACTGATCAAGTTTCATCCAGAAATAGATTGGATTCCCCTCACAACCAAAAACAGTTCAGACTTGCTTTCCAGAGTGAGAGAAAGGGTAAACATCTAAGAAGGCTCTTGCACATAAAGAAGTAGAACCAGCTCTAAACTACTTAAGGTTTTTATATCAAAATCTGAAATTTACAGAAGAGGATTTACTCGGCAAAAATATTAAACTGTACCTTAAGTTCAAGATAAATGTTCCACAAAGTAAACATTGATAACAATTATGATACACATGAAAAAGTACAATACCAGTTTAGGGTCTTACCAACAGTGGAGAATCGTATTGCAATTGGAGTTCTCTTTCCAATGTGTTCAAACACTTTCGCCTTACAATATTTAGTAATATCATGAGTCACTTCAAAATAGCCAAAGGCTCCTGTCAAAAGCAATTAAAAAAGATCTACATACTGCCCTTTCACTAGAATATATCTATTATTTCACTACTATCAAACATAAGTTTTAGTCAAAAGGACAGATGGAAATTCATGAATTTAATTAGTCTATTTATTAAAACATTTCATATTTGCTTTTCACTTAAGGACATTTACTTAACATAAAAAGCACTGGTTTTCCAGTTCTTCCCCTCCCCATTCTTAATTGATTGTCAGTTCCTGAAAGCAACAGATTTCACTTCTGAGATAAATAGTGGCTTTTTGGAGGTTCCTCTTGAAAGAGTTTCCATACTTATCTCAGTCCAAGGCACATACTTTTTTAATGTTCATCTATGTTGCAATATTCTTGTTCCATTATTATGCCGGTTGAAGCAAAGATCTTCCCATTCCTACAATGGAACCTTTCCTTTACATTCACATTGCAACAAGATTTAGTCTCATTTTCTTGTTCTAGTGAGTTACTGCAAAATCAGATAAGTCAGTTCTATTCTACAAGGATCAACCAAAAATTTAAATTGAGTTCTCTAAGGTCAGGGTGAAGTATTTGTTTCTTCATTTTTCATTACTAGGTATCATCTTGTTTTGACAGATACAAGAGATTATACAGATAATTTATATAACAATGATACAGAAATATTTTTCAGTGCATCAAGTTTTGGCATTGACCATTGGCATAAAGATGAAGACTGGTTTAAATTTTATCCTGAACAGCAAGTTGCTAGTATATTAACCATTTACTAAGACTTCAGTTGTAACAAAGGCTTTCATTACTTAACTTCACATACTTGATCCATCAACCTTTGGATCAAAGATCCCAAAGGTAGTTCTTCTGAAGCAGGCCTTACTTCTTGTTCTCCTCACTGTTGTTCATATATAACTATCCATTAGCCTAATAACTGTCAGCCTAATTCTCCACAGAGAAAAAGGTGTTTTTAAAACATACCTGCTCCTTTTGCATGCACAACTCTTTCAGGAATCCTCTCTCTATCAAAATGGGCCATCTCATCAGTGAAAACAACATCCTGAACAAGAAGAGGCCCACGTGGCCCCACCGTCAGGATATTAAGCTTATCCCCAACTGGGTTCCCAGAACCAGTGGTCAGGACATCTGGTTTCTGAAAGTAAAACACAGTATTATCAGGATTAAAAACAGTATACCTTTAAGCCACACAAGGTACACATCCGATCAACAGGTATGCATCACATGATACACAAAAACATACATACAAAAATAGCATAGGTTTCTGTAACTGGTCACAGAATGGTTTAACTGGCATGGTTTAACTATGCCAGAACAGTACTGGCTAGGGCTAATAAATGGGAGTAGAAGTCATTTATAACAGAACACTATTAGTTAAGATGTTGTATCCCACTGTTAGAAAGTGACTAGTCCAAACCAAGACTCAAGCTTCAGTATAACCTCCTCTTAACCTAGTTAATATTTAAATTCTAAGTCAGTCTGCCAATTAACACTGGCCATCAGAGGGGCAAGTGGGAAGAGAGAAAGAACTAAGGAAAGTATTTCCAAGTAGTTGCTGGAAATTAATGAGAGAGAGGAAAGTAGGAATAAGACAGTAATGTGGACACAGGGATGAAGTTAGTGAAAGAGCTATAGACACACATCATAAAGAGGGTACGCATAACTACCATGGATCTAGAAAAACTATGGAAAAGGATGCAGGATTAATCCCATACCTGGAAAAATAACCACTGAAAAAACAAAAAAAAAAAAAAAAAAAAAAAAAAAAAAAAACAGAAACTCCTGTTGGGATTCCATATTACTGTGGCCACAACATGCTGTAACACTGAGTCTCTACCTACTTTCTGAAAATTACTTTATCTGCATTACGTACCAGTTGAGTTGCCCCTTTAAGGCAACAGTCCTATTTTGCTGAGTATTGTGTAAAACATGGAATAGAAAGTATATACACTCTAGAAACCATGTCCAAAGTAAACAAAAAGAACATATAAGTTGACCGATCAGAACTATTGCTGCAGATGTTAATTGTTCCTGGAGCACTGCAGATGGTAATTGTTCCTGGAGCACACTTTTTTAACTGTTTAGGGTGAAGTGATACCAAATAGAGCAGAAGTTATAAAAAGCAAAGAAGAGCTTGCAACAGGATGAACACAAATACTCAATTGTCAAATTATGACCAGTTAACATTAAATCCACACTTATACGTAGCATTAAACTGACATACTCTCCACCCATACTATCCTACCTTCTTCCACCATTCTCCCAGAAGTATCCATGTGGCTAAACTACAGGTATTGTACAAGGATAACACTAACTCATGCCCTACCAACCCCTGCTCCTTCTTATGAAGTTATACAAATAGAAGGAGGAAGGACACAGAAATGTTACTGTTGCTGAAGAGACTTTCATTATTAGCTAGCTAGAATTTGGGGTCCCAAGTTTAATACTGACAGCCTAAATTCTTTAGTTAAGGGTTTTAATCCTCCCATTGTAGACTGATGAAATTCTCATACTATTTAATTGAAGGATATACTGGATAGGACAAGCCTCCAGGTAGCGTAAGCCTTTCCAGGCAGAAAGGATTTGCTTCTTTTTTTTGTTTTTAAAAAGGTAAGTTACAAGACAAGGGAAAGAACAGTTTATACCTGTACCCAATCAGTGTTTTGAATGAGGTAACACCTTATAGGAAGAGCTATATACACCTTCGTTTAGCTCAAATACATTAAAAAAAACAGTAATAGACAGCACTTGACATAACTGCATTTCCAAAATGTTCTTATAAAATACATACTACTATAGCTCGCTTGAATTTCAAAAATAATGAAGTGCTTTATCCTTCATGCAACATTTCACTTGAAATAAGCATAAACTTAGCTCCTATATTACTTCAGGACGTTCGAAATCCAAACCTATACTGAACTTTGTACAAGCATTTTAAAAAGACTATATACACTCAATCATGAACAAAAGCACTACAGAAATTCAGAAACTTACAGGGGAGTTACCAGCCTCAGCTGCAGTTGAATTATTCTTTAAAAATTCATTTGAATAAAAACATTATTCATCTGTGAGAAGGGTGTGAAAGTAGCAGTTCTCCCTATTCTTTGTAATACTTCTGTATCACTTGCTGGAAAGTTTCCTGTCTCATTTTGCTTGGGTTTCAATGAGCCGAAGAAAGCTATTTCAGTGTTCAGTTCAAGAAATCACCTACTCAGACTGCATCAGACATTCTCCTATTCTGAGTTAGTCTCAAATTTCAACCCCTTAAAACAATATGCTAATATGAAAGACCTCTACAACTGAGAACCATTAAATATTCATGTTTTGTCCTGTATGCTTGAGCTATAACTTTGAATTAGATATTGCTTAAGAGGTCAAAATAACTGACTTTAAATACTAACAAAAACAATTTCATATATTTACTTAAGTAAAAGAACACCACCATTTTCAAGGAACTTGAAGTTTACAAAGAAGTCATTCATCTGTCCCATCGGTCAGTCAATATATAAAAATTTTGCCTGAAGAATTCACCTAGCACAAATTAAAGTAACTGGAGTATCAGCTCGTTATCTAAACATATTTATACATTTGTTTTCTGTACTGAGGTAGGAAAAGCTCAAGCGATCACACTTGAGACCCATCCTTAACTCTATCTTCAAGAGCCCTTTCTTAGATGGAACAGTTTACAAGTGACAAGACTATAAATGCACACACAGCATTTTTAATGGAACTTTTTGGCTATTCGCTTTTTTGGAGTTTGTTTAGAAGACCACTTTTTTCTTGTATTCAGCTCTCAGAACCACTGACTTTTTCCTTGACTTTCACTAGTTTTACTTATTAAAAGTTTAAAATTTCTTACAGTTAGAGAAATGTACACTATCTCCTAGGTAAAATACTAATGACTGCCATACTTGCAAAGTACAAAGTTAAACCCTTTGTAATGTGATGAAAAACAATACATCACATGAAATGCAACCTAGGATTTTACATTTTCCCAGTCTCCTTGTCATTCATTACAGACATTTCCATCTTTAACACCTGTTCTACATAAACATAAAAGCTTCATTTTCTTTCTCACTGTAGTCTGTGACAGTGCAGTGTAAGAATTGTCTATACAGCTTGAACATCATCTACAAATTCTGAACACTAAAGTCCCTCGAAAAGCAAACTCAGAATTGCACTTTCAGAAATGGCACAAAATGTTCAAAATCCTTAAATCCATAGTAATTTTAAAGAGACTTATATGTCATCTTAAGGCAAAGACCAAGCTACACTCATTCCACAGAAGTTAAACTACAGTATTAAACCAAAAGTCCAGGGTCAACAAGGCTCTAAGAGACCCAGGATGTTTAATCAAGCACCAGTAGAACTCTCACGCATATACATACACAAACACTGATACCTTCCCCTTCATAAACCCCTTGCAAGAGCATGGTAAAAGACAGAAAGGAAGAACATTTAGCCTTTGTTTTTAAAAGCTGCTTTTAGTTCACCTCCCCTTATAATAAGCTTCAGTGTGACTATCTCAGGGAAAAGGGAAGAAAAAAGAAAAAAAATGCATAATGGTTTTAAATTAGGTATACAGAAAAGAATGAAGGTTTGTAAAGGTAAAAGAATCCTTTTTAAATCAATATGCTCTACTGTTGTCTGAAAACTAGCTTTTCCTGCAATGTTATCACCTACAACTAGAAAAAAAGTAGCTACCAATCACAATTTCTGAAGCTAAAGCCATTAAAACTAAGAGTTTTGTGGATGCACACTATCTCCTGTGAGCACAGACAGACCTGCTTAAAGGATCTTTGTGCATGTTGACACTGGAAGCACAAAGGTTTTTCCCCAAAAAATGGTTGGATTCACATACTTTAGTTTCAGGATGGTGATTACACAGGGCATAGAAAATTAGTTTTATCAGTATATAGGTAAAGGGAGAATACTAATTTTAGAAAAAATTCTCATATGCTTTCACCTTTAAATTTGTATGATGGCTACATTTTCATATGGTTGGGAACTGCAGGCAGTCAGAAGCTTAGAAGATAACAACTCTCAAATCTGCATGTTTATTTTGCTAGAGCACTAAGGTCCTGTGACAGAAAGGATAGGGAAGCACAGCCAAGAGAAGCTGGGCCGCAGCTGTAGTAAACATCGTACATCAAAGTACCTACTCCCAGGCATGGCTGGTACCTTGTACCTAATACAGTCGCTTTAAAATTCTGATCAGCCTTCCCTACTTTCTGTCCAAAGGTCTCATGACTCCTTGTGCAACACAGTCTGGATTGACTCCCAGGCTTTAACTTGGCCTACGCACAAACACTGCTCTAGTCCAAATGTTAACTTTTCTGTAAGAAAGTGTTATTCAAAGTACAAAGATATCAATAGCATTTTATGAAACTCACTGGAATGATATGATGAAGCCCCAGTTTGTATCTCTGTAGGTAAACTTCAAATCACTGAAATGTAGTTTTCATACACGGCCCTCCAGAACACAGTAAACCAGATAACTAAATACAAGCAGCAGGAGCCAGTCATTCACTTGTATTTCCTAAGACGGGTGCTTAGCATAACTAGAAGAAACAGTTTCATTCCTGACACACCGTCCCACAGGACACTATATAGTGGTAACTGACAGAGTGACCTGAGTAAGGGGAAGGGAAATCGACTAACAACACATTTATTTGTTTACCCAGATATATTTAACTCCACGCGATTAAAAGATCGAAATCACAACCACACACAAGCCACAGCATGACACTCATCAACCTCTTGCAGCAGCAGATGAGCAACCACAGGGAGGGAAAGGCGGCCAGCACCTTCCCCGCGCCAGCTCGATCCGCCTTTTACAGCGCTCCCCCGGCCGCACGTGCCCCGGGCGCTTCGGACACGAGAGCGGCACCACGAGCGCGGCCCGCGGCCGGGAGAGCGGGCCCCGCGGAGCGGCCGCCTCCGGGGCAGGCCCGCGGGCGGCACGACTTGCCTCCCCAGGCGGGGTGGAGGGGCGCCGGCCGGGCCCAGGGCGGCCTCCCCCGCCGCCTGCGCCCGTTGGGGCCCCAGAGCGAGTACCTGGGAGGCGCGCTGGCTCTGCCACTGCTTCAGCTGGTCCGAGGCGCTGTCCCGGCCGTCAGCCATCTTGAGGGCTTGGGAGACCCCCGCGCAGGCGGGACACTC
>VWPW01026060.1:969903-985930 GCA_013389825.1 Crypturellus undulatus
GTGGCAGCGGCGCGGGGCGGCTGCAGGCACCGGGGCGGCGGTGGCGACACGCTCCGCATGGGTGGCTCCGCCGCGCCCGCAGCTAGCGGGAGCCGTTACGCGGCGCCTCCTACTTCAGCACTGCGCCCCCCGCCCCCGCTGCCGCGCCGGCCAATAGCCCCGCGCCCCGCCGCCAGCGCGAGCTCTGAGTGGGCCGCGGCAACGTCAATCACGGGAGCGGGACCACCCCCCCTCCCCGGTCACGCGCGAGCGGGGGGCGCGGGACGGTGGCCGTTGGGCGCCCCGCTCCTGTGGGGACGCGGCGGCCGCGGCGGGGACCGCGGGCGGAGCGGGGACCTGCTGCCACCCCGGGCTGTGACACGTCCTCGCGGCTGGCGCTCGCGCCAGCGTCGCTCGCTCTGTGTGTCGGGCAGCGCAGGAGGCGGCACTGGGCCCGTGCTGTGAGAGGTGGCGGGGCTCGCTGGGCTGAGGCTCCTCAGGAGGAGCAGGGAGCTGTGGCAACAGCAGCTGCTTGGAGAGGCTCAGGAGCAGGGTTTGNGGGTGGCGGGGCTCGCTGGGCTGAGGCTGTGTGGAGGAAGCTGTGACAACAGCCGCTTGGAGAGGCTCAGGAGCAGGGTTTGTTTCAGTAAGAAAAGAAAAAAGAAACAACAACAGTAGAACTGCCTTGTCATATTTATGAGGGAGAAAGCTCCCTGCGTTGTGCTTAAAAATGGTGAGGTAAATGCAATCCTGTTGTGCAACTGTAATTCTGATCCCTAAAGCTCGGTCTTTCAGGGCTGAATTTTCTGTATTACAACGCACGCTTCTGCCCCCTTTAATGTTAATAGCACTGCGTGTGTTTTGTTTTTCTTTTTTTTTCTCTTCCTAGTTTTTTGCCTGAAGGGTGAACTAGAGAGGATGAAAGTGGTTAGCGGGTGGTTATTTTTATTCCCATTTCTCTTCCGCCTTTAGTACGGTTATTGGCATAGCTCCAGCGCTGAGTGGCTTTTCAAAGACAGGGCTGCTTTTTTTGCAGCTTGCCCCCCTTACGTGATTCCTGCTCTACTAGGGGTGCCTCTTCCCTGGGCGTCAGGTCGCTCATGCTCAGTTGATATTTCAATGTCATCGCCCAGATGCTGTTTCATCTGAAGAGTACAACTGATGTCCAAGCAATGACTTTCAGAATACACATCTAAACAAAATCAGAAGAGTCAACAAAGGATCGTTCTAGTCATCGTCAGGAAAGAAATTCAGTTTGCAGCTGGATGTTGTGTAGCAAAATTAATAGTTTTCAGTGGAAACCGTTTTCCATTTAAATTGAATGGTATTTGGAAGTCAACGTTGCTACCATAGCATATTTACTTGGTTTTTCTCTTACCTGTCTTCTCGCACCCTCCCATCCTGAGGAAGAAGCCTTCATCAACAGCAAGAATCTATCTCCAGCTATTAGATACATGACATTACATGCTTGCAAGGTAGATGAAGATCCCAATCTGCCAATTATTCTATAGATGTTTGCTTTGTGATTCATCCTATGGGTTTCCTGAGACCCAGAAAGTTGGAAAAGGTTGCCTAGACCATAGGCACTCTAGAAAATTAAATCATATATACATTTCCTCTTAGTAGCTCCTCTCTAATGATGTAGATTGGAGATAATCATAAAAAATAAGAGACCTGTCTAAATGAACATATATTAAAGGAATGTGTTTGCAAGGGGACTGGTTAATACTGAGACAGCAAGTTTTAGGGCTTTTCTTTGTTTCTACAATTTTTCTCAGAGAATATTCTAAGAATTCTAAGAATTCTAAGAATTTGAATCTAAGAAGTTTCAAAGAATAATCTCGCTCATAGAATGCACAGTTACATATGACAGGCTTAAAATTTCCAAGTACAGATCCCAAGTACAAGGGAATATCACTCATGGTATTCCTTTGACTCAGATACGAACAGCAAACTCCCAGTTTTCTAATTCAGTCAGCCACACCTGGGATGTTTTTCCTGTCTCTAATTCTCATAATCGTTTCATCCTCAACATGATATCCCATGTCGTAAGGAACTGTAGGAAAGATCACCTGGTGTTCCACATATATATATATGTATGTATGTGTATGTGTTTTTACACACATACGAAGTATGTTGTATTGCACTTTGCATCTTTTGAGCAACAACTGATCATCGCCACTGTCAGACCAGAGAAAAATCTTTACTCGGACCTCACATCTGAGCATTCAGAAGAAACCTGGTAAAGTCAGGAGCGAAACAGTCAGGAGTAAATCCACAAAGATCTAAACAGTTTTGGTGAAGAGTGACGAGAAACCCTCAATAATAGCAGCAGAAAAAAGTATGCAAACTTCACAGCGAGGTTTTGACCCATTGCAAATCTTCTTTGCCTACCTCCCGTTCTGCAGCTTAGCCCGCAGGCCTCAGCACCGGCCCGTGTTCTCATTTCTGAGGACATCTAACCACTACTTCAGATGACCAGCAGTTTACTCATTCAAACTTTAGCAGTGTTCTCCCATACAACTTTTAGATTTTTAAGAAGATTATTTTATAAATGTATGTACATTTACTTTATAAATAAATTTTTATTTTTATATATTTTTTTCCATAATTTAAGACTGAATGACTTGTCCTATGGACTTCAAATAGGAGCATGGATACATATTTGTAAAAATCAGGCATTGGCTTTTTTGTTTTTCCTTTCCTTTGCTGGACTTTTTTATGGTGAGTTTTGGTTTGCTTTGCCGTTAAAGTTTAACCCTTCTGTCAACAAATGTGTGCAGATACAGTTGTTTGCTAATTGCTCATTTCAAAATAAGAGTAACTTTAAAAACTGCTTCTCTTCAATTTCCAAGAAACCTTTCTTATTATAACTGTTATGCCAGGAGAGGGCAGAAGTGTGAATTTTTGTACATACACATGTATTTAAAAGGGTATAAAATGAGAAAAAAATAAACCCAAATAAACCCTAACCTTCTACCTTTTCAGTGAAGGAAGTGGTGGATACTGACATGGATGCCTGGCTTTGCGTATATTAGTTTATTTCCTTGTCTTCTCCTCCCCTTCTGTTTTGATATTTGATTCCTGAGGCATGTTATTTGCCTGGGTAAACCTCTTGTTATGTATGCATTAAGTAAACAAACTTCAAACAATCCCAAATTAATCATCTTTCTTTACATGTGGCGACTGGATCTCTGTTGCTACATGTCTTTCTGAGGCATAATCCAGACCACGCTTTATTAAGATTTTGTGAGACTAAAAGTCGTAATACTTTGTATTTTGTTTTCTGTGTATAAAGTGTGTTTAAGCAGCAACAGTGTTGGGTCACTTTTGTGCACACAGACAATCACCCTGTTTATAAACTTTACTCCCAATTCAGTCATTAACAGTCAAGTGAATGATCTAGAATTAGGTAACTAAAAGGTCAAAAGTGTCTGTTGCTTTGATAATTAAGTTGCCCAAGCACCTAAAACTTTCCTGCTACCTGTACTGAGCCCTCTTGCCTGGCTGTCTCCATCCTACCTCCTGCTTGTGCAGGTGGGATTCACAGGCATTCCCGTGTTCCCCCACCTCTGCTGTAGACAGAAGTCATGAGATAATATTGACAGACTTGATTCCCAAGTGGCAATACGCACTGAAAACCATTTTAAATGCAGACATGGAGTCCATGCTATTAAAGGCAAATCAACCAAGACCCAGCCAACATCTGGGTGGCAGGTACTGAGATGTGAGATGTCATAAATGGTGAGGAAAACAGAAGGAATAGGAGATAGGTAACAGTAAACTGGGTGTCTCCATATATGCATCATAAGTTAAGTCTGAAAACATTTTACCATGTGTATATTTTATGGTCATCTTCAGCTGTCCTCTAACATAGTTAATAGGGCAAATTCTTTGTTTAAATCACCAAAGAAAGAGGTTAGCCTAAGAAAGGCATCTTACACAAAGGCATCTTAGGATAATACTTTCTATGTTTCAAACTGTATTTTTTTTCTTCTCCGCCTCTTTCATTCTAGAGCAGCCAAGTTTTCAAACTTGGATAGGTTGTACGGTTAGTAAACCTTTATACCTGTACCAATTCTGGAGTAAAATAAATTTTGCAGTGTTTTTACCAGAAGGAGTTTCATTCACCAATATATATGTTTTACAACAATTTTTTAATATTCTGAAAAGGTACTGCTGATCATTAGTATCAAGAAGCTACATGTCATATTTACTACTGCAAAGAGACCTGCAATATAGTTCTTCAGAAAACTGGAAGAGTTTGGAAGAACGGTAATAGAATAAAAAATGCAGCCCTTTTGAAGTAATAAGATATTCAAACATATTTAGCATTTCAGGTATCTCAGTTAATTTTTATTTCTAAAAGCTACATTATTCAAATTATTTTGCACCACATAAATATAGTTTTCTGTGGTTAATCTCTCTTTTTTTTTAATTTTATTTACCTTCAGGCTCAAGTACCAATAAGATAACTTATTAATGTTTTGTGCACTTGTTGTCTGTATTATTATAAGCAATGTATGAAGCATTTACATTATGGCAGTTAATAAAGTCTTTACTGCAAAATTATTTTACCATTGAAGTTTCAAATTGGTGTATGAAAATGTTTAAAATTAAACATAGTAATAATTTTACCTGTTAAAACCATAAGTTTTTAAATGGGTCATCCATCCAGTGTGACTTACTCATGTGCTTTAAATTAGTCAAGATGCCTAATTGGCTTACTGGATGCTTGTATGTATGATAGAGATTCTTGGTCCAAGAGATGGTAGGCTAAAACAGATGCAATTTATGTGTTGATCTCATTCTGCAGAATTTTGTTGAGAAATTCAGATTATTAGATATATTTAGCTATAGTTCTTATACAATTGAATAATTCTGCTTAAGATATTAACATTAATAATTAAATTAATAATTAGTATTAATACATTACACATTAATACATTAATAATAATTAATAATCAAAATTGACATGTTGTACAAGTATATATATTTTGCTACAAAAATAGTTATGCTATTGTATAAGCCTTATCTTTATTATGTATATAGTATATATAGTACAGCAATATTAGTACATACTAAGCTTACATAGCATACTTAAATGTATGCTATTACTTAATTAAATTCATTCTATTTGTTATTCAGACAGGGATCTCCCTGCAGTTCATGCAGATATCACACCATGAAAGTGAATTTTAGAATCTTAAATGAGCTGTTTCTCCAAACCAATTGAATTTTCAGAAATTTAAAACAATTTAAACCACTGAATGGCTGGTGGGTATGAAAAATCAGGCTACCTGCTTTATTGCCAATGAAAAGTAAATAAATATTTTTGAAAACATATTGTTATATATCAATAGCCATATACTTCAGTGTGGATCTGGACTAGTGTACAGAGATTATTCATACAATAAATTCATATGCCAATAGAAATAGTTAAACCAAAGTTGGTACTCATGGATGAACAGAGTTTATATGCCAAGATGTGCAAATACAAAAAAGAATAATTCAATACTTTGCTGCAAAATGTTGCTGTAAGACTTTAGATCAAAACTTAAGTGTGCCTGCTTTAAGGGGCAAGGTGTACCTACTTCGTTAAAGGTCTACAAAATGTGAAGGGAATGAAAGTGATTGCATTTCTGCCTTGTAACATGCACATTGGTATGTCCTCTGAGCATCCAGTTTTGAAGGAAAAAGCCTTATTGGTAGCATTTTGAGTGTATGACTAACTTTTTGGTTGCCAAGTAAGTAACCACAGGAATCATGAAGGTAGGCCTGATTCATATCTCAACTTTCAGTTAATTTTGGAACTAATTTCTGGCATGATTTCTTTTAAACTTGTTTTTGACTATTTTTATATTTTTTTTGCTAAAATTCATCATCTCACGACACATTGTTCTTGACAGGAGTGGTTTCTGAACTTCTCTTTGAATATTGTATCACGGTTATGATTGGAAGAGACACCAGTGTGATCGCATGGAGGGAAAAAACAAACAAACCAGCTAGTGACCATCTATGAGGGCAATGGAGCATTTATAATCTAGTCTCCAAGCCAAAATTTTTAACTCTGATGGTAAATCCGATAGACATCTAAATAATATTTATATATCTAAATAAAAGTCAGAATGGTGGGGAATTTTTTGTTTTGTTTTGTTTTGTGTTCTCTTGTGAAAGATGTAAATTTCTGCAATCTATATCTGGAAGATCTACTGCATGTGACAAATGTAGTAGGTGCACATGATATCTATATGCTGGAGTATCACTAAACATTTTACATACATAATAATCTGGTGCACTAACTTGACGAGTAGGTTTCCCATGGAATTGCCTGGAGGTAGTTGTTGCAAATTCCCAGTGCAAAAAGTACCTGTGAGGATCTCATTACAAGTAATACTGCTACTTATATATCTTAATTTTGACAGTAAGAAAGAATACAAAAAAAATCCAGGATTCTTATGAGATTCAATGAAGCAAGGGACACAGTCACAGTGAAATACAGCAGTATTAGTAAAATATTAGAGGCATTGCATTTCTAGCATTTCTAGCTAGAATAATTGGTCTATCACAGTGCCTGCCATATGGGCAGCAGCTTGCTGATACCCTTTGCCCCCAGCCGTCTTGGGTAATAGCAGCCTTTTAAAAATGCTTTTTCAAATTGACTAGTTATGTGTCATTGCAAAGGTGGCCATTATTTTGCTTAAAACTTACACAATCACCAGGGACTGCTTGTAATTTCAGCTGAAGCAGAATTCAAGGCCATGGACAAGCCCTGAGTGTTTTGACTGCAGACAGATGGATGGAAAACAAACAGAGCAAAGGTTTTTCTCTGTTTAGATGTGCCTAGTTTTAAAGTCATAATTCTCTAATTTGACCTCCATTTTGCAAGTTTTTCAGTCTGTAGAAAATTAATTCCCTCAAATGGGTGAGTTGAACTATTTTTGCTTTATCACAACAACACTGGAGAAAGATTGCCATTAAAAAGCCAAAATAGAAACTTAAATTGTGATACCTTGTTTTGGTAATCAAAGGAAGGTTTCAAAACAAATACAAAAGCTTCAGCTCAGCTAAATAAACATAACCTCATTCTAGCAAAAAGGCTATAACAAAACCAAACACTCAAAAATAAGGGCAGGACCAACATGGAGTATGCACATTCAGTATCTATTCAGTACTTTGTATGTATTACAGAAATCAATATATATGTATTGTCATACATGCATGTTATATGCATATCTGCATAAATATGTATTACAGTAACCATTAATTGCATTATAATGTTTCTCTTTCCCATCATATAGAAAGAACATGAGGAAGAAGACCTCCATCCTGGCAGTTCTTATGCCTGGAATCAGAGCAGTCTCCTGAGGAGCTGCAGTTGAAACCCTGTTTAGTTGCACTCTTCAGACTACCCATGTTCTAAAGAGCCAGTCTGCAAATATTGAATTTATCAGGTACTCACCCCTAGACACAGGAATCCAGAAACCAAGAGGATTCCAAGGAACTCGTGTCAAACAAACCAAAGGACTGATATGAAATGAAGTTTGCTAAAATTATTAACTATTTATTATAGCAAATCATTTTTCTACTGAATATTGTCCTCGTTTTTTTCAAAGCTTATAATCAATCTGTAGTCCATAATTTTTACAGATATAAGACAGAGTAATACATGTTACCAACCATGTATACCAACCAGGATAGGTTTGAATCTCTACCCACTTTTGATTCACTGGCAGCCAAAACAGCTATTTTTCAATGGCAGGTTCTCAACAATCCAGTCACCTGGGTATATGATCAGGCAGTGGAGTAACATTTTTCTTAATTCTTTTGTTATTACAGATGGGGGGGATGTCTATCCATTTTTGCAGTAGGCCAATAGTAGTTCTGTTTGGTACTGCTGCTCATTTGTTTTCTTGGAATCTGAAAATAGGTCTCAAGATAAAGAAGATACGGGTTTCTGTTTCTTACTTTGTTTGTTTTTACCTGTGTGGTAGATTCCAAAGCTTTTTACCAAATTCTTCCTTATTGATTTTTTGATTTTTTTTTTCTGCTTAGCTGTTACTGTGATTGTGGCTAATACAAAAAGCTACATTCTGCAATAAAAGTTGCAACCAAGCATTCTTATATGAATCAGCTATTGCGGAGCCAGGCCACTAAATTCTGACCTGGGTGTATCTCCATATAAAGTATTTTAACGCAGTTGAGCGAGGGTTGGGTTTTTTTGTTTGTTTTTTTATTTCGTGACCCAGTTCTAACACTACCACCTTACTCTGTGCCATCCACCCACTGTCCCTCATGCAGGCTCGTCGTTTTTTCAACACCTCTCATTTTCTCATATGCCTCTGATTCACTGTTTCATTGAGTACTGACAGATCTCACAGCTCATAACCCTGGCACACGGCCCAGTTATTGGATCATAGTGAATACTCCTGTATTTTTGTTAGAGCTGCTTACTGAGAAGTGCCGTGCATAGGACGTTATCCAGCAACGTGAGACTTCCATTAGAGCTGATGTGTCACAGCTCTGCCTCCTCAGTAATGTGGGTGGAAAAGAAAAGGAGATGGTAATTACCTGCCCTTCATGCACAAGCACTACATTTTATGTTGAGCAGCAACAACAAGCTGGCCTGTATCGTGGCCTCCTTGTTGGAAAAGCCTTCCTGGGTTACATGATACCAAGCGACCCCATGTCATATTCAGAATTTGGTGCATAGTGAAATGACTGATGTTCATTAAAACTGATGTACTGAGCACATGGGTTCTTGAGACTGTAGTGCCAATTAACAGCTCAGTTGCATGTGCATATATTAAATTGGCAATGAGCCAATTAAATTGGCAAAGTGGTTGTTTCCCCACTGTCTTTTTTTCTATGATTTTATGTGTGGGAATGGCAGTATGCATGATCTTCTGCTGTAGCAGAAACAAGGTGGCATAAATGTTCAACAGCTCCACAGCAAGAACAGCAGGAGGGTAAATTTCAGCTCATTTGAGTAAAAACTGGGGGGAAAAACACATGAAAAAGACCAACACCACATTATGTGAGGTGCTTTTTCACTGCCATGTACGTTCAGGAAGTTGTCATTAATTAGTACACTCACTAGGGCAATAAGTGTCAAATTCCATATTCCTGCTCCAGCACATGGAGATTATTTACTCTTCTCACTGAAGAAGTTTTCTTCACTTCTTGAGCAATATAATTCAATGGTGATTCCTCTGAATACTAGTTACTGTGTGGGTAGGATGTTGTATAAAATAAAAATATTTTGCTGAAAATGTCTTACAAAATTTTGGAGAAAGAGAAGCACAACAAATTTTTGTTTCAGTCTTAGGTCTGAAGTTTTTGAAATTATGAATCTGAAAGTTTTCCTAAGCAAGAAGATGCAGAAACCATTAATTATTTAATTAATTAACCCCTAGGTTCAAAGAATATATTTACATATGATTGAATATATCCCAGTGGCAGTAACATTACATCTTCAAATTTATATTTCTTTGGTGGTCTTTATGGGCATCTTTTCAGACTACAACAAGAACACTTGAAACTGAAACTTAAAAGATTCTATTCTGCATTTCTGTGCAGGTAGGCAAGGTTTTCTAGTGAGTACTGGAAATGGCTAGAATGTCTTGAGTTTATGAGAGAAAAAAAAAAGATATATGTGTATAAGTCAGGAAATAAAAAAATGAAAATTGTCAAGAGGTAATTCTGCAAATGGAGTTGTAGTTTTTTGTGTCCTTTTGAAAAATATTTTAGTGATTATATTACCACATCATCTCTTATTTGCCCTTTATTGTTTTGCTTGCTGAATATGTTACTGATCAAAGTAGGACACTGAATAGTGGCTAAAAAAGTTTTATGGAATATGGAAAGAAGCAAGTTCAAATACTAAATTTAGACTTTAAAGTAATTTAAGTTAATTTAAACAGTAAGACAGCGTGACGGCAGGGACTATGGGGTCTATGCTTTGTAACAGTAGGTAGCCATTAAAGAGGAAACAAGTACCACAAAAAGGAATGAGCACCCTAACTCTGCTCCTCCTGAGCCCTGTTCAGCCACATCACGGTTTTGACTGCTGCCAGCCAAAAGCGGAGTGCGTGAGTGCATTAAACACATGCATCTCCTGGCACGGAGTGGTCGGGCAGAGGCATCCATACGTGCCCCTGTGTGCATCTGCCTCCTTGGAATCTTCTCTGCGCAGATCCGCAAGTGAGGTGCTCCCTGGATTACAAACCACATATCGCCCATACATCCTTTGAAAACAGCAGTGACCACAAGTTGGAATGCAGTTTGTACAAATTACATGACATCACCTGGGCGAAGAGATAGTCATCACACCTCCTCTCATTCCCTGCAGATGCTTTCACGGGCCTTTCCTGTCCTTCCCCTTCCCAAGGGGATGCGCCAGGACACAGCAGACAGAATACATGTACAAAAGGCATGGCCTGCTTCAAAGTGGGGCAATGCAACAGTTCTGCTTCTCTCCTCACTCAGGAAAGGCTTTAAGATACATCACAGATCTTCCATTATCAAATTATACATCTTACAATAGACATCAGCGAGCTCTTCCTAGGAGTCTTTTTCTTGCTTTTCCTTGCAGTCGTTTTTTCCTGCTCAGGAACATGTTACTGCAGAGATGCCTAGGTCAGTAGGCATGACCATGAGGCATTGCCATCCTCATCAAGAGGCATGACACCTTGTGATGGGCTACTTCATCTGGGGCTGCTTTGGGAGCACAGCATGCAAACAAGTTAAACCTCCTCCTACTCTTTTGCAAAATTACAGGTTTACTCACTACAATAGGTTAGTGTGATGCAGTGAAGCTTTTTGATCCTACAAAGTATTTACTGGGAAAATACAGTTCTGACCAAGGCCAACCAGATGGAAGCAGAATTTGTGCACAAGAGCAGTGCAGAATGTGAGGTGGTTACTGCTGTCCCCAGCAACCCAGGAGAACTAATGAGAGGGACTGGTAGAGCCTTGTGGAATGACATCCTGTATCAAAGTAAAAGCTGCTGGCACCCTGATGTACATCCGAACAAAAATATTGTAACTGCAGCACTAAGATTCCGCACGGTTCTTGACAAGGAAGACAGACACTCCCGGGACCTGGGTTTTGTCCTTGCATTTCCCCTCATCATTTTTCGTATGCTTAATTCTTTTCAGTAGAGTTTGTCTTTTTCAACACTATTCTCATCGTGGAATAGTATATGTCCATTTTATGACAGTGTCAGAGAATGATAGTTTATTTGGTTTCCTAATACAGTTAAGGATTATGACAAATACAGTCTTTAACTATAATCGTCCATATATAGGGTTGTTCTTTCCATGCTAATTCCATGATTACAGTGATTGGCTCTTGATAAAAAGTATTAGTGGCTAATAAAACAGAGCTGAGGACACGAACATCACTTCAGTCCGCACGTGTCAGGAAGTGTGACACACCTCCATAGCAATCTATGTAATATATTCTATCAAATGTCTCACACAAGACCGGTTTATATTAATATCATAGCCAGTGGATAAGTTTAATTTTGATATAAATATCATGCAAAAATGTGAGTACTCTGGCACATGGGACCATAGAAGGTTTCCACATGTACCTGGTATAGTAGTATAGAACTGAGATGCATGACACCGTGACCAGGTAGCAGCTGAAATGCTTCCAAGAAGATCTTTTATACTGGTAGCTAATCATATATCATATATAATCATATATGATCTTGCCAAGGCTGCTGTTGTATCAGAGCTAGATATGTAGGTGGCTATGGAAGTGTATCCTGGGCTAACTTCATAGATGGATATTATAAATCAATAGCTGAGCGGCGCTTAAGAATATCATTATTATTTGCAGCTATTTTGGTGAAATCTAATGACTATTCAGGTTCTAGTTGCTATATCCCCACATAAGAAATAAAATGCATACATTGTATGGTCTTATTTAGTAGCAGACTAACTTCATCTCAGCAAACTGTTTCCTAAGTTTTTATATACATGTGCACACAGATGTTACTCCAGGTTCCTTACCTCGCTAATTATATTTAGTACAAAAAGGCAGCTTTTGAAAACAAAAGGAGGGGGTAAGTCTAAATGTTTCTCCTGTTTTTAATATCTGAAAATGTGTGTCAGAAGCAGGTTCTACCAAGGAAATTCAATAAAATGGCCTCACTAACCAATCACTTTTGATTGTAATAGACATGACTCTTATTTCTCCACAGTTACTTTGAAAAATAACACCTTATTTCTCATTAGAAATAGTAGTAAAGCTAACCAGTGCTAATTTCCTATGCTAGGCAAACTCTTATCTTACTAAGCAAAATTAAAGCAGTGATTTTTTTGAATGGGAAATTCTGTTGAACTCTGACAATCTGAGGATGCGGATAGGTAATTAGACTAAATAATGGAACAGTAAAATTTAGGCATGCTTTTTGCAACAGTAACTTTTTGTGAAATTTTTAATAACAGAATGTTATTTTAGTCTATGCAAATAAAAAATAAAATTAAGACAGAAGGAAAATAAAATAGGCTTTTACTACCAATAAGCCTGGAGACTTCTTTGAAGTACTGGTTTTATAAGATTGCAGTGAGATCTACTAACTACCTGAAAGCTGATAAACCAGACAGGATTGTTTCTGAGGATTTTAAGTAACACAGGTTTGGCATAAGATTCCATGTTCTCTTTTTAAATTTTAATTCCTCCTAGCTAATAAATTTACCGTTGAATTACCAACTAACATATTCTGAAATGTAAGGCTTGTAAACTTTGAAAAGGCTGTACTGAGTGCATTTTCATTTTCAAAATGAACAGGGGAAGATGGCTCCCCTGGAAGGATGACTTCTTATGGCATATTAGGAAAAAGAATCTTCAACTGGGAAGATACAGCTGGAACCTCCATCACTGCTTACTTGTTAGTGAGCTCAGCAGTGACTAGTAATCTGCTAAACTGGAGCCTCAACTCCCCCAAGACAATAAATTGAAGGCTTTTACTGGATGGGGAATTCGCTGTACTGTAGAAAACACTTAAGATGTACCTGATGTACATCTATATCACTGTTGGTGTGAATATAAAGAAAATGTATTGCCTTAACTGCAGTAAACATTTTTTTGTATTTGATTTAGAGTCTATACATGATTTACCAGCTCTGGCCATGATTCATCCTTACTTTTTCTCTGCAACTTCTGTTGGATAGGCTCATAGACAGATTTTCAAACGTAAAATAGCAACTGCTATCAGAGATCCAGTTTATTAAAAAATAGAGTTCTTAACTTCACATTGCAGATAAACTATAGCTACATTTAGGTAGCTACATCAGGAAAATACCATATTTTACAGTGGGCAAGCAGGATATTTTTCCCCCTCATTATCTAGTGAAAATTTCAAAGCAAGACCAATGCTGAGCAACTGCTACACTAGCATAGACCCACATAAAGACAGAGAGTAGCTAAAGAAGGAAATTTCTAGCAATAACTGTTACAACAGCTCATAACGCATGGAAGGGCCTAAACAGCTGTTGTGCCTTTTGGCTAATTAACACCTGCACACACATGCAGTAAATAAGGTCCCTAAATGGCTCTTCTGCAGGTGGTCCTTTTAAGGTGCTCCATAGTTTTCCCCTTTGGGTTTTTGTTTGCATTGTATGAACAGCTCTGTGCTGAGGATAGTTGTGGATTTTTATTTTTAGTGGAAAGCTTGAGTGTTTCTTACTTCAGATGATTAAATTGAGCTCATATAGGATGTACTGGTAAGGGATGTTCATGCTGCTCATTTGTGTTTATGTGAATGAGGTTTTACAGGGGTACGTTGAACTTTGTGGTTAGAAGTAAAAGAATTTTATAGCTATTGAATATTTTAATGGACAGTTTTGGAGTCCTTGCTGCAGGTTAAATTAATGGGGGGTTATATTTGCATTAACCTGTATGTTTCCTTAAAAAAAAAAAAAAAGGCTTGTTTTTAATAGGTCTGGTGCTGTCAGTGTCCTTGCTATCTATGTTTCAGAGAACTATGGTGCTTTTTAACATTTTTGATTTGAAGTCTTAAAATCTAAATTTATAGCACATCAGGTTTTGAATAATGCTTATATCCTAGGTCTTTACAAGAGTGGTTCTATGCTGCTATATATCTGTTTATTTTGGTTTCCCATTCCTATGCTCTTTGCCAGTTATGCCTGTGTTCCTGAATGTCTTAAGATATCTTGTACTTTTTTTTTAATTTTTAATTTTAGAGAGAAAAGGCTATGAGGGTTCTTACTTATTTGGTTCTCCCTTCTTGCAAAAGTATTGTTTTTATTGTGCTTAGACACCTTGAAGCTCTAAGCTTAACCCTTCAGTAAGGAATACTGAAGCTGCCCCTTTCCTGGGCAGTTTCTCTTTATCTGCCACTGGAAAAGGTTGGGGATAAACTTCTGTGGTGGAGACAGAGGAGGATTTATTATCCAGACTGTTACTGCATGTGGAAACACTATGTGTGAAACCTCAAAACTGGAAAGCAGTGTAGTTCCTAGCACTGAAAAAACGGTGGCAGGGGAGAAAGGCAGCAGACGCTGCTGTTAAACTGGATTTTTTTTTTTTTTTTGTGTTGTCAAAGTACTTGGAATAGGAATAGCAACCTGTGCAGGGGTATTGTAGACGTGGGATAGGGAAAGAGTAGAAATGACTTGTGTAAACAAATCAAGTACTTGGATAGCTGCATTTTTCCTGAATAATAATATTAAGTTCCCCCAGGCAACTGTGTAGCTGTTCTTAGTGGCAATTTATGCTAATATTTATTATAGGAATCAGTCTTAAGAGGTAGACGGGCTGGGTTCTAGAGAGAGCATCTGCAATGGGGCAGCGTGGAACAAAGAACAAAGCCTTTTTGGTGAGAAAGAGATGATAACGGATTGGTCTCGCTGGCTGCTTCCCTTTCATGCAGCATTCGCTGCGGAGAAAAGAGGCTTCTGTGTATGGTCACAAAGGTAGGGACAGGGAATTAAGAAAGCGGCCTGTCTTAAGGAGGGAGTGCAAACACAGAGGCACCATACAGCTGTACGACGTGGTAAATCCACATGACAACTCTAGCAGCAGTGGCCTGAATAGGCTTTGACAGCGTATGGAAGCCTAGCACTAGTTGGGGCTAAAATAATCTGCAATAGTCCATGGTACCTAAGACATAGGATTACATACAGAGTTGAGGGTGGAAAGATCATCTAGGAAATGTGTATTGCTGGAATGTACTGCATTTGTGAAACTTAATCTCTGTTCTCTGGCTCATTAATGACTTGCCTTGTATGCAGGTACCTACTACCATGAACATTGTCAGCTGTGTTGTCTCTACTAGGCTTGAAATCATTAAAACTAATCCTGGAGACTGAAAAAGGACAATAAAAGAGCTGAAATGGCACTGATATGTAAAATAACACCTCAGGACTAGAATCATGTAGTAATACCTGCAGCTGAACGGGTGGTGGCGGGCAAGTGAAGCGCCTCAAGTGCTAAGATTTTTAAAATGAATTGAAATCTCCTCAAGAAGAGCATGATGCCTGGTTGTATTGGACCTGTCATACTTTCATGGGAAGGAGCTATGAAAAGTGCAAGTGCTGCATTACAGCTGGGTCAGATCTAGATAAAAGACACAAGGGGGCAAGAACAAGTTGGAGAGTTAAATGGTGGGAGGTGGGACTAAGTGGGTAGCAGGATGCACTGCTAGTATAAAAGGGAGCTGCTCACAGCTGTGAGCACAAGGACACAAAGTGGGAGCAACGCCGGAGAGTAGCGTGCTTGGTGCCTTTGAGCAAGGTGCAGTTAGGGGAAGCAGGAAAGTGCCCAAGAAAGGGGCTGTCTTGCCTGAAGGGTGGCCAAGGCTGCCGCCTACGGCGCAGAGCTGCGGAGCCGCCGCGGGAGGCGCGGAGGCAACGTGTGCCCAGCAGGAGAGCCCGGCTCTGCTTGGGGGCTGCCAGCACCCAAGGGCGACTTCAGAGAAGCGGCACCAACGCAGCCCCCGGAGGAGGGCTCCCTGCGGCCGCCTCCCGCGCTGCGGGCCACGCGTCACCGGGGGGGCCGGCGGCGCTGCGGCCG
>VWPW01026060.1:986534-1006453 GCA_013389825.1 Crypturellus undulatus
GGTAGCCGCTGCGCGGGGCTGCTCCGCGGCCGGGGCTCGGCGGGCGCTGCCGCCGCTCTTGCGCCTGCCGCGCTCGGCTCCGCCGCCGTCTCTCCTATGGCTGGGATGTACAGCTCGACGCTGAAGACCCTGGAGGATCTAACGCTGGACTCCGGTTATGGGGCAGGGGACTCCTGCAGGTCCCTCAGCCTCTCCTCGTGCAAGTCCAACTCGCAAGCGTTTGCCTCCGCTCAGCACAGAGGCAACTGGTGGTACTACTCGGGCTCCATGAACAGTAGGAACAACAGCTGGGACACCGTGAACACTGTGCTGCCGGAAGACCCAGAAGTCGCAGATATATTTTCCAAGTGTCCTAAGCTGCCGGATCTAGAGGAATACCCCTGGACTGATGAGGACATTGGAAAGATACTCAGGAAAGGGAAGGGGGACGGCAGCGGCCGGGCCTTCTCGCAGGACGCTGTGCGGCGGCTCTCGCAGCTGCTGCGGCGGGCGCTGATCCGCGTCTCGAGGGAGGCGCAGCGGCTCAGCGTGGTGCACGCCAAGTGCACGCGCTTCGAGGTGCAGAGCGCCATCAAGCTCATCCAGAGCTGGGCCCTGTCGGAGAGCTGCGTCCTGGCCACGGTGAAGGCGCTCTCGCTGTACAGCATGAGCGCTGGGGACGGGCTGCGGAAGGGCAAGTCGGCGAGGTGCGGCCTCACCTTCTCCGTGGGCAGGTTCTTCAGGTGGATGGTGGACACCAGGATCTCGGTTAGGATCCATGAATACGCAGCCATCTCCTTAACCTCTTGCATGGAGAACCTTGTGGAAGAGATTAAAGCCCGGGTTTTGGCAAGCCAGAGCCCTGATGGTGGAGGAGGGGAGATCTCGGCTGAAATCCTAGAGATGGTTATCAACAACGATGCCGAACTTTGGGGAGTGTTGCAACCCTACGAGCATCTCATTTGTGGGAAAAACGCTAATGGTAAGATCCAGCTTTAGAGAGAACTAAGTAAATTCTCTGTGTCTGGTTTTGTGGTTTTTTTTTTTTTTTTTTTTTTTCTTTTTTTTTTTTTTTTTTTTTTTTTTTCCCCTGAATCCCACCTTTGGTAGTGGTTTGTGCATGACAGTTTTACCAGGCAGGAGTGCTCCCTCTTTAGTCCTAGCATGTACCAGTTTGTAAAAGGCTCAGAAGCGGTGGGAGCCCAAGCCCTGTTGTCTTAACAAATGTCTCTTCCAACTTCCTACCAGCTGCTGTTTTGAACATTTTTACTATAATTGGCATGTGTGCATGCTTTTCTGTACCCGTGACATGAAATGTAGAGTAACAAGCTGTTCTCCAGAAAATATCGTCGTTACTCTTTGCAAGCAAAACTTACTTTACCACCAGTGTCTAGTGAAGTATAGTGTGAACTTTGCATTCTCATCTTAAAAATGTGATTCCCACGTAGAGCCTGGAAAGGGGAAACGACTTGATATATTCTTTTATTTCATTGCAGTAATAAAGTTCAGTTCCTGAGCAAAACCAGCTTAAACTTCTTTCTAGCTTGGGACAAGGCTGTGCTGTACTGTNACCACCAGTGTCTAGTGAAGTATAGTGTGAACTTTGCATTCTCATCTTAAAAATGTGATTCCCACGTAGAGCCTGGAAAGGGGAAACGACTTGATATATTCTTTTATTTCATTGCAGTAATAAAGTTCAGTTCCTGAGCAAAACCAGCTTAAACTTCCTCCTAGCTTAGGACAAGCTTGGGACAAGGCTGTGCTGTACTGTGCCCATGTAATAACGAGGAGCCTGTGCCTGGCTTGCAGGGCTAAGTATGTGGGATGGTACCTCAATAATGAGAGTAACTTAACATTAAAATGCCTAATCCTGGCACTTGATTAGAAAGCAGGCTTTTAAAGCAGCTAGGCAAATAAGCAGATAAAGGAATGTTGGCATCTTTTCATGAGATTGCGGAGCAATTGAAAAGACCTCAGTCTTGACAGTTCTGTTGAGAAGCTGCTCTGACTTTGTTTCTGTGTCCCACGGCGGAGTACCATAACTTTCCATGGAAAACTCGGAGCAGCTTTCAATGCAGAAGCTGTTCTGTGAGCCCCACGCAGCATCGCGGCTCTTGCTGGTTTTGTTGCTGCTATCAGGCATCCCATGAAGAAGTCAGAGAATCAGAGGATCCTCTCTGATTTCAGGGACTGTAAAAGCAGGTGGCTTGGCCTTTTCACAGTGCAGCCTTGTGAGGAGGGACGAGTGAAGGCACAGACTTTCTTTGAGGGCAAAAGTGACACTTTAGGTGAACCTTACTAATGAACACATGGTCAGAAAAAGGCTCACTTCTAACTTATGCTCGTCGTCTGTATTACATACCATTATCCCATCCTCAAGCAATAACGTAGCAATTTGGATTACCCCTGGGTGGGTGAGATAACTTCTCAGCATCACAGTTTCTCTGTTAGGTCAGGCTGGTCCATCCTACCTAATGAAGAGGATGACTTCTACTGCTGAACCCCAGCCCCTCTCTTGTACTCTCCCTGCACTCGGTCTGCTGACAGTGTTACTAACTGTATGGGAATTAAATGCAACAGATAGAGCCTTTTGGGTGCGCTTTTGACACTGGTGTAAAACGTAGCTGTAAGCTTAAAAGTCAAACGTGGACATTGGCTTTCTAAACTACAGACTTTTTCATGCAAGACCGTAAAGGTATGCGGAAGTCTTGCCTTGCCAAAATAGTTGTCATAAAACTGCATATACCACAGGAGTATTTGTAGCTGAGTCGGAAAAGAGGATTCGGTGCCACCTACTGCTCCTTATCTGTGCAGGCTGGAGTAAAATATCATGGGTTTACACAGAGAAAGATGCATTTCAGGTGTTTATGATCTCCATTTTGTGTTTCTGTCAACAATTTATGTGTGTAAAATGGGAAGGAGGTGTTAATAGCTCACAGTGCAACTTTTTTTTTTTTTTTTTAATTATTATTTTCTNCAGATCACAGTGCAACTTTTTTTTTTTAATTATTATTTCTCGGGAAAAAATGCCATGAATGAATGAATGGAAGCCGCTGGTCAATGGAAACAGGAGTGACTGTGCAGGGAAGTGCTTATAAATATTCAAGGCACCAACTGGTCAGTTATGATAAGGCTTTTATCGGAGGCTACGGGCGGCGATTGGCCACCGAAGGGTTGGCTTCTGCCGCCTCCTTTGTTGTTCTTGTCTTCCTGATCAATTCTGTCAATAATTGANTTATTTTCTGGTGGGAAATCTCTGTCTTGGAAAAAAAAATGCCATGAATGAATGGAAGCCGCTGGTCAATGGAAACAGGAGTGACTGTGCAGGGAAGTGCTTATAAATATTCAAGGCACCAACTGGTCAGTTATGATAAGGCTTTTATCGGAGGCTACGGGCGGCGATTGGCCACCGAAGGGTTGGCTTCTGCCGCCTCCTTTGTTGTTCTTGTCTTCCTGATCAATTCTGTCAATAATTGAATGCGGGTTTGGAAAGTCTGAAAATGGAATAAAGTGCTTCTAAAGGCGCACTGTGATTGCTGTGACAATCTGTCACTAATATTTTACGTGACACAAGTCAGTGAATCTTCTAAATGTCATTTCCTGCAGTTATAAGACTACAAACGGTTTTGTACTGATACAGAAAGCTCTCAATATCTTCTTTATTCTTTCTCTATTTAGAATTTTTCTATTAATAGTTGCATCATTTTCCACAGTGCTTTCAAATAATTTTTATGTTTTACATTAAATAAAATCTGAGGTAGATCTAGTGGTAAAACAACTGGGTGTTTTCCAGCACAAGAAACAGCAAAACCCATTTTACTGTCATCTTTGTTTCTTTATGTAATTAGAAAGTTTAATGGAGCACTTGTAAATTCCAAAGTTGGCAAGTGTTTGTTGGGTTTTGTTTTATATCTTGAGCTGATGCTAGAGATAAAAAGCTCTTGGAGATTACGTTCTAGTTCCAGTCAAGCACTGCAATCTCTAGATGAAATCCTTGGCAGTATGCTCTGTGCAGAAGATTGCACTGGATTATTATAATGGACCTTTCTGCCATTATGATATATTAAGTAGCTTCCTTTATTAGATCAGGGTAGGAGATTTTTTTAGAGTTCAGGAAACGGTAAGTAAATGCATAAATCTCTGTAAATTCTCAAGAGACTGAGATGTAGATCTGTGTTCTTCTGTGACTAATCTCCCATCGAAGAGGGTAGTCCAGGCACAGTTCTTAAGGTGTCTTCTACAAGCTGAAAGCTTATCCTTCTTCACTGGGATAAACATATCCTAATCAACACCTGGTGTGGGAAGGGTAAAATTTAAAACTGTAAATGCTTTAAGGAATCTAGCTATTATAAAATTAGTAATAATAGTCTGCAGTAGATATTTGGGAGGAGTGTTTTGTTTTCCTTTCTGTGAAACTGTTTTTTAATCAACTATTTGTTGAAGAATAGTTGCAACTATTCCAAGTTCTGACTTGGTGCTTGAGGGTTCACTCTGTCTATCTTGGAGGAATGTAGTCTGAATGTGTCACCATAATGAGTTCTGTAAAGCTGTCTTGGATGCCTTAGTGTGTATAAGGATTGAGTCTGTTCAGACAGAATCTAGGTGAAATGTTGTAAAAAAAAAAAATAGTGTATTGTAAGTTGAAAAGTGTCAGAAAATGAAGTGTCTTTAAAAGCAGCAAAAATGATAAGTAGCTATTGATCATCAGAGCAGCTGGAAGGGTAAAAGGAAGTTATGATTTGGAATACTTGTTTTTACTTTCTATTTTTAATTAGTTGGAGAGGTAAGATACAGTTTGGCTTGATATAGCTGAAGTGGAGCATGCATCCAGTACTTTCATGGGGTTTTGGAGGCTCTCCTGATCTGGAATATTAGAGTCTATTAACTTAAAATGTTTAGGAGATGAGAAATAGAAATGTATGAAATGTAATTCTTTTGTATGATATTCCTATATTTAACTAGTGTCTGGCGCATGACAGGCTGAGCTGCCATGCTTGAAAGATATGTTGGTATTGCTAATGTATAAACTACTGCACTGTCTGTGTTTTACTCGACTATGATCTGGCCATTGGTGGAGAGCCTCGTGCTAGTTAATAGACCTGCTGTGCAGTTTAATGCATCGGCATATCTGCTCTGCAGACCTAGCTGTTGGCAGCGGTTGCTGCGGAGGGGACAGCCTGCAAATTTAAGTCTGGTGTATGGTTTGGTCGCATATCTCTTACCTGAAGTACTTCAGGTTCTCTGTGGAGAAGCTGATCTGTTTTCTGCTTGTTGGCTGAGCAGTTAAAACACTGAGACTGAACTAAGCTCTGCTTGGTGTCTTGNGGTGGAGAGTCTCGTGCTAGTTAATACACCTACTGTGCAGTTTAATTCATCGGCATATCTGCTCTGCAGATATCTGCTCTGTTGGCAGCGGTTGCTGCGGAGGGGACAGCCTGCAAATTTAAGTCTGGTGTATGGTTTGGTCGCATATCTCTTACCTGAAGTACTTCAGGTTCTCTGTGGAGAAGCTGATCTGTTTTCTGCTTGTTGGCTGAGCAGTTAAAACACTGAGACTGAACTAAGCTCTGCTTGGTGTCTTGAGACATTTTTAGAATGGGTTGAGAGGGGAAACAACCTTTGCTTACTTGGGAGAGTTATTAGAGGGATGAATTTCTTTTCTGCCTGTGATCCTAAACTGAGACACAGCTAACAAGTGTCAAGTGTGAATTTTTGAGTTACCATCAATAACTAATCTCATTTGGTCTTATGTTTCTTACTGTATCTATGGTTAAAAATCATGGCTGACTTTTGTTTGCTTGTTTGAAGAGCTGTGCTAGAGGTATTAGAAATCGCTATGTTCAGTTATCAAACTGGTCTGAAATGACTGCTTTATTCCAGTGTAATCATGGCACTATACTGAAATCCAACACTGAAAGATTAAAAAAGTAAAGAAATTATTTTATGACATTTCAATAGAAAGTCCTTCTGGTCACTGAACAATCCGGGGGTGCTCCAGTGAGCTATCAGCTTTGTAGCTACTCAGAAAAACTGTATTATTGGAAGAGGGATATTTGGGAGAATAGAGCTGCAAACGTCATCAGTAAGTGAGGTGGCCTGGCCATGCTGAAAGCCCTACCACTGCCGGGCTGCACATCATTTTTGGAAGTTAGTCTTTTATAGCATATGAGTGTCCAACTCTATGCATTTTATGGAGTAGCTTGAAGGAAGGCACTTAGGTTGTAGCTGCGTACCACATGGCCAGATCTGATCTCTGCTCTGGTCTTCTTTAATATCTAAATGGCTGAGTTAGATATGAGTAAAGAACTGGGTCTTCTGCTAACCCGAATGGGAAAACTCTGGAGCTTCCAGTGGGTTGAGGGTCTCTTCTGCTGGTGAAACTGAGGATGAATTTAATCGTGCTGGAAAGCTGTTGAGCTTGGCCTCTGGTTTTGTGGGGCACAGTCCTGGGTGCATTTGTGAGGGAACCCGAGGCTTATAGCCCCTCTATTTGTAGGTATAGGAGAGGCTTTCTGGTGTTTCTGGACGTGTGGCAGCCCGTCAGCACAGTGACTCCAGCTGGGTGGATTAAAATCTAGTCAGCCTGATGAAGCGGCTGCTGGGCCGAACGCGCTGCGGTGGTCGCGTGCACTCCTTCAGGGGGTCCTGGCAGGAATACGGGAAACCTGTGCACAGGTTTCCATGTTAAACGTGCTGCGAGGGCTACGACCCCAACTGAAACACGGTTTTGTTCACCCCTGCCCAAGTGCACCCCCAGCATACCTGGAACACTTGTGCTCCTACGTGCTCAGGAATGTGGATGTATATCCACAAACCCACAGGGGTGAATTCTTTAAGCCTAAATGTTAGTGCTTGTATATACATGCTCGTGTCTCCTACAAATGCAAACCACTAGATGCACCATTAAAGCTACTAACATCTGCAGATATACATCTCTCTTATGTTAAAGGAGAGATCAATCAGAGCTAAAATATCTTGGTATTTTTTTCTTGTAGTGGTTTATATGTGTGCCTATATATATCTCTTCTATTTAGTAAAACAAATGATGCAATGATTAATCACTTGAATCCCTGGTATTACAACATAGCAATAGAATTTGGGTCCTTTCAATTCAGTTCATCAAAGATGAAGTGCTGAAATTCCCAGGATGTGCACTTACTAGCAGCAAATGCAGATGGACTTTCAGTGGAATGGATATTTGAGACAGCTTAACCCTGTGAAACTGGGGAGGTGGCCTGTGGAAAAGGAACTTGGGGGGTAAAATGTCTGTGTCTTGTTGCATTTAGTTATTACTAAATCCAGAAGTTAAAACTGAGTACACGATGTAGAGGCCAGGANGTTCATCAAGGATGAAGTGCTGAACTTCCCAGGATGTGCACTTGCAGCACGTGTGCATTTGCAGCAGCAAATGCAGGTGGACTTTCAGTGGAATGGATATCTGAGACAGCTTAACCCTGTGAAACTGGGGAGGTGGCCTGTGGAAAAGGAACTTGGGGGGTAAAATGTCTGTGTCTTGTTGCATTTAGTTATTACTAAATCCAGAAGTTAAAACTGAGTACACGATGTAGAGGCCAGGACAGTTTCATCCTTGTGCATGAAAGAGTAAGATGTAACATAGTCTTGCTTTTTATTTTCAGATGAAAAATTGAATCTGGTTAGGTTTAGAACTTTGCAATGAAAGGTGGGCATGCTATTGCACTTAGTATCTGCAGAAAATGTGGGATGAGTGTTAATTGTTGATTTTTAAAGTAAGCTCATCTTAAAGTAATGTGTGAAAATAGAAAAATAAGGGCAAGAATAGTATTAGTCTTGTGGTCTGCACCAAGTTACTATATGGTCCTTGCTTAAAGTAAAAAGTTAAATCCTCAGGTGTTTAAGTTGAGGAATTTGGCTGCTGGGTCTGCAAAATTTCGAAGAAGGGAAACTGAGGTCTCTAAATATAGCAAAACCCGTATTCAAAAGTGCTCAGCAACCCCCTTGGTGGTCTTTATTCCCATGAATGTTTCAAAAACAGGATCAGAGCAATACCAGTTTCTTTTGTTTGCATCTTTGTTTTTATACTGCGTCTAGTAAGTCTTAAGATTATCTATAAGCATCTTCACATCATTGCAGACTTGGGAGTGCTAACTTGCTGTTGAAAAACTATCTCAAGTACTAAGTTCTTCTCCATAAGTAGTCAAGATAACCTACTTGCTGACATTGAGCTATATGAATGCTGTCTGATAGAAACACAAAACAATTGAATCATTCATTTCTGATGCTCTGATTTTAATGGGATGAACTTGCATGCTCTTTCGAACATCTAAGTGCCCAACTTGGCATCTGGTAAGCAAGCCTGAGGCAATGCTAAAACCAGTGCAATGATGACCTCATGTTTTCTCAATTTACTAATTGGGACAGAAATATTTCCACAGAACTCTGTTTCCTTGTTTAGAGCAGCAAATTCAACATAGGTCAACTCTGTCTTACACTTTTATGAGAGAGGGAAGCCTCTTGTTGGAATGCAGGCTTTATCAAAGGGAACCAAATACAGAGGAGAATCTTTACGAGTGCTGATGTCCTGTGCCTCTTGCCCAGATGCATCTAGACATGCGTTCTAACTTGAAGCACGACAGAGAACCAGAGTGGTCATACCATTCTAGCTTCCTTCTGAAAGGTTTGGCCACAATTTGGTACACTTGGCGGCTGGGAGTGAGGAGAACGCAGCCCTGGAGCAGACCAGCAGTGGGTAGGGCTTGGAGGCCCTGTCAGCTGCAGTTGAAGTGTCTGCCGGCTTGGCACCCGGCTGCAGTCTGCTCGCGTGCTGGTTGCTGCTGTTGAGTTGTGTGTGGAACCGAGTTCCTGGCTGAAGCCACGTCGTTTGGCCCTAGTTAAATGGAATTCTGAGTTATCAAATCTCTGTGATTCTATAGGTATTTCATCCGATCGTAACACGTAAACAAGTAGGTTCTTATAAACAAACTTCCTTTTTTGATCAAAACTTGTTACTTAATTACATGATTTCTCTTACTACAGTCAAGCTGATGATTTTTGTGATGGACTTCTAGCAGGCAGTTGTTTGGGTTGGGCTTCATGATAGTCTTAACAGGAAACATTCCCTGAAACAGATGCTGAGTGAAGCCCAGAATGTGGACTGTAGCCCGAAATACAAGTAATAATTAAATTGGATCACACACGTTGTTGTGAATATATTTAAGCTGCTCCAATTGACTAGACAGAAGCTGCCTGTTGCTCATAACTTAGAGATTAATTGTAAGTCTGAGCACTTGTCCATCTTGTTCTGGTCGTTCTATTATTACATATGGACCATTCCTTTCACAGAAATTTGTTTGATGTTCACCAGGCTGTTTTTCCTGTTTCATTCCTGAACTGAACAAAATACCAACTTCTGGATGATGTTGCAATATGTTATTTCATCTCTGTAAAGGATTTTGAAGCTACAGAAGGATAGGTCTCAGGAAAGGCAAAGCATCCTCTTAATTATTTTGGGTCAGTGTAATTATGCATGTAGTTTATGCATTTTTTTCCCCCAAGTGCTACTTACACTATGAGCTGAGCTCTGAGAATAGACATCCCAATTTGTTTGTTTGTCTTTTGCCCTACCAACAAGTCTTCTATCTGACAGGCTCTCTGCTCAGTTTGCTAAAGTAAAATTGAAGCCCTGACTAAGACTAAGCTCTGATTTTTATTTATTTTAAGGGGAAAGTTAGAGATAATTTCAAGTGACCAAAGCAAAACTTTTCTTCTGTAGTGCTACAGTGCCACACCAGTTGATGAGGGGAATGCATTTGGCTGTCCTTGCCTAAACGATTACGAAGTGTTGAAATATGAAGTAAGGAAGGGAAAAGAGAGGAAAGCAGATGAATATGTGCTTAAATGTGCCAAAGTGCTTGAGATGATTAAGGCTGTATGTGGTATAATCGTAGACTAGAGATTAAGGACTGGAGACAAATAAACATTTCAGACTAGCTTTTCAGTGTATGCGTATAGATTTGTAACAACTGGTTAATTTGCAAGAGGGTTATATGAGATCAAAGTAGATGTTGTTTATGCTATTTCGGGGATGAGAGGAAAAGAACACTATGGAAGGCATAATCTGCTTGTCCCATTTTTCAGTGTTTATAGTATCACAGTCCATGTTGGCCACTACTACTGTTTTCATTTCCACCCCACTCTGCAGTCTGTTAACTGGGGCCTGAAGAAGGCAGAGGAAAGTCTGCCTGCACCTTTATGCTGCAATGAGCAGCGTAAGCAGCCTTTGGAGAAGGGCTCTGCAGCAGAACAGGAGAGCTGAGAACATGAGCTGCAGTGAATGTCACTCGGCATCTAAAAATGCCCTCAACAACCCTGATTAGGGAGGGAAGAAGGAAGTAATTGTTATATAGCCTTTTATAAAGGGGATAAAATTCAAAGAACCCCAGATGGCTTGATTCTCTACCTTACTATAGGCATTAGCACATCACCAAAACAGCTGCTTTTTTAACTATGTACTAAACAATTTTAGATAATATTCTTTCAAGCAAGTCTTGTTTTACCACATCATTTCTGTTGCCACATGCAAAACTCGATCTTCAGATAATTATTCATCCAGTTCCTATGTTCAGTGCAATGGACAGGATTGTTGGATGAGCATAAAGACTACCCAGATGAGCAGAACTACCCAGAAACGTGTTGCACTTCAGTGCGATACAGTCTGAAAGTTACAGGAAAGATTTGAATAATATGATTCAAGCCTGATATAGATATGATTAAATGGGTGAGGAAAAAAAGTAATGCTATTCATTTTTTTGTGACTATGGGACTAGTGGGTCTGGAGGATTACCACCCAAATCTAAGATGTAACTTGTTAAGAAGTACAAAGATGAAAGGAAGGTGAATCTATACTCAAATTTAGTTGCCTCCAAATGAGGTATGTGAAGGGAGCAGTCATGGATAGCTGATTTGGGCCTTCAACAAGGGAAACATCTTGAATATCTACCTCATATACAGAGACTTACCTTAGAGAGCTTTGGTTTTAGCGCCTGATCTCAAACTTGGTTTGGTGAGGGGAGGGTTTGGTTATTTTAAAAACATGTAAAATGATTTCAAGCGCCAGTGGCTTCTGAATCTCTTTAATTTTTATATGCCCGTTTGTCAGGCAAATGTTGGGAGCAGTTAGGCAAAGAGTAGGAAATGTATTGGTTTTCACATTACCTTTATCACAGATAAAGTTTTGGAGGGGGATTTCTATGCTGTTGTTTTGGGGATAGTCACTATGGCCAGTCATGAGAAGCATTACTATTTCACAGTGCAAACTTGCCCACAGAAGTGTTCATTTGCTTCTGCTATACAAATTGTTGGGAGACTGTTGCTTAAGTTTTGTGCATCTCTCTGAAATGATAGGTACAGGGAAAATGTTAAGGTTGTAGTAATGTAAATGACAAACTTATTTTCTTTGTGGGGATGGATATACTGAATTTTTGCTTTTTGGTTTGGATAGTACCTTTCCTCCTCCCCCCCATTTTGCACTCAACTTGCACTAGTAGTTTTGTTTAGTCTAGAGATCAGAAAAATCTCTTTAGAGTTGAACTAATACATTTTTATCATTGTCTTCATATGGTTTTGAGTACTTTTTGTTTGTTATGTCAAGTTTATATGGTGTCTTTGGACATTTTCACTTAAGTAGTTGTTTGTTTAATTTGGAGCAGGGAGAAGAAGATGGAGAACTGCAATAGTAGGCAACCAAGATGTAATTATTAGGATTTTCTTAATAAACTATTTTCTTCTTTTGTCAACATTTGAAAACGTCTAGAGCTTGTCTGTGGGCTCATAGATTTTTTTTCTTGAGTGCTTTGTTAAAAGTCCTCTCTGGAGGGTATTTGAAGAAATTTTGGGTTGGATAAGAATTGCAGTTTTGTTTAAACTGCAGATGCTTGAGAATGATGGTCGTAAGTACTCAGGTTATTAGTAGCATTTCTGTCTGTGAGCTAGCCTGGAAAGCCAGTGCAGAACTCAAATGAGAACAGCCGCTTGCCTTGAAGTTTGGTCTTGGTGAAGCTGATGGGCTCTGTTGGCTTGATGGGCCTTGGGTTTCCAGCACAGGAAGTGCTACTCCTTTTTCCCTGTGGTTATTGCGCTTTTAGGCAATTAGGAGAATCTTTTAAAGTATTTTATGTGTCACAAAGTTTCATGCTTGTTTTGACTTTGTTACTGAATATTCAGTACATCATGAATCAGGTTCTTTTATTTGGGATAATGAATTACTTGAGATATCAGAAAATGAGGCTAGACTTCTCTCATTAAAGCTCCATAAATTCAGTCCAAATGTTCAATTAGGTTGAGCTGTTTTGATCCTTACTATGACTCAACGCAATGATTAGAAGTGTTCAGGATTTTCAGCCCAAGCATTTGGCATGGGTTTAGTCACCTTGTTCATCACGGATATTGGCAACCAAAGCCATCACTTGGCCAAGTGACTCAGATGCATGACGCCAAACATATATGCATAAATATTTTTTTCAGTGTGCAAGGTCATGCATTTAACTGTAAGCACATTATGACAAACTGAAATGTTAACATGGGCTGGGCATGTGAGGGAGAGAGAGGAAAGGTAGAGGGAGGACGCTTGATTTGGTTGCACCTCTGTGATTGCTTAGTATAGTTACTGCAAGGGGTAGTGATCAATTTAAAGTTCTGTGCCTCTCTGAGGAGTCAGTCTGTGCTTAGATGATCTCAGGCAAATATTGAGCGTGTTCAGCCTAGCCACGTCAAGCATCATGACACATATTACAAGGTTCTGGAGCATCTACGTTTCCTTCTCCTTTATAGGTAGTGCTTATTTTTCTATCTTACAAAACGGAATCTAATTCCTGCTGAAGAAACCAAGACGTCTGGGCAGGGGGCTGGGAACTGCATGTTTACTCCCATAAGAGAGGTTTGTGAATCAATTCTGAAAACACTTGTACCTCAGATGGTTCAAACAGGAAAGAAGGACAAAATGTCAAGGAAAATGGAAGATGAACTTGGCTGGAGAAAAACAACATGTGAAAGCTGGAACACCATACTGTATTTACCCCTGCTGTGAAGCCTGAAAAGGTTCATTATGGAATATGGCAATGACTTAGGGATTTTATTCCAATAGCAAGGGTATCACTTTGCTCATCAGAAAAAAAAGTGGGCTCTTCTCTAAGTAGTTGCCTGGGGGCATCCACTGAAATCGCTTGGATTGTGACCATGTGTTTGTCTGAGGTAGTTTTGCTTCAGTATTTTGCCATGAAAACTGCAGGGCTTTACACCTTGAGGTGTGAGAGGCTTAGATGGTGATCGTGCTTAGCACAGTTCTGTGCAAAACCTGGATGTTCCAGTGTGTGTGCTGGGGCAGGAAGGACTCAAAGCGACTACGTGCTGAGGTAGGATTGTAGATGCACAAGTGAGTGGGTGATTGATACTTTTTAATATTATTGGGGAAAAAAAAAGTGTATGTGGTTCTCCCCCTACCCCTCTACTTCCCTGTCTAAGGGCAATGCCAGATGTACAGTGTTTTATTAAAGCCGCTCCAGGAAGATTCATGTTAACACTAGATTTCCCTATGGAAAGCAACTCGAGTTGTTTCTGGCACCTACTCCCTGTGTATGTAATCCTGGGACTCATATTTTTGTTGCTGACATGCAGAATTGAAGCTTTTGTCACAGGTTATTTTGTGGAATGATTTATGTCACAAACATCAGTAAACTTCAGGAGGGGGCATATTCTTGTTTTGTTTTAAAAACGGCCCTAGTGACTTGTCACCTACTAAAACTGAGTGATAAAACTGAATTTTCTTCTGCCTTGATAGCAGTTGCCAATACTCTCCTGCTTTCATGGTACGATGTTGTTATATGTGAGGGTGTGTTGTGTGTGTTCACTGCAAAAGGCCACAGCTCCCCTAAGGCACAGCTTCACGAGCACAATTTGTAAATTAGAATGGCTCCTAATTTATTAGGAGAACGTATTGCTGTACAGCCAAGACTTAGATAATGCGTATGTTATGGAAGAAGATACTAAGTTGGCACAAGTCATTTGGCCTACCATCATCTGCAGAGCCCGTACTCCAATTTTCTGCTGTTGCCATGGGCTGCAGACTCAGACAGGAAATCATGGTAGGATGGGAAATGGTCCAAAATATACACAACTAGTTTAAGGTTTGCAGTTAAAAGAGTCAGAGAACAGGCTATCTGTTCTACTGCACAGGCAGCGCAAGGCAGAACTGGCTTGTGTGTGTGCGCGCGCGTTTTAAACGTCTCTTTATATTTTATAAGCTTTTTTTCTTGAAAAAAAAAGGCTTGAATTTTTTCCATGTCAAGTAATGCGTATGGTTTCAAATGATCCATTTATACATGAAGGGCCTGATTCAAACCTAGCCTAACTGGCCATGCTGCTGCGAAAGAAGAGCAAAGGTAGAGGAGAGTCAGACCTCTGCATAGATGTGAGGTAACTACGTAGTTTTGTCCCTGCCTGTTGAGGGGCAGCCCCCTCTCCAGAAATCACCACTCCTTTGGAGTTTGCTGTGTTTTGGGGGAATAAGTCCTGGATTCGGCACAGTAGCATGAGGCACAGAACTGTGCGCATCGCCGCAGCGTCCCCTGCACAGCTGCTGAGGAGGCAGGGGCGCAGCCAGGCCTGTCCGCACTCCCTGCCTTGCTGTTGGCTCCTCGGAAGACCCCTTCCCTAACCTGGTGTTACCCGGCACTCTAGTCCCGAGTCCGAATGCTGTGAGGGCTGACTCGTTGGTCGCCTTGCCATGCTTAGCATCAGCGCGCTGTGTCACAAGATTGTGTGCATCCCGGTGTGTTATGTCAGGCAGTTCTGTATGCGCAGTGCCCCTTGTTTATGGGGAGAAGGAAGGGAAAAAAAATCCTTAATTTCCTGAAAGCACAGCAGTCTTCAGTTCAGGATCCTTGGCAACATGCAGCCAACTTCTCAAAAGTTACCACTTACAAAAATACATTTTTTTAATCTTGCTAAAGAAGTTGCTGGATAAAAGTAGAGTCACAAGGATTATTGGATGCTGCTGACGTTCAGCAGATGTAATTGCAGAAGTAGCCAGGCAAGACTCCTCTGTGCGAATAGACTTTTGAATGTGTGATGTTAACATGGATTGATTAATCTTGTTTTGTAATTTTTTCAATATTCTTTTCCAGAGAACTTTTCGGTTCATCTTCTGTTGTTACAGTGATATTGTAAGGTACCTTACTTGTCACGTTTCATGGCAGTGAGCTCAAGGAACAGTTTAACGTGAACGTGAGGATTTGGAGGTTCAGAAGAACCTATTAACCTGTGAGTTCTCAAGACTGGCTTAGAAATAGCATCTTGAAGAGTAAGGGTGAACAACAACAGCATACAACGTGACTGCTTTAGAGGAAGCTTCTGGTACAGATCTGAGGGTATGGGCTCTGGGTGATCACTTGGTATCACTACAGACGAGAGAAGAAAAGAATTTTTCACCTGAAACTATTTTCTTTGACTTGTTCCTCAATTTCTTGGGAGAAAAAGCACATAGGGAAAATCAGCAAATAAGAAAATAGAATATGATGTTTGCCAACAAAGCAATTAAGTACATGGTTGCTTATCTGTGTATTCTGAAAATATTGGTAAATATGTATTTTTAAGAGTTTGAATAGATCCTGAAAAGGAATAATGGACTGCATTTGCCGAAGAAATATTAAAGTGTTGTTTTGGACAAATTTCAAGGATTTAGTTAAAGAGTAAATATATTGCATGAGTGACAGGACATGTAGCTCTAGCAAACAATACATCTCCGAAATATAAGTGGCACTAGTCTAGACTAATTCCACTTTGACTTCTTTTGGGTTTGTGGCAAGTCTGAACAGAGCAGCTCAGTTCTCATAGCAAGACTTCTGTGTGACCACTTTATTGATATTTAATGTAGATTAAAAAGGGGGGTTCTGAAATGCAGTCGTGATATTTTGTTATTTCAGATAGTTACATCAATACGTTAAATTTTGGCTTGAAAAGAGCAAAATAAAGCAGGACTGATGACGATGGCTGAGTCTGATTGGCTGGAATCCCGGTGAGGGCATCTGGATAGATTCATAGAGTGCGTTATCAACGTATTTTCTCAGTGTTGTAGGAGACAACACTGGAACAGGAGAGTCTGGGATGATTAAACAGGAGAGATTGGGGTGATTCACTTTGGAGAGCAGTCTCCGTCTGTGCCGGTGAGACAGTGAGCACAGTCATCACCAGGTACTGAGCTGTACTTCTTGCCAAGCTTCCAGTGTATCTAAAGAATAATGTACAACTGTTCAGCTTATGCTTCCTTGACAGATGATGGGAGAAAATAATTTCTCCATCGGTTTCCAATTTAATCTTTGTAGAGAAAATGCTTCTTAATTAAAAAATAACAATAAAAAATGAATGTCGTGCTAGTGACACTTCCTGATTGGCAGATAGAAGCCACAGCAAATTCCGCGGCACAATCCTAAGCTAAAACTTGTTCTCACAGGCCTGTCAGTGTTTTTCAGTCCTGACTGAAAGGAACCATACAAGAGGGTGGTTTGTTTTCCAGGCTCATTCCAACCATAGCTTTTCTTTGGCTGCGAGAACTGCTTCCTGCCTGCCTGAGTTGTGTACGCAGTCAGTTCCCTTTCAAATCCATGGCAGAGTGGAACTGTTAACAGGAGCAAGGTGAGGACTGAACAGGAGCAAGATGAGGACTGCCGGACGTGATGGAGCTGCTAGGAATGAGACCGAAGCTACCAATTAATCCCATTTAGGAACTGAATAACCGAGGCTGGGTATAACCCTGAGGCTGGGATGCGTGAAGGAGTAGTACTGTCTCATGGCCCTGTATCTTCCTTTGGTACTCTGTCTGCGTAATGGGATCTTAAAAAGGCTTGCTGAGTTTTATTTTTCATTTTCAGTAAAAGCTGGAGATGATTTTCAACTGCGAGCGGTCTCAGCCAAGCCATCTGCTCGGAGTCTGCAGCGCAGCGCTGCTGTTCTGCAAGGTGCTCTAGCGCGGCATCGTAGTTCTGAAAAGTTTGAGCTGACCCTGCGTTAAAGGAGGTGATCCAAAAAGCTGCTGTTGATGTGCATGTGAGCGCTGCCAAGTATTGCTCTGATGAGAGCACATAACAAAGAAGTGCTCGAGTGATTGAGTAATGCTGATTGGAACAATCTGCTGTGGATTAGGGCTCTTTCTGATACTCCACAGTGGTCAGAAGCTACTGCCACTTGCACTGAGTCTGTTTTGCCGAGAGGTGCAAGATCTTGGTTGTCAAGTCCCTTGAGCTAGTCAATCCTAGTTGCTAAGTATTTCTTGCTTAAAAATGTTCATGAAGCTTGAATGGGCTGACTTTATCTGACTTCCTCAGTGATTTCTGCAAGAAAGAAAGATTTCTGCAAGATGGAGAAGTTGTACTTGATTTTGTGCCTCAATTAGGGATTGCTAGAGCAAGTCTGATCCGAATTTTGCCTCTGAACATAGATAGAAATGTAGAATCATTTGCTTTCTTAATTCTACTATATTCTTGCCCCTTCCCAAGGAATTTGCATCAATTTACTCAGTGAATGTCCTAAAAATATGTAACATTCATTGTACAGAACTAGTTCATTTGAGGATACTTTCCTGTTGTTCAGGGATAGCAGGTTATGTTCTGTGCTTGCTCTGTGATGAATAGCATGAGCTTGTGTGGGAGTGATTTCCTTTACTATTTGTGATTGCTGTCAAAGAGAAATGAAGCAGTTCACATAAAGCAGCTGCTTATTTTGGAACAAAATCAGTGTAACACATTAAGGAACCTATTAATCAGCTTGACCTTATTTTATTATTTAAAATAGTTCTTGCGTTTATTCAGTTCAGAATGCCACGGATGTTAACAAGTGTGTTATGGACTTGCATCTGAAAGTGGCGTGTCAAAGTGAGTTATAAGAGGAAGCAAAACCAAAATGTATTCTTGAAGCACTGGTTCTCCTTTTGTTCATTCTTTGGAGTAAAGGAGGCCGTGTGAACACCTGCACAAGTGTCAAACTGCTGTGAATGTTGTTGTCATCCTGCTCCACGGTTGTCTTGTGTAAATCTCTAAATCTCTATCCTAATTGTCCTTGGATATCTTTTTTTTTTTTTTTTTTTGTTTTATTTTTTTTCTGTTTCTTGTTCAGGTTTTTCTTTTTTTTATCTTTTTTTTTTTTTTTTTTTTTTTTTTTTTTTTTTTTTTTTTTTTTTTTTTTTTTTTTTTTTCTCCCCCAGTCTTTCTGGGGGAAGAGAGAAGTATACCACCCTCTCCTTTGGCCTCCCCCCAAAAATCCCACTACTCTCTCCAAGAGACATGAGTCTGGGGTTAGACTGTAAGTTCCTTGGGGCAGAGTCTTTCCTATATGCTGCTTGTGTAATCCTCCTCAGCTTCTTACAGAGATCTTTTTTTTGGATACTATAAGTAGAAGTTAAAGGATTGACTATTAAAACTTAGATTAATTTAAAAATATGGGAAGGAGGTCAGTGAATACACCTGAAGAGATAGGATGTTTTAGTCAGATATCTGCTCTGTGTTTGCATAGGAGTGTGTTACAGGCTGCTATTCGTGGAAAAGATTGATCCTGTGGTTATGATTGCTTTTAAGGAAGGTACTGGAGCAGCAGTTTCACTTTAATGGCACAGTATAGTCAAGTTTGGTGTTCTTTAACATAGTAGTTCATAAAACTGGCAGCCTTGACTGGATGCAACAGTTAGTAGAAGCATATGGGGTGAAACAGAATGAGATCTCTTGGGGTCTGAATTGCTTCTTAAAATACACATGGCTTGTCACAGTTAGTAGCTGGGGTCAAAAGCAACCTAGTAATAATTTTGTTTGAACGCTGGCATTTGTGTAGCTGCACTAATGAGGAGCTCCCTTTTTCTGTGTCTTCTAAAGGAGCTTGTGTATCGGGCTCCGAGCTGCTTCCCGCATCTGCGTTAGAGCTTCTCCCGGCTTATCCTGATGTAACGGATCAGACTGACCTCCTCGTGCAGCCTTCCCACCACGGCACGGCTGTGCAGCAATAACACAGCTGTTCACGGGTTTGCTTCCAATTGGCTGCTCTGGGAGACATTATTCCTTGGCCCCGACTTCCTAAATCAGCCACTCTTTCGAAACAACGTTCAGGCAGACTGGGCTGTGGTGCTGAAGCGCTGTGCAAGTATTTGATTCTGCTCAAAATGTTCAGGCCTTTAATGAACATTAGGTTTGTTTTTATGGGCAGTGAATTACCTGCTTCCTCTCTTCCCCTGCCTCCATCTTTTTCACATTTCATGACAAGTGAAGACAAAAACAGCATTTAGGAATGGGAGGACTTGCAGTGTTGTGTGTGTGTGTTTTGCTTTTTTTCTCTTCTTTCAATGTCATGGGAAATGTGCTCTGTTACAGCAAGCTTCCTGACTGACATCAGTAATGGTGCACTGGCTAGCAGATCTCAGCCTGATTTTCCAAAGTACCTTTGATTCATTCATTGCAAGAGCACTGCAGTCTCCTAGAGTAAGCCAAGGAAAGGGTGGGAGAAGGAGTATAACTCCATTTGGGAGCTGGAGGGGTTGATGGCACTGCATTAGTGGCCACACCAAATCAGAGATGCTGGTGAGAAGGAAGTGCCTGAGTCATCTAGGCCAACCTCCCATTCGTGCTGCCAGCAGCAATGGCTTTGCCTTGCCAAATCTTGAAAATTTTGCTCATAACTGGGCATCCCTTTCTACTGAGGTCCTTCCAGGGGCACGAGGTGAGGGAGCACAGTAAGGCTGGCAGGATCTCGCATTCTTTAGGAAGCAACTTGTTCTAAACATGAGAATTTAATCTGCCATGTTTTTTCTTCAGNCTCCTTCCTGGGGCATGAGGTGAGGGAGCTCAGTAAGGCTGGCAGGATCTTGCATTCTTTAGGAAGCAACTTGTTCTGAACATGAGAAAAATTTAATCTGCCATGTTTTTTCTTCA
>VWPW01026062.1:621-112682 GCA_013389825.1 Crypturellus undulatus
TCTCTCTCTCTCTCTCTCTCTCTCTCTCTCTCCCTCTCCCTCTCCCTCTCTCTTTCTTTCTTTCTTTATACAGAAAGAAAAAGTGAGTTAGTAATGCCAAGGGAATTTCGCACACTAAACCTTGTCACTATAAGGATTGATTCTGGCTTGGATGTTTAAAAAAAAAAAAAAAGAGGAAAGAAGCCAATCAACCAAGTAATTCATTTATTCTTCTACTTGCAGTCAATGGCTGTCTCTCCCCATCAAGTGTGGCTAATGCCCTTTCATCATTTTGTGAGTTCAGTGAAATTCATCTCCACTAATCCAGACCTAACTGACAATTATGATGAGATACTGTAAAGAAAAGCTGGCCTGGAAAGCCTGGCCATTCTCCTGAGCAGCAGGATGGGAACCTCACGGGCTCTTCAGAGGCTCTGCAGTGCTCACCACAAGCGGAGCTGGGGCATAGGGACAGTTGTTGCTGCTGTTGATCCAGGTGCCACACAACCACTTCCCTCTTGTTCACGGACACCAGGGACTTCAGTGGGTTGGATGTCTCACGTAGTGCCAGGAAGACAAGAAGACCACGAGAGCTTCCCCTGTCACTGCAGGGGATATTATCCCACTCTTGGGATATTTAAGTGCAGTTCTCAAAGTTCAAAATGGTTTTTCTCAAGTGGACAAGCTTGATTTTTCAAGCCATAGCTTCTACAGAGAAACCTCCTTAAAAAATAACCTGCCAGTCTGGCGTTCAGTTCTTCAGTCTATGGAAAGACATGCACTGGCACACAATACAGCTGTTAATTGTAGCACTTGTGCTATATTACTAATTTGACTTAAGCTCTAGAAGCCCCAGTAGTGACTTATGATCCTGTAAGATGAGTGCTGGGCAAACAAGGGGATGGTCTAGGGGCAAATGGGTGCAGTCTAAAAAGACACAGGTGGACACAGATGGAGAAATGGGAAACACATCAATCGTGCATCCCTTAGAGGGAAGATTTCTTTTACTACATGTTTATAGAGCAACAATCTCAGTAGTATCTTGATCTTCATTGAAGCTGTCAGCTAGTTATGATAATAGTAAGTTAAAAATCTTATGAGAGTGCTGACCTGAAATCCACAGTTTTCTGAGGGCCAGACATAAGAATCCAGTACTATCCTGCCAAAAATACGTTAGCAAGACATTTTCTTTGAGGGACATGTGTCACTGGGGCTAGAAGAAAAAGCTGGATTGCTCTTAAGCAGACACTGAATGGCCACATCTTTCACAAGTGAGGTTCTCCCACTCTGTATATATATATTAAATTTGATAGGGACCTCTTTTACCACTATATTGTTAGTTCAGAATAAATTATCCAGGTGCCCGGGCCTTTTTACCATCACTCAGCTCTGTTTTCTCTAAATATGTTCATTATCTGCACGTTGTCACTGAATACTTTATTCTCTCTCACCCGCAGAGCTACAGCAAATTGTTAATCTGGAATATACACAGTGCTCATTAGCCACTGCGGAACTAAACAATTAGCAGACATGACGGTGTCTCCCTCAACTGATGATGAGAACAACCAGCAGCAGATTATGAATAATAAATATCCCCATTATCAAAGACTATGCCTGCACTAATGAGAAGCATCACTCTCGTATCAGTGCACTGGTGTTTGGATGGGGTCTAACCAAACACTTGATCAGAGCTTGAGCAAACACTTGAGCGCTGTTTTATCTCATTATCCTAATTATTTTTAAACACAGAAGTAGCCACGGAAGATGAGCTGCACCTCAAGCAACTTCTCTCTTTTTACTCTGTTAGTCCTAATACTTCTACGCCTGCTTTGGGAAAGGGCAGCAAGCTTGAGTTATGATCTCTTTGTAAACATTATAGAACTATGCCAAATCGAGGGAGATACTAATTCAGATATATCAGAAGCTCAGGGGAAATGAAAAGGCTTCGTCTACTTCCCATCCCTCTCAAATATGAACACGCACAGAAACACTCACTCACTTCCAAGGTGATTACTCACAGAGTGGGTTTGACCTTGCTAGAGCACTGTGAGATGAAAACTTCAGGCATGAATTCTACAGGACACCAAACGAGATGATTTAATGGTTTTCTTCTGACTTAAAGAACATTTACTTTCTCCAATAATCGTCCATCCATAACACAAGGCTGATCTTCATCTTCCTCTTCTTTTTTCCTCTTTCTTTACATGATTACCCGGCAGCTGGGCCATGTGAAGAAGGCCAAGGCCTCCTGTCTCTGCACCTCCACGTCATCTCCGCTGTGCTCTGAAACTCCCCATGTTTCTTCAGCCACCGCAGCTACCTTATCTCCCAAGGAGAGTAACTGCGTGTTGGAACTGTACAGCCTCCCAGAGCAAGGAGCAACGGGCCAATGGGTCAGGTGTCTCTGCAGGAGACCTGCCACAGTATATTGCTTGTTGCTTATTTTCCACAATAGATTCAAATCTATTCACATTGTTCTTAAAAAGAAATACTAACTTTACCAAAACATGAGCAGCTGCTAAGGTTATTAAATTTAGGATTTCACTGTCCACTTACTGACACAGCACGAGGGGCCTGATCTTGTGCAGATCACTCCTGCTCATGGCTCCAACGCTGGCTCAAAAGTCAGGAGTAACCTAATCCCTTCGGACGTCGCTTTGCATCTCGCTGCTCCAGCGAGAGCCAGGTCCCTGGCTTGCTCCCTGTTTTCCAGCAGATGCGGCAGTGAAAACACACTGACAAGTCCTCAAGAACCCCAGAACTGGGAAGCTGCAGAGCGCTGATGACGTGTGACTCATTCTGGCTTCACTCACGCCGCTCATGTCAGCAGAACAACACGCTAAAAATGCATCAAAAGTGTCAGGCTATTTTTAATTTTCTCCTTGAGCTTGGAGAGGAGTTGCAGATGTTTATGGCACACAGAACTTGCCCATGTTGCTTTGGTCCCACAAGAGTGCCGGTCTGCTCTTGCTCCACATGTTCAGGGCAGAATTTGGAGACCACATTGCAGGAAGATGTACTGAGGAATTATTGATGTAATTCCAATGGATGTGAGCACCTTACATTTAGTAAAGGAGATTCAAGGCTGTTCTGGGCACGGCAGGCAGTCAGGCATGTTTTGAAGACAAAAGAAAGGAAAATGACACCCGTATATCCCATTAAAACTCTCTTCACAGGTTTGACAGGGTCCTACTTTGGGCCGCAGTTGCATACAGCCTCAGAAAAAAGAAAAAGAGAAAAAAAGTGTTGACTGTAGAGATGAATTCTGACTTACTCACTGAAAATTATGCTGGGATGCTTCTATACTCCACAGTGACACCTGACACAAAGCCCTTAACTATCTGCACATGAACAAGGCAGAGGTGGTTTACACAATGGAAGAAGTTCCCAGGTGGTTTAATCTGTTCAGAGGTTTCCTACTGTTTAAACTGCTGTTGTTCCTCTGTCCTAGTGTGTTCAAGCAACATCACAGCCTTGTTATTGCTATTACTATAACTCCTGCTATTACTAGGGCAGCTAAAGTTGTAAAGCATAGACGTGGACCCTAGAGAAAACCACTCCTCATTTTTCCCTATTTTCTTGGGTTTTATGCCTCTACTTGTGGAAGCTTTGGACACCCTGTGCACAGACAGCAAATATTTATCAGTCCCTCCAGACACAGCCAGAAAGGAAGGCTGGGTTCAATACACAGATGAGCTCTCCACTCTGTGCTAGTCCTGCTCCAGCAGCCTCTGTCCCTATGGATCTTGCCCTATTTTTACCCTAACAGCAGAAAGTCAAATGGTGTTGAGGGTCAGGCAGAGGGGTGTCCGGATGTGTCTGGATTGGTTTGCCCTACATGGCAAAAGGCTGGGAATAAGGATCCCTGGTTTCTCTTGAGCAGCACAGCCGATGGCAGCAACATGCGGATGTTGCCTATGCACTTCCCTAGTCTGCTCACATACACTTTTATTCTTTATTGCATTTTAAACAGGGTACTTTGGGGGACCCACAAACTTAAGGCAGGAATTCCTCATTCTCTCTCAGGCATAAATTTTACACTTAAAATAATGAGCCCATTTTTTAAAAGAAGTACAGTAGGAGGCTCGAAAATGACTCAGTTCTGTATTCTGAAAAGAACTCGTGAATCGCTTGTGCCTCGGAGCTATTTATACGCTACCTGCCACGGAAATTCACAGATGAACGAACTAGCAAGAAACATACTATTCAACAGAGAGTTTCTCAGGATCTGGAGTCCAAAAAAACACATAATTACATAAGGGTCTGATTTGGAGGGCGCTGCTCACCGGAGAGAAATCCTCCAACATCGTTTCTCCATGTGCTGCTGAAAATGAGCTCTTCTCTTGCCCAGAGAAAGCCCCTACCAAGAAGACCTGAATCCAAAACACTCCGACAACTTGCTGTCACAGCAGCATTACCTGCTTTATACCCGTCCGTGTGCAACCTGTGCATGCACATAACGAATGTCTGACCTACTTTAGCAGCTGCCCACTTCCATAGGCGAAGGGCAATAAGCAGAAGGGAAAATCCAGTGCGTTTCCTTGCAGAAATGGGAGGTTGGTGCTGTATAGAGAAGCATCACCTCTCTATGTGTCACTTTGCTGCCAAATAACTTTCAGACCTTCTCCAGAGGCTTTACATGTGCTTGGTTTGTGCTTGATGCAGTCTGCAAGGTGCTAGAGCCACTGACAAAAATCTGGAGGGAAACAGAGAGGTAACGTAGAGGCATGAAGCCTGAGATCAATTGCATAGGTCTCTCATGTGCAGGTATAGGTATATAGCCTGCCATACAGTGCTGCTGAGGGGATCAGCATTACTGCAAAGCATGTCCCTAAATCCCCATTCAGGGCAGCCCTGACAGCTCAGTCTGGGCTCCTAATTAGCAGCTCACTCTCTGCCCAGCCAGCAAAGGCCGGGGCTCTCCCACACATCAGCATTTGGCAGCGGGTAGAGATTAATTTCCTGCTGATGCAGACGCAGGAAGCAGCCCGGGGCTGCCCATTAGCATGGAAGGGAGGTCTCAGTGCGGCGGGCAAAGCGTGAGCGGCACCGGGAGAGGGGACCTCTCCGGAGCGAGGTGCTGCAGAGCCCCATTAGCTCTGCATTAGGGAAGGGCTGTTGCTCTCCCTCGCTCAGGCTCCTGCTCTCCTGCTGCCTGTGCAATCCCTGCTGACACTTGCACTGAGTTGCCCGGCCACGTTTTATCAAGCCAGAGCACGGCAAACCGGCGTGTTTTCCCCAAACAGCACTTACTCGTGCGCAAGCTCTCTGCAACCTACTGAATATGCACAGTGTTTGGGGAAGGATGCTCCATAACCTCACATCAAGCAGCCGCAGAGCTCTCCGGAGGGACCGAGCTCGGGGAGCTGCCGGGCAGGGGGCTCTCATCCTCCTGCAACGAGTAACAGTCTTGCCATGCACCACACCCACTGCATCAATATTGCAGAAGCTGCAACAGCAGCGGTGCTCCCTGCGTCCTGCTTGGGCAGATGCAGGAGGAGAGAGGCGCTGGGCAGCAAAGCAAGTCCCTGCCTTGTAGCAGGACACAGGCAGAATGCGCCAGAGGGGCAAAAGCACCACCACGTGCAACAACCCCACCTACGCACACCCTGCAGGAAACAGGCAGCCCAACATGCAGCAAAGCACAGCAGATCCAGCAGAGCTTCCCTTTGTAAAGGAATCCCCAAAGTTTCTTTGGGAACAGCTGCCAAGGAACCTCAGCAGGAGCAGTGCAAGCACCGGACTGACGGGTGCTGCCGGCCAGTGCTGCAGGTATGCCGGAGCCTGTGGGGGAATCCCTTTGCAGAAGCCAAAGTCCTTTTTTGTTTGTTTGCTTTTTTCTTCCAAATATGAAAGAAGTTGCAGTGTGATGATATGGAAAACTGCCCTTCCCTCTAGGGGCTTCTAATCCCCCTTCCTCTCCCCTACACTGCACGGTGTCTCTGCGTGCTCTTGGTGGCCCTAGATCAAAGATTTTGCATCTTTTGAGTGACAAATACCGAGAGATTTGGATTTCTGGAAGCAAAAAGACAAGAAAAAAAAGTGGAAAAGGGCAAGTACTGCCCTGTGCAAACTGGGATGATTCCCAGATACAGCCAAAGCCAAAGCCAATGAGAAAAACAGCTCTGTATGGGACGTGTCTAGGTTTTTCTTTTACCATTGAGTAGATACATAATTACATTACGGAGTATGCAGCAAAGTCCCTGAATTCCCAGAGGTCCTGCCTGTTTATAGCACCCTGGTGAATGGTGGTGACCCCTCCATTCCCAGCGCACAGATCCTCCCCGGCACTTCCCACCCCAGGCTGCAGTGCTGGGAATGGGCTGCTCCACATTTCACTAGAGCATCTCCTTGTCCGTGGTCCTCTTGGCCCATCTGCTTCCCAAGAGGAGCCCCTCTACCCACAGCCCTGCCTGACATACAGATTTTGAGGCTCTTTTTGCGCTTTTCCCCAAGAGACAGATGGAAACAGCAAGCAGGGGAGGCGTTGCAGACACATTGTCACCATGTCGAAGGGGCTGTGTCTGAAGGCTGGGGCTTGTCTGACACCCGGCTGCAGCGATCTGGTGGGAAGGCACCAACCCGGGTCACTGTGACTCCTAAGGCAGCAGTGACATTAGGGGATCTCTGGCTGATGCTCAGGAGAGAAGCAGGGGAACAGACAAGCCCGATGAAGTGACAGGCTCCAGCAAAAGCAAAACTGCAAGGTTGCTTGCAACTAGGCCAAGCTGGGATGTGAGAGGTGACCTGCAAACATCACATCTCCTTGGAAATGGCCTGGAAACAAAACCGTGTATTAACTCCTGCAGGAACAGAGCACAGTGCCAGGCTTTATTTTCCTAACAAAGCATAAACAAAGAACATCTTGGCCTTAAGCACAGCACTTAAAAGAGATGGTGAACACTCTCCCGCAATGCACCCAGCTAATTTTACTGTCGGGAGAAATGTATTCCTGCTCCCAGCTGCTGATGAGCTGAGCTGGAGCAGTCGATGGCCTTCAAATTTTATCCTGACTGGTATAATCGCTATTTCATAACTAAGGGATATACAGGACAAATTTCTCAATTTGCAGATTAGAGAAAGGTCAACCCCAGCTTCATCTGTTGCTGCCACAGGTCAGGAGGCAGGGTGGCTCAGAAACTGTGTGCAATTAAAAGTGTTTAGCCAATTGTGTATGCAGATTTCCACGCCTGCGAGCCAAAGAAAACATAAAAGAGGGGACCAAAAGCATCCCAAGCAATTCCCAGATATCTTCAAAAGAGGAATACAGCAGTGAAAAGCTGTCAGTGTGCTAAGTGTGAGGGATCAGATCCCAAGGACAGACTGGGGACAGGGAAGTTTTGGGGGGCAGATCTGTGCAAAGCCCATCACCAGACAGACCATGTTCTGCCTGACCTTGAGAGACCCTGGAGCTCTGCTGAGGGTGTGGGTCCCCAGCACTGCCCCTCACCCTAGGTACTTACAGCAAGGCAGGAATTCAGAAATGTTATGGAGAGATTAATTTCTGGGTTTTTTTTTTTTCCTAAAAGTATTCCAGATGAGATTTTTAAAGAATAATAATAATAAATAAATAAATACATACATAAAAACAGGAGATGCAGCCCTGTGCATAAAGAGGCTGCAAATATATGCAGTATTCTGTCTATTTAAACATCCATTTAAAACATATTTGGGAGCTTAACCAGGCTTGATATTTCACTCAGGACTCAAATATACATTTTCTTCCATTCTGCCCAATAAAGAGCTCCCAGACTTTCTGTCATTAGGAAAAAAAAAAAACACTTTGTGCAGATAAATAGCACAGCAGGTTGTGTTTGCATCAGACTCTCTTAGTTTACTCAGGAAATTAAGGCTCGTGAGTACAGCTTGACTCTGGAAAACTGCCTTCATGAATGAAACGTTATGAGGCTGCACATCTCCCAGCACCTGTAAACCCAGAGCAAAGCGCTCCCTGGGAGCACCAAGGCCACGTCACTACATTGTGCCTGCTCCTTGTGTGGCGTTACTTGCCAGAGGGGATTTATTCTGAGCTAGTCAAGGCTGGAGAACTGTGAAGGTGGTGGATCGCAGTCTGCATCACGCCATATCGCACACAGTGCCTTCGGGGTCCAGCGTCCCCACTCAGCTCCCTTCACGCAAGCAGCTGCTAACAGGGATAAATAAGGTGCTTTATTTTTATTCTTCTTTCCTGGCATGCTGAAATTTCAAAACAATCCCATGTGCAGAGGAGAAGCTGAAGTGCACATTGCTCACAGACATTCACCTGGAGAACGAACCAAGCTGCCTACAGCAGGGAAGACGTGACAGCACCGAGGACTTGCTCTCCCCACATTCACCCCGGTGCAAACCAGCTGACATGAGCAAGTTCCGCCACTTTGCAACTGCAATAACACTCCGAGAGTGCAGACATATGTGAGCAAACACCTCTGCCTCCAGAGAAATCGGGGTTTCTCACGTGTTAGGTGAGTTTTCCATCCACGAGCTGCTGGCACAGCCTGTGACCAAACATCAGCTCTCTTCTGTCACTACCTCTCACTTCTCCATTATCGCCACCTATTCCTGCAAAACGCTGATGGCAAAAGAGTGCTGTCCCCAGGAGGTGGCCACATTAGTCACCTTGGAGGATGAGGGGGAAGAAGCAGACAGGAAAAAGCATTTAAAGACATGCAAAGAGGTCCACATTCTCCTAAACATGTTGGCACATGTTGACAGTGGGCAGCTGTCCCTGCTTCTGTCACCCAAATGCGCTCATACAAAACCCAGGGAAAGCATCTTCTCACCACGCACCAACACCTTTTTCCTTAGGTGCAACCCAGCTTTTCAGTCCTATAAAGGACACAAAAAACCTCTCCTTGTACCAGTCATTCCTCCTTGAAACCAGTGTGAACTTCACTCGTGCAGACTTCAACGAAATCCCAAGGTTTTGGGCAGACAACAGCAAAATCGAGCCCTTGCTGCCGTGCGTTCAGGCCTTTGCTGTTGTGCGGCTGTAGCAAATGGCACAGTACTTTGTTTGTGTTCACACAGTGTTATTTGCCAAAATTGACTTTTCACTATAAAAGATTTCCAAGCTCAAGTAAAAGGGAAATGGTGTGTGGAACTGGGAGGAGGGGAATAATAAACCCCTGAGACTTACACAAAGCAACTTTGTTTCCTTTGGTTTCCTGAGAAAACTGAAAAGGCTTTGTCTCAGGTTGCAAACAAAAATAATATTTTCATTATTTTCATTAATAATGAAATAACATAACAGTATGTTCATTAATTCAGTCCATGAACCAGAAAGACAGGAGAAGAAACTCAGCTTTGCTCGAGAAGCAGCCCAAGCTCTTGGCTGGTGCAGAAACACCTGGACCAGCAGTCAGCTCTCAAACTGGCATAATTACGTTTAGTTTTATACCAGGAAAGCAGGTAGAAGCAGAAGAGTGGGTAGAAGTACAGCAGAGAAAAGACAGTACAGCAGAGTCTTAAAGTCCCAGAATCGGAGAATAATTCAGGCTGGATGGCATCTCTGGGGGTCTCCAGCTCTACTCCTGCTCAAAGCAGATTACTCAAAGTTGGTTCAGATCCGTGTCCAGAAGAGCTGTGAATATCCCTGAGGATGGCAATTCCCCAGCCTCCTGGGTAGTGCTGGACCATCCTCTTGCATCTTTTTCCCTTCTATCTACTCAGATAAACATAATGGTTGCAGTTTATGACTTCAGCCCCTCATGCTGGGTCCCCAACCTCCCCTCCTCGGATCCAGTTTGTCATCCTTTCTTCCTGGACCCGAGCAGGACCCAACCTAGCAGATACATCTCACTAAAGCGAGGTCTGCTTGGGAGGAGGAGCATGGGCTGCATGGACCACTGTGCTGGACCTTGAAGGCAACAAGATTAAAAAGTGCCCCCTGCTCAACACAGACTCCATGACACGTACTACAATCATCTTAAAATGTCTAAAAGCATTGATTTGTGAAAGAAAATCCAAACATCAGGTAAAAAATAGGTTCATGGCTAACTGGTGTTTTCAAGGTTATACGAAATGGATACATTCCCTTATGAATGTGGAAAATACTGTTACCTAACAGTTTTTCTTACCCATGTAAGAAAAATGTAGCTAACTATTAAAAAACCTGATTTTCTCTTGGGCTTATCATAGTGGTTTGCAGCTGCAAACATTTAATAATAAAATATCCCATACAAGACAACTTTTATACCCCTTTTCTCTTCTTTGTCCCCGTATTTTCCTCTGAGCCTTTCCCTGCTTTGCAATATCAGAGAGGGCTCCAAAACCAAGCGGCAAAGCAGAAACCAAGGAGGCGGATTACAGGCAGTGTCACCCTGATAACAGCTCAGCCGGGTTTTGTTGCGATGGGAACATAAAGTAAAATTTTCTAATTGTGGGGGCCTGGAGAGTTTGCCCCACTATACAAAACCCTGTCTTTTCACTATCACTCAGAGATACACTAAGAGATTTTTAGCATCCTCCGCTTCCAACAACTAGAAAAAGATTTAGGCGTTCCCAGCCCTTCAAAATATCAGGCCACTTTGGTTGAGTCAGCAAAGCACAGAAAATCGAGCTTATTTTAAGCATGCACAGAGTGCTATTTGAGACCTTATTTTCCTACTTGCATACAGACAGAGATCTGTAAATATTGACAAACATGAAAATCGGGTCCTCATATTTTATGAGAAAAATACTAGTCTTCCCTAGTGGGATTAACCATCTGGCACTGCTCCTTCCAGCTGTTTTCCTGAACATTCTCTCTTATTTATTCCCAAATGTATCTTATCTGCACGCTCAAAGGGCTGCTATGATACCGTCCCACGTATCAGTGCCCAGCTTCCTATTTCCAAGTCTGTTATTTCTTTTCCTTTCTTCTTCCTTGATCTATAATTCCTTTGGTCAGTAAGTGGAATCCATTCAACAAAAGAGATTGATTGTGTTTTTGCAAAGATTTTGCCTTTTATTGTGTCTGTGGTGACTGGATTGGCAGCTTACTTTGAAAGGGCAGCTTGTTAATAATTTAAGGCAGCCAGTGAAATACAAAGAACTTCTGGAAATATCCATGTCGCCAAGATGAATTTGTAACAATCCACTTGAGCTGCAAGACAATATCACCAATGTTGGGTGGCATATCTGCTGGGATACAAAATGGGTGTGCTTACCTACAGAGCTGTTATCCAGAGGGATGAAGGAGATAAACCCTAGCCTTTGTACAGATGAAAAGATACCTGTAACCCCGGGGATCAAGTAGATGAGATAACTGGGTTCTTGCAGCCGTACTAACCTTTACGTGTGAAAAGTGTCAGTCATTCTTCCGTCTCGGCAGCTCACTCTGCACTATCTTACAGCAGCGGCACCGGGGCTGCCAAGCACAAGGAAGATCACAGATGCCTTGCTTTATATTCATGAAATAGAGTTTTAAATTCAATTAGATTGTACTTTAGAAAAGCCTCCTCTGAACTCTGCTGGCACTGAATACTTCAATGAAACCTTGAGGAGAGGCAGTCTTTCTTTCCCAAATTTTATAAACAAAGTTTTGTTGAAAAATTGTTGCAACATGTAATGTACCACAAATGGTAAAACTATCCATGTCCCCACGCTCTCATCTTTTGTGGACCTTGTTGCTCCCCATCCCTGAAGTATTAAAGAGGAGATGCAGAAAATGGCAGAAGACACAGCATTGGACTGGTTGTACCAGAATCACAGCACCCGCTCCTGTTTGGAGGTGACAGCTACAGCACCCCAGGAGAACCCTAAACATACAATTTTCCAAATCTGGGGGACGCTAGGAACATTCTTCAGTGGACATTACACATCTATAAATGACTTTCCGCCAAATTCATACCTCATATTTCATCAGAACTTGAGAAATGCCTTTCCTGGAAGAACTGTTTGTAGAAGACAAACGTGTATGCATGAGCATCAAGAGAAAATAAGCACCAAAGCTGGCACAAACAGTTATTTAGGAAAGATGTGTTTGCTCGTTCATTCCATCAAACATCCTTACTAAAGAATCATGGGACTCTCAGAAGAGGCTACAATTTGAGCAGTGCAACTCACACTTCAAATATTCATTATTGTTTCACCAAGTCCAGATATTAAAGCAAATCATTTCCAAATTTGGTTAAGAAGCTGGTTTGAGGAAATGCTATTTTATTAACACCACATTTCTCAAAGCTACTTTCATTCTTTCATTGCTTATTTCCTCATCCTCAGTACCATGGAAGGATGGTTGGAAAATTTTCATTGAAAGAGTTGGCTGCAAAAAGTCATTTCAGTGAAACTGGACTTTTTTATTTTGGGCAAATTGGAGGTATTGCAAAGTAAATGTATTTTTGTTTTGGAAAATACAAAAAGCAAATGTCAAATATTAAATATTTAATTTCATTTTTTGAGGGGAGAGGGTATTTTGTTTTCTTTTTTTTTATGTCGTTCCTACAGCTTTCCCCATTTCATCCAAGGGCTGTAGCACCTTCAGGCCCAGCGGGACAGGACTGTACCCAGCGCCGAGGGGCTCTGGTGGTCGCGAGGCCGACCCCAGGCATTTAACAAAGATGACGCTGAAGGTAACAGTCCCCAAGAGGGATGAGGAACCACCCGCGCCACCTGCTCCTCTTCTTGCAGCCTGAGCTGCAATTTCGGCAACACTCAGTGCGCCGCGGCTGGGTCATCATCCTCTGTCATCTCCAGCCCAGCCAGCAGTTTTCCAAGGAATACGGTATTTTTTACGCTTGACTGGAGGCCAGGCAGAAAAAATCAGGATCTTACTGGAGTAAACTACCACGTTTGTCTGCCACAGCCCTCATTGATAAATCTCTTATTTTCCATTTACCCTAATGGCTTTAATAATACCAACGGGCTCAAATTAATACGCTTATATTTGCCTGTATTATTTTCCCATTCCTGCTTCCTTGGATGCTGGCACTACACTGTTAATCTCCTGCGCGCCGCTTCATTTTCTGTCACTCCTTCCTGCCAGGCCTGCATTTATCAAAAATCCTTGTTGCTACTATTTCAAGCTGAAGTTTGCTTTGTTCGTTTCCCCGAAACCCATTCAATGCTATGTTTAGTTTTGTCTGCAGCAGTCAATTCACTCGCCTCCAGGAAAGCAGTTTTTTTTCTGCCGAACAAGCAAAAAGCCATTAAAATATATATATATATTATCAAGAAAAGTCACTGGAATGTAAAAATATCAGTCAATCCTACTTTTCTGAGCCCTTGCTTTCAGAGCAAAAGCTGCTGGCTTGAGCAATATAGGGACCAAAGAAAGGGATCAAATGCCTAGTCTGAACCATTTGTTGCTACAACTGAAGCCATAACCATCCCTGTTTGCCATGGGCGTGGAGACCAGACTAGTCCAGGCTCTTTGCAGTGAGTTTTCATGTAATTTAAGACTGCTCTTGTTATGCGCCCTTGGTGAATCTCTTCTTTAGCTTAAATAACCTGTTCTTTCGGTTTTCCCTCCTACATCATGTTTCCCAAGCATCTGATCATCCTGGTTGCTCTCCTCTGGACTTCCTTCTCCTATGTCATTGCTCCTGAACTACCACACTGTTCCTGAGCATATTTGCCTACCTTGCATTCAAAATGCATATTACTGTATCTCTGTGTGGCATTTGCTGTTTAGCAGCAGGAAAAACTACAAACTTCACAGCATCCACTGATTCACACTCACCTTGTCACCATCACGACCCCCAGGCCTCCTCTGATAGATCCTGTCTGTGAGGTCTCATCCTGGACCTGTGCAGTTGGCTGTTCCCACTGAGATGCTTAGACCCTGCTGCATCACTTATCTGTTTATTCAGACCGTGTCTTCAGTCGGTCAAGGTCTTTCTGCGGTTTTGGGGTCTCCCTTGCACTTCCCTGTGCAAAGTGCAGGAGCTGGGAGAGGTTGGCCAGCCTCGAGGCTGCTCCTGCTGCGGTTTGGTCCTTCTTGGCAAGGTGCTCGCACTGCCAGCATTTATACAAACTGCTCCCTGCCTTGCAGAATGGAGATTTCATGCCCTTCCAGTTAAGTAAGAGAAATAAATGAAAAAGCATAAAATATTTAAAAGCTTTTTTAAAAAGTAATTATGTTAAGGATTTCAATTAAACAACGGGTGTAAGGGGGATGGTTTTGCTAGGAAAGAACATTTCCATAGCTCATGGAGGCAGGAGAAGCAGACCAGAAGGTACCCGCTGAGTTTCCAAACCTTACCCCCTTCTGCAGGCATCACATTACCCAATTCCCTCCAGAAAGTGATTAGGCTTCTCTTGAAAGCACCTGGATGTTTTCCTCTGTTTTTCTCTCTGCTCTCACCTCTTCCCTTTCCCAGACTTGAATCCAAGGACTCTGGGCAGCTGCCAGGCCTGAGAATGCCAAGGACTTCATGCCATCTGCACCTCTTTGGTGGCAAAGTCTTTTGCAATAAAGAAGAACGAACTTGCTTGGTGTTAAAGCTCAGAAGCCATTAGATGGGCTGGACCACAGGCAACTTCATTTGCAGCAGCACACAAAGAACCAAGGTCACATTCATATTGAGTTTGCTAAATAGGTGCTAGCAAATCATATTTGTTAGTGCCCTCGCTCTCAGATTTAATGGATATTTTCAATCCAAGAGCAAAGCGTGTTGGTATCTTTGCTCTTCAGACAGCAATGACAAAGAATAGGCCACAAACACAGGGTTCAAGTTAAGCATCCTGACTGAGGTCATTTGTGTTTTTTTTTTTTTCCTGACATTAGCTGGAAACTGGAGCTATTGCAAAAGAAATGCCGTCCTGTGGGGAATGTTCATCTTATTTTCAATTTTGTTTTCATCACGAATCAACAAACAGCAAATCTTTCGGCAGAATGGAAAGCTCCATAGGAAAAAAATTGGAAAGGCTAAAGGATGGATGTTGTTTCAGCAAATTGAGCTATGTCAGTGCAAGTGGCAAAATAATGCATAGTACCAACTGCATTCCCTCTGTGTTGTTCACCTGAAAGGGTGAATGCATTTGCAAAACATAACTATGGATCCTTGAGTTTAATATGAGTTTAAAAGCAAAAAAGTATCTTCATTTATCTAAGTAAAAATAGCTGACCTCCTTTTTTTAGAAGAGAGAAACTCTCCTGAAGAAAGACTTTTCTGGAATCTCAACTGTGAGACCGGTCAACCTCTCCGGAGTACCTTGGCCCTGGCCTTGGGACTCAGGGACCTGGTTCTAGTTCAGCTTCAGATGCTGGGAACCCTCTGGTAAAAAGGCTTGGTCTTAAAACATCTCAAAGAGCCCTCTGATATTTACGCTGAACTCACAGAGGGTCTTTTCTGGAAGCACAGACCTTGATTTCCAAAGAGCCCAGGCACCCCCTGCAGCTGATGGATGCTCAGGCTTCACTCTCATAGTCTCTGGGGTGCAAATTTGGGTGGTTTAATAAAGTAATCCCCTATTTACGATGGCCTTTACTTTAGACAAGGGGACCATGACATGACCTGCCTAGAGAACGAGCCCTAGTCCAGGTGGTGACATCTTTGGGATGGTGGCTGGAAATGCCCAAGGAGCAGCTGACTCATGGAAATCTCTCCTGGACACCTCCATTTATGACCCCCACAAAAGCAACCTAAAAAATACTTGCTTCGTCTTGCATTCTGCCTTTTTCACCCTCTCCTGGAAAGCAAGGGCTGATGTTGGCAGAAAGCTGGCTGAGAAAGCAAATGGAAACACAGAGACATTATAAAAGCTCCAAAACATTGCAGTCTTGCTTAACTCCTGGTTCCAGTAAATACCAAAGAATCCAGCGGGTTTTGGAGCTGGGGAAGGGGAAGGCGAAAACTGACTCCCACTTAAAGTGCTGAAGGACATGGCATTGCTATTTCCATCTCCAAGACGATGTGGAGAGGCAGAAACCCCTTTTCTGCCCATTTGGAACAGCTGGACCTTTGCTAGAATCAAACCCTCCCTGGGCAATATTTCTGTACAAATCAGCACATTCTGCAGCGCATTTTCCTCCCCTTGGCAGCGAGGGAGGTGTCAGAAGTTACCACCCCGCTGTAATAACACCTAGCGGGAACAGCCAGAAGGAATTCCTGAAATCCTTATTCCTGCAGTCCAGGCTTTTCCTGACCTAGCAGAGGGACCGTGCCCACTAGCTGCCAGCAGCTGTAGGCAATTAGCTGCAGCCCGAGGAGGGAAAACATAACATATTTTATATGAATATTAGAATAAGAGACAAGTAGTACAAAAGGGAGAGATTGAAAATAGAATGAATTCACAGAACTCTCTAGAAACAGGCCCAGGTTCCTTCTGTGTAGATAGCGCTAGAAATTATTGTGATGACAAAGGCAAAAGAAAACAGGATATTCTGTAAAAGAAAAGTAGCTCTTCTGCTTTTCTCCCTCTCCCTACTCTTGAGGGTGTAATCAGACCGCATCTTCTGCAGCGCTGTCTGCTTCCTTCCAGACTGAAGAAATCGCAGTGTAGCATCGAGCTCTGATTCTTAAAGACGATTCTGGAAAGCTTCCCAGGTTATACATTTTCCACTTTAATTTATACCTCTGAGGATAACGCTAATCAAGATGGTAGTGAAAGTGCTGAAACACTCTCGGAACAGAGTTGATTTATTAGCGGCGGTTGCATTATTCGCCCATCGAGAACGATGGTTGCAGAAAAGAAATCGTGTGTGCTGGTAGGTTATCAAATACAAGCTGACAATGTACTTGCACAGCAGATATGCATAAGTGCATTGCCCAGCATGATTCATCTGCAAAACATCTAGCGTGCTAGTTGCTCACTTTACAGTAGGTTGGAAGAACGATTCATTAAAAAGCAACAGCAGAGGGAGAAGGGGGTAAAACAAGGAAGCCCAAACTCCCAAATCGACTACTGTGAAATCTGCTATTTCTCACTCTTTGTTCAGCCTTCTCTCCTCAGGTTGCTTCTGAACAGAGTTTGGATGCCGTAGGGATGGACAACCATGTAAAAATATATGTTGATAGACAAAAATAACAAATGCCATCTTCATGGCCTGGCAGATCTGCTATGTATTCCAGGGATTATACATGGTCTGTTTACCATGTTCAAAGTGAACACGCATTGCACATATTTTACAGAGCATAAACCCCCAAGCCTCTCTCCTTCACTCTGACCTGCACCTCCATCGTACGACAACTGAATTACAAAGGCTAATGTCAGAAAGCCTTGGAAGAAAAAAAAGAATCCCCCAAATGGCACCTGGCTTGTACTGTGGTAGCTGCTTAGATTTTCTGTGATCTCCAATGTTATTTTTTAAAGAAATAGGTAAAAAAAAAACATGATATGACAGTCCAAAACAGAATTTTGCAGGCCATAATTAAAATTAATGCTCTTGAAGAATAACTAAGGTGTGTTTGGAATAAACGTCTCCCTATAAAACCAAAAGTAGATAAGGTACATTTCTAAACACTGCTGGCAGGCAAATATGGTAAAATATGCTAATTAATTTGAGGAAAAAAATGAAAAATACATCCCCACATTTCTAATAATAATAACTGTTTTTTTTAATCCTTTTATCTTTTTCTTGAGAGTTTTTTTGTAGAATTACAAATTTCTCAAAGATCTTCAAATTCAGGAAATTCAGACCTTTGCTCCCAGCCTCGGTAGACAGGCATGCATTTTCAAAGGCAGACTTCCTATTTCACACATGTAAAAATAACCTGCTTTTTACTCCGTGATTCCACATTTGTGCATGCAAGCGGTTATTCCCTTGCTTGGCTTCTCAGTCCTGCACACAATGCATCCAGTGAAACCCATGGGAAACTTTCTGAGTAGAGAATTAGATATTGGCCATTAAAGATCTACTCCACATTGTTCAGCGAGGTATAAATCCCTGTTTTTCCCTTAATGAAGACCCCGTTTACCAGCCAGGCACATCTTTAATGCCTGTTGCATTACAGCCCATTGCTGAAGCAGTGAAAACGTCCTGAAATGCAAAGCCGTCCTTCCCCATGCACTAAGCAAGTGCACCTCTTTTGGCTCTAAATTAAGGACACCAAAGAAACAATCTACTAAGACTTATGGAAATTCAGAGGCCCAGTGTGCCAATATTCAGTGGAGAGATGCTCTCCTGCACAGCCTCCCTGTAGCCGCACAGGGAGTGCATGGGGATGCCGTGGGGCACCCAGGGTCTCAGCTGGGATGCAGCCTTTTGCCTGGGACCTGCGCAGTGCCATGAAGTCAATGGCAGAACTCCCATCCCTGCTGAAAATGGGGATGTAATTCATGTCATAAAAGATAAAAGACATTAAAGCAGCACCTCTTGGCACAGCGGCCAAGGAGATGCTAATGGCAACTACATCAACCCAAGAGCAAAGGGCTCCCCGTTATTATAGGATATCTCCTGATAACTGAAAGCTCCAGCAAGGGCAAGTGTTTTCTTACAGCAATGCAAGAAACGCTCAGGGAGCCATTTAGCTGCTGTTGTTTAAGCAAAGGTGCAAACCCCCAGTTTTGAGGGATTATTAAGGGATGAAGCCCACAGGCACTGGATAGCACCTGACTATTTGAAAGGGACAGGTTTACGAAGGCTGTAGTCACTTCCAACTATTTTTCATCTCACGTGGATTCACAGAGTAGATTAAATAATGCAAAAACATAAAGATTTTCATCTAATGTCTTCTACAAATGACTATTTTCACAGTGTTGCACTGAGATGGGTAAGTGCCAGTACCTTCATTTTACACAAAAGTGGCCTGAAGCACTCCGGTCTACAGGGGAATAATGCCACATGATCCATGACACTTCTTGTAGATCATTTAGTCCTAAATTCATCACAGCACATGCTTCCTTTTAAGTATATGTTTTAGACTATACTTATTTTTCAGGGAGATAAGCAAAGCAGATAAGAGTATGCTCATGCCTCATAAAATTACCCAGACTCTTAAATACTTTAGTGAAAGAAGGCGAACTGAAACCTGTGATCAAAGTAGGACCCCACTGTTAAGAGCCTTGTTGTGTGGGTAAGTGACAAGAATTCGGCTCTTGCCTTACTGTCAAATACATCAGGGGAGACAATCAGGGTGACCCAGAGTTAGAAATGTCTCTAGAAACAAGAACCCTGTATTTTGGGCATCTTCCTGAGTGCTGAATCATGCCAAGTGTACAGCTGCACATATAGTCACTTCCCCTAAATAAGAAAACTCATCGCAAATGGTGCTTCTTCACCAAAGCAACGTGTGCTATGTCACGGTCTTCTTTTCTTTTGGAAGCAACGATGGAAAAAAAATACAAAGCAAGAAGCTCCAAACATTTATATGTTGGGTCTCATCATAGTAAGAAAATGCAACAGGAGAAACAACACCAGGGTATAAATGCCAAACTGAAAAGGAAAAGGTTCAGTGCATTCTTGGCCTGTTTTGGAAACACAGACTATTCAACAGGGAAACAAAGCTGATTCCTGAGTCACCCATGTGAGAACATCTAGGCTCCTGCAGCCGTCCCCGCACTCCCTGTCCATGATGTGATGCTAGAGGCCGGATTTGGGGTGTTTGGGGTGAGTTAGGACAGTTAATGCCCACGATCAATCCTATTTGTCTCCATTTAGGAGCAGGGTGGTGGCTCTCACAGGGTCTCCTCCTGACTCATCCCCACAGGTCCATCCTGGCACAGCTTTGCGCCATCACATCGCAAACCACCCTCCATCCCGGCATTTCGGGAGCTTTGTGTGAAAAGAAAAAAACAAAATCGGAGACAGATGTGTCACCCTGGTCTCTACGTTGTCAGGGTGTCCTGAACTGCCCAGGCCTGTGGTCGAGGAGGTGGAACCACAGCCAGCTGCAGGCCCCGTGGTGGCTGCGCTGGGACATCCACCGCTGCTCCCCTCCACGCCGTTCCCTTCCGCCTCAGCCTATATCTAAAACATTTAACTCCTAAGTGATTGAGATTAAAATAAGGCAGGTGAGTCACCCTCCCTGTTGCTGCTTGCCTCTCGTCTGCCTTTTCCTCTTCCTCAAACCATCTGCAGCCCTTCAGGAATGAAGTCAAAGCAGAGCTGCTTTCATTGATGTGGGGAGCAGGACGAAGGCAGCAAAGGCATTTTGATGGGTGAGGATCTGAGAAAATATGTTACTGTGCAGATTTTATGCTGGGAAATTTTATCCTTCTCCAAGAGTGGCTTTCATTCCCAGATCATGGAGCACATGGAGCCCAATAGGAGCTATTGCTCCCACTTTATAGACAGGAAAAATCTGCTTCCAGGCACAGAGGGAATCAGAAGTTAGAAGGAACTTCCACCAAATGATCTTGATCACCCTTAACTCAGCAGCACTTCAGAAGTTTTGAGGCACCAGTCCAGAAAACAGAGTGAAAAATAACAGAATCAGTTCCCTAAATCAGGAAAGACTGAAACATCAATTATAGAACAGGCGTAAATATAAATGAGTCCTTTGAAAGCATTCCTCCAAAATGAGATTAAATTTGGCCTTATTTGGCTAAATTTGAACAAGACTGTCTGGCAATTGTGGACATATTTCTGGGCGGCAGTTTAGGCTCCCTTCTGGCCATGAATCCAGCCTAGCAGGGCTCTCTCTACTGTAACTTAGAAAATCAGGCATTGGAGGCCAGCCTTTACAGATGGCCTTGAACGTGTCTCCCCAGTCTGATGGCAAGTGCCATCTAGACGGCTCCGGGGACCTCCACCAGGCTGCTGCTCCAGGGGGGTCCCCACAGGCCGTATTTGCCATCCCTATAGGGGTATCTCAGATATCTCAAGAGGCACCAGACACTTCTCCTTTGGATCCCACCTTCATCCTCTTTCTGGAAGCAGTCATCAGATGGGGAAGGATTGCTAGGGATGCCTGGACCAGCCTGAAGGTCAAGAGCATCCTGGAGTGAGCAAGAGCAGGCAGAACTCACTGCCAGGCCTCATCTCACCTACAGGGACATAGGGACATGCCACCTCTGTATGTAGAGCGCTTTGCAGATACCCACCGACGCACAAGACTGTATCCAACTCGCTTGCCAGATCCTGCTGCAGGAATCTGCATGAATCTTCCATGCAGGAATCTCCCACTCCTCCCACCAAACACACCTGCATTGAGGAGGTAGAGTCCACTCTTACCATTTGCCATTTCCCTGAAGGAAAGCATATGTATTTATCCTGGGAAATGCCTGATAGCCTGTGCAATATTTTTGGAAATAATTCTTTTCAAGGCATTTTGATCGCTGTTGGTGTATAAAGATAAATAACACAGTCTGTGACCAGATGGTGTGTTGAGTGCCATGGGGCTCTCCTCACAAACATGCAACTGCTCAGCAGCCTTTCAGGACTGTCTCCAGCCCTTGCAAGAGCTGCTTGCAAGCGCCTCTCATCCTGAACCAAATACATCCTTAGGAAGGAGTAATTGGAAAGAGGAACATTTTCAGCACAATCCAAGGACCAAGCATAAAAGCAAGAGGAATCCTGCTTTCTCAGCCTGCCCCTGTATGGGAGCTGCTGGAGTCAATCTTCATCCAACGGGACAGCTCCATTGGAGAGGGAGCAGATGCAGGACCTGTAGCTCCCTGGCTGATGTGTCTGATATTCAAGCTTTCCTCAACTCAGTGGGATTTTTTCATCTTCAGTTCCAATTGCTACTGATTTGGGTTGACTTGAAGAAGGAGTGAAAACCATTGTTTTTCATCATTCAGAAACCACTCCTAAGGTTTTGACACAAAGCCAGTTTGGCTCAAAGCTGGGCCTGAAGCCAGTTTGAAAATATTCCTGAAGCTTTCAACAACCTCTGGCTGTTTTTCAAATTTAAAACAAAAAGCTAAATCAGGGAAAATCTGCAATTTTCAGCACAAACTAAAAACTTCTGTAATACTTGCAATGAATTTTCATTATTTGTTTTCAATTATTTTCATGCTGGGACAGTGCCTCAGTACTCAAACCCTGGTCTTGCACCAAGGAGTGTAACAACATAGTGTAACACAAGGAGGAATGGTCCAAGAGGCATGGAGGAAGGCAGGGGATGTGTCGGGAAGCTAGATAGAAAATNTTTCAACAATCTCTGGCTGTTTTTCAAACTTAAAAAAAAAAAAAGCTAAATCAGGGAAAATCTGCAATTTTCAGCACAAAGTAAAAACTTCTGTAATACTTGCAATGAATTTTCATTATTTGTTTTCAATTATTTTCATGCTGGGACAGTGCCTCAGTACTCAAACCCTGGTCTTGCACCAAGGAGTGTAACAACATAGTGTAACACAAGGAGGAATGGTCCAAGAGGCATGGAGGAAGGCAGGGGATGTGTCGGGAAGCTAGATAGAAAATATATTGACCAATCTCTTCCTGTTTGGATGTCTCGTTCCTTGTCTCCCTTGACAGGGAGTGTTTATGATACTTGATGAAGGCCAGGATCTCTTACTTGGTCCATTCCTAGAGCTTGGGAATATGCAGGGTCTGCCCTCTAAGCCACAGAATTAAATACTTCTCTGAAATACATGACAGTTTTAGATGTTCTAAAATATGTCACAACTTCTTACTTGGCAATTTGGGAATAGTTAATCACACAGAAGGAACAGGAAAGCGATTGCTGAAGCGAGAGGGCAGCTGGAACAGAAACTACGGATAGGAACAGGGACTGTGGGCTCAGGACTTCCCTGGCTGCGAAGCTGCTCTGCCTTCCCCTTTCCCTCTTCCCCTTTCTCCCTTCCCATTTCCACTCTGCAGCTGGAGGTTACAGTCTCAGACACCTTCAAGCCTTCATTAGCTGTGAGCAGTGTCTGCCTCAGTCATGCAGCTCGCTGGCGTTCGCGCTGTTTCAGAGACCACCCCTCTTTGTTCTGTACGCCAAGACACAGCGCGGTCGTGTTTTTATCCCTCAGTGAGCAGCAAACGCTCTCAGGATCCTCCCTCCCTTCCCGATGCCATTACAGGGATGACAGCCCTACCTAGGGACCGCTTCCCGGCCCTGCCTGCGCAGAAGGGCCCCGCGGGACTCGTGGCTGCCTCCCGCTCCTGCAGAAAGCTGCGTTCCCAACCTGCCGCTCAGATCAGCACGCGGCACCGCGGCGGATTTGCAGCCTGCAAAACATCCCCGCCTTCCCCGGCAGCCGACAGGCGTTAGATCCCATTTTCCTCCTGAGCACCGGGGAAAACATCCATGTTGCCCGCGCCCAAATGCACACTCATGCCCTGGAAAATGCCACGGAGCTGCGTGTCAGCGGGTAACACGCGCAGTCATGCAGGGGGGTGTCACCAGCCAGCTCCCCTCGGTGCTGACGGGCGGCGGGGGATTAGGGAGGACTCAGCCCAAAACGCAGCTCCTAAAGCTCCTGCAGCTATTGCATAACCGAGGCTGAATCCCGTCCCGAGCCCTGACCCTCCACTCGGTCCACATAAGTTTAACGCTGCCAGATTGCATAAGGGGATCCCCTGCAATCAAGAGAGAATCGATGGCTACCCAAAGGGTTGTTTGGACTCGCTGGTGGGCGGGAAGCAGAAATGGGAATGGGAAAATGTTTTCAAGAAGGAAATAGGGCCACTTTCCCTCAGATATTTCTCCTGGAAGCTGTAGGTTCTGAGATTCTTTAATAGGTGCACACCTGCTATTAATGCAGCACTACCAAAATGACTCCTAACCCAAAGGAAAACAAACGCAACCCAAAAGTAAACTGGAAATCACTGAACCTGAAAGCCTAGTTAAATTACACGCACATCATGTCATATTTAAAACAGAAAGGAAAGCACTGCAACTAAAAAGTCCATCATTCTTAAATGAAAATGAGAATAAAAGAAAATTTAAGAAATGAAAACACACAAAATGAAAACACACAAATGCTCCAAAACAGTCACTCCATTAAACTCTCTGTGTTATAATAAAACAAGGGGCCATGCAGGAATTGCAGGCAAACACAGAATAACCGGGGTAACTGCTTTGAATTCTGCCACTCCATGTGTGCACGAGTCCAAGGCAAATGAGGAAGGAGCCCCAGCAAACGGGACTGGAATTGAATGCCCTCGGGCATCTACCAGCAATCTGCACACCCTGCGCCGGGCGAACTGCAAAGGGTTCAGGGAACCTGGCTGCATCCTGTCCGGCCCCTTCCCCCACGCCAGCAAGCGCGTTTATTCGCAAAGGCCCCAAATCTGTCATTATTTTCCCTTTTCTTCCACGCGCTCGCTAACTCCCAGGGAGTGTTTCCCCGGAGCCAGGGAAGGACCGGGGCCAAGCGGTGCGCGGGATTTGGACACCCCTTCTGCAGAGCATCCCTGGGTCCCGCGGGCCTCTTACCTGGGGACGCAGTCGCCATGGCGACGGGCCGGAGCACGCTGCCGCTGCTGAAGAGCGGCTGGGGCGGCGGCGGAAGGTCCTCGGGCAGCGGGGCGCCCCCCGACAACTCCATCATGGCCTTGGCCCAGGGCCCGCCGTCCCCCGCGTGCAGCAGCTCCTGGGGGTCCGGCGGGGCTGACATGCTGCGTGCGAGGCGCCCGCGGGGCTCCGGCGCTCCGAGAGGCTGCGGTGGCCGCCGAGGGCTGGGAGCTGCCGCCGCTGGAGCCTGGCCGGCCGCACGGGACTCGGAGTGGCCGCTGCTGCCGCCGTGTCTCCGCGAGCGCTTGTTACGCAGGTGGAAATGGCTTGTTTAGTTGGAGCCTTCCAGCCCTTGCGTCACCCTGTGGCTGGCATATCACAGGGCAGGAAGCTGCCAGCCTGGCTCCAACTCTCCCACACTTAACTGCTTCGGCAGCGACTTCTGCGCACGGTGGAGGGAGAGCTCCCCCCGGCAGCCCCCACACACGCCGCCCTCCCTCCTGCGTTCCCTCGCATCCCCAGCCCCTGCATCCCCCCTCGCCAGAGCATCCCATGGAGCGGGAGCGCTGTGGAGTCCTCCCAGCTTCAGCAGAGATGGGAAAGAGCCCCGGCAAAGCACTTCTGAAAAGCTTTCCATGCCCCTCGCCCTGCCTAGCAGCACCCCGGCCGGTAGAAGCCACACACAGCTCCCAGGCACTTGAGTCCATTCACGCTCTTGGATCCTGTTTGCAGCCATGCAGGGACAAGATGATCCCAGCTCACTGCAGCTAAATGACACCAGTCAAAATAAACTCAAAACCGGTGTCTGTGTGCTCCCCATCACTTTTTTTTTTGCTCTTTGGCCCCAGGCATTTGCTTGCTTCCCCGTTCACAGAGGACAAACACACTTACAAAGCAGGTGTGAACTGCGAGGGATCCCTCTTAGTAGCAATAGTGACAGTGGCACCAGATGCAAGAGAGTGCTGGGAGTGCAGGACAGGATCTGCGACACCTCTCTGGACCACTGGGAAGCAGGGTCCTCACCATCCTTTCGCAGATGAGGAAACTGAGTCATGTAGATGTTATGGGTCCATTTTTACACAGCAAGGAGCTCTGGCACTGACAGGTGAGTGTAAGAGGTACTTACTGCCATGCAGAGGACAGCGGCCACCGTGTAGGAGACTCTCCAGAATACATCTCCTGTGATGCGACAAGTCTAGCTGCAAAGTGGAGAATAATTGTCCCAGCCAGAACACCTGCATCTCCGTCTGGTTCTTTGCCTGTGGGGGAAACAAGGAAATTCAGAGTTCACCTTGCAGGATGAAGAGCCTTAGAAGTCTCAAGCCTTTCCTTCTGGGTTATCTTTTTAGGGAATCTCCCCTGTCCTCTTGACTCAAGCCCAGGGCTTATTCCTAGGAGCTGGAGTCAGCGCTGCTCTGTATCAGCTCCCCAGGAAAAAACTTCACGTATTTGCTCTTCAGCAAGGTGACAGACCAGAAACAGGGGACATTTTGGAGTTTCGCAGCTGAAGCACCAAGGGGCCAGTGTGAGCAACAGGCTAAAGATGAATCAAATCACACTAAAAGTAAAGTGACTACTGTGTAATTTAGTTGAACTCCTTGGGGTAGAACTATGTGTGCCAAATGTGACTGTAAACGATAGCGCATATTATCCTAGTCAGAGCTACATCCTTTATTTCTAGTGTAGAGATAACACAGATTAAGACCAGCAAAGCATTAAGAAGGGAAAACGTGGTTATATCTATATTCTATATTGTGCACCTCCAGAGCACATACAGACACTTTATTATGTCTTCCATCTACCCTCCAGGCGCTGCTGCTTTATGGGACAGCTTGTGCAAATGTGACCCATGGCACATGATTATTGGGTACATTTTTAGGCACAAGGTCCTGTGGGCTCTTGAGGTGCTGCCTAGCCCTGTAGTGACCCTTCCAAACTCATGGTATAGCCTGGGGAGTTCAGCACTTGAGGCAGGTCTCAGCAGACAGTGCAGATCTAACCATCAGTCCTCTCCTTTTGAGCTGAGTGTGTTTAACTACCAAATAGTGAAGACATCAAACTCACTTCTGTTTTGGCTCTGCTTTGTACACTATATCTAGACCAGGAATTATTATATAGGTCACTCCAGTTTCAGGGTAACATACGTTTTAACACAGCACACGAGACCATCTGGGCTAGAAGAAAACTAGTCCAAACCACTTGGCTGAAATATGGCTATGCAAAGGGGAAAGTCTCTCAGGAAATCTCCCTTTTGAGACACTGCTTTGCTAAAACAATTACAGAGGTAAATGTCATGCAATGTAGTCTGCGACTTTCAGTTTTATTTTGATTCACTTTCCAGGTAATCTTTGCTCTGAAGTTGCCTGAGACAGAAAACATGTTCGATACATGTTGATACAGCTTCAAGATATTTATTGCAGCAGAGGACAAGACAGGATACGGAAAGATCAAGCACTGCCTGCATTCCTGGAGCATGCAGCATCTTCCTTAACAGTTTCCTTACCAGCTTCCTTACCAGACATGGAGGTGGCAGGTAGGGAAAATGCTGCCTGATGCACTTTTCCTTGGGAACACTCCTGCAGTTCACACATAAGGCCCTGAATAACAAAAACATTTTCTTGAAACAAGGGTGAAAATACATATCCCTCTAGTGTGATTAATTTGCCTTATGTGCACAGGCTCACTGGAATTTCTTCTGGCTTGTTTACACCAAGACAGGGTAGTGTTTGCTGCAGTTTAGTAACACATGATTTTAGTCATTGTATTCTTAGTGCCAAATCCGAAATCTAAAGTTCACCACAAGCACTGGTGAGGAGTTTACCTAATACATGGTCCGCCTTCGACACATACATGTCATGCATGGCATGTTCTCTGATTCTGGGGATTGTATTCTGGCAAGATTCTGGAGTCTTCAGGACTTCTATTAGTAATGTTTTCAAAAAGATGTCTCCCCCTAGAGCTTAATCCACATCCTAGCTCCAACTCTCCGGTGCTCTACCGTGTCGATGACTCCAGCATAGGCCTGTGATGCTCTTTATGGGATTCAGTTATGGACTGAAGGGCTCAGGAAAAGGCTTGTAAGAGCACAGGTCCCTGACAGCTTTGCTGTGTGAGCAATGTGTGGTCACAAGGTTCTCGTGATAATGCCAAATCATTAGAATTGTGCACACACACGAAATGATCCATTTCTGCAGACTAAAAGGGTTATCATGATCTGAGAAGTGCTGGCATAAGCATAGACTGCTATTACAGGAGAGTCAGAGGCATGGGTATGGATTCTGTGCTCTGCTCACTGAAGAGAGACGGGGACAAGGAGGGATGTGCATGTACATAAAGCAAGAAGGTGGTTTTCGCTTCTGGGTTCCCAGCTGTTAAAGCAACACAGGACTTTATTTGCACAGCTCCTGCACAGTCTTCAGGTGACCTGCAACAGTGTCACACAACAGAGCGAGCCAAGGCCCAGGACCACACCATACGCGCTGGGGCACTGCAGGTCTGATTTCAAACAGCGGGTACAAACACAGGGCTCCCCCCGACTGTTGCAGTGTGGAGTACACATTTCTGACAGCGACATGCAGGTATGACAACTGAGTTGAAAAAAAAAAACACCAGGAACAACTGGACAGACTAGACAGACTCCAGCTGAAGCATGTGCTGTATTTGTAGACAAAATGCCTAACTGCACAGCACTGGCTGTCTTGTGTAAGCTTAGGTCACTAGAGCATTTACAAACCCTTTTTTAGATCCTTGCGGGAAGATTGGGTTGGATGAAGATTTAATCAAACGTGCTTCAGCTAGAAAAATCTGAGTTTAACTAATACCTGCCACAAAGGAACAAAAATTATTTTTTGCTATTTTCAGTGAGTTTACAGAAAGCCCCTGATAATTTCCATTGTATTGTGGCGAAAACTGCCGTATGCAGAGCTCATCTATGTTTGCGCACTGCTATTTAATTCTCTCAGTCTTCCCTTTGGACATTGTAAGTCTTTGAATGTATGAAGTCTGAAAACATGAACACAAATTGCTTCTCCTTCCATTACAGTCCTTTGTGCTCTGGGGCTGATGCACGTTGCTGGGCCAAAGTGTCTTTGAACCTCGGGGGAGGTTTTGGTCTCTGATAATACATTACTGGTGAAGGGTATACAGCCTGGCAGGGTGTATCAACGGATTCAGCAAGAGAAGAAAAAATCACCTCTTCCTTGAGGATTTATCCTGAGGTTTTAGAATAAATGGGTTGCAATGTGAAAAAGCAAAACAAAAAAGTGGGTTCTGACATAACTAACAATAACAACAAACAACCTTCACCTAGCCAAAGAAAAGGCTGCTGCAGTCTGCGCTAAGGTCAATATTGAGTTCACGGTGTCTGCACTGCAGAGCAGCTGGTTGCTGTGTGTGTCCCAAAGCCCTACCCCACAGTCAGGCAAAGTCCAGCACCTCCATGCAGGCTGCTGTTCATGAATAACCTCCCAGCATGAAGGTCTGCAGCCAGATCTCCCTCAGACACTGCCAGGTACCCAGTGCAGGACCCACACCGGGCACCTGATGCTCTGCAGGGGCCAGAAAGCTCTAGAGACTCCGAAGACAAGCCTGGATTCCTGAGAAGAATGACAACTTCCTGTCGAGACAAGCTACTCAAGCCTCTCACTGCGGACAGCTGCACAGCCTGAGAGAAAAGCTGACCTATAACGTGGCCGCTTCACACAGCTGGTGTAACAGCAGGTTCCCATGCCAAGACCATCATCCCTGTTTGCCAAGCAGCTCTTACACAGTGTTCCTCCCCAGGGAGTTCCTTGCACCTTTGGTTTTTATCTCTCTTCCATCTTCAACACAACAAGGCCAGTGCGGAGAGTTCGTTTACTGTAAATGGTGCCAGGCAGCCTCTCCAACACCCTTTTCATTTGCTCCTCTTGCAGGGATGTCCGAAGAGACATCTCCTGCAGAGCTTCCTGGTATCACTCAGGTACCACCTGCACAGCCCTGCCAGGTCCCACATGGGTTCAGATCCCAGCGCTGCTTTGCAACCTGGAGCAAGGCAACACTTGTCTTATTTCCCTGATTTATTTAGGATATTTGCACACAGCAGTGTCATCTGAATCTATGTGAGCTCACCTCAACTCATGTTTCATTTGAATGTATCTGAGCTTACTTCAATCTCCCTAGATGCCAGGAGTCCTACAAACACATCTTCCTGATAGCAGCATTCAGTCCCAGCAACCAAAACCTATCCAAAAACCTGAATAAGAGCTCTGCTGCATCCCTCTCCCTGAGCTCCTGCAGGCAGTGCCCAGTGTGCACCTTGACACGCTGCATCAGAGCATTGTCAGGGGGAGATGTCCACGTTATCTTCAGTCAAAACAGACCAGGAGCTGCAGTGACGCAGGGCTGAGCATGTGCCACTCTGCCCTGCTGAGACACAATTACATTCCGCATCAGCCCCTGGATGTTAGGCCAAATTTTCTCCTGAATCAGAAGCATTCCAGTGTCAGGACAGCAGCAGCAAAGCTGGCCAAGCCCCAGAAAGAGAGAAGTTTAGATATCCATGGAATAACAGCCTTCCTGGACAAAGGCCACAAGCAGTTATGTAGTGAGTCTGTTTGCAGGGAATGACTGCAGAGATGAGAAAAGTAGTTTAGCTCAACAATGCAGTGCCCCAAATGATCTCCTGCACAGAGGCTTCCCTCATCACACACTAAATGAGGAGACCCACAGCAAACCAGGAGAGGGGTTCGACTGTGGCCTCCAGTAACTGCAATATAGCAAACACCAGATTTCAAATACCAGTGTATTATTCTAATTTCCCTTCATTTTAAGAGCCCATTTCCGTGGTTCTTAGCAGACAACACTGTACTCCCACATTGATTTTTACCTCGCTGCAGCCTTTCCACAGCAGGCCCTGCCTGGCCCTTTAATTCCCACATCACACGAGAGGCTGCAGCATCTGTGGCTCTCCACTTGTAATGAGATGTGATTGAAGGTGGTGCCTTCCCTGAGTAAGCCTGACTGACTGCTCAATCCTTCTCCCCCTCCATATCCACGGCAGCCCCAGGAGCAGGGGGGATTACCTCTGCTTCTCTGAAAGGGGAGTTCTACAAGCAAATCCAGTGTCCGCAGCTTAAACAGCAAAATTGTTGGCCCTGTGAGCAGGGAGAGCCACGTGATGTGAATGTATCAGGTGCTGGAGAGGAGAATCTCCGCAGGTCTCTGGTGAAGAGCACACATTCCCCCTCTTGCCAGCTTCAGCCTCTTGGTAGGGAAGGAGCTGAGCAGGGTAGACGGGTGAGTAGGAGGGGCAGCTCTACATATATGAGATATATTCAGTGGTGTCCTAGTTTCAGCCATGTTTGGTAGCTGAATTCCCATCCAACAGCTGTGCCTGAAAGGCTCTGCACTCACCCCTAGAATATATTTATACTGAAATAACTCGCTGGCCTGATGGACACTGGACCAGGAGCCTGCACCTGAATGTTTGGGCAAAGCTGCTGGAATTATGCTGGTACATCGTCTGTACCAGGGCAGCATCTCTGCTACTCAGAGCAGAGCTCAGGAGCAGCTCTACAACAGGGAACAACTTTTTGTACAGTGTTCATCCAAGTCCTGGCAACCTAGCTCAGGACCAGAAGCTTATCTGGCCAACGATGCTGATACTGGGAAGATGCAACAAAAGTAGAAAAAAAAAATATTGACAGACCTGCTTTTAGGAGAAGCTGAAGAAAGTGAGACTAAAGTCTAGCCAGAATTGATTAACTTTTACTGTTCGAGCCAAGGTTTGTAGAAGAACATATGAGCTTTGTATAAATGTCTGCCAGGTGAAACATCCAGACTTACTTAAGGGAGCTGCCCCTCTGCAGTCTTCCCAGAGGCAATTATGCCTGCAAACAGATGTTCTGTGGAGCTGATCAAAAAAAAAGTCTCAGACTCATCTTCTATCACTGGATAGTTAGGATGGTACCCAAAAGATAATACTAGCCGCCAGAGAAGCAGAAAGAGTTTAATGTATCCTCACTTCACTGCATTTACATCAGGGCATCTGTCTGTGCCCTCTGTGCACTCACAAAGCTCTGTAGCAAGTCCACCAGAGCATTTGTGTTCTGATTTATCCTAATACAGTGCTTGCATTTATGAAATTCTGTATGTTGATTACATACCATTTTCATGTTTCTGGAAATTCACAGATGCTGAATATTAGAGCTTGCCTGCTGGAGAAAACAGAGCACTGTCCTGATATCCTTCTGTTTAGAATTTGGCACTGCACAGGAGTTGTAAGAGAATCAGCCTGTGAAGATAAAGCACACAGGAGATTACACTTTTAGTTAACTCAGAGGAACATTAGTCATCTCTAAGACCCAGAACTACTGCAGTATGCAAGCACTGACAAAACTGCAGTGACAGGGAATGCATTCTTGATAGACAGGACACTTTCCCCATAGAAATGCCCCTAAGTGATTGTCAGCTGGTGGTGAACAGTACAGTTTAAATAATTGCTATAAGGATACTGTGTATACGTGTATGCCATTGGTCCATCTAAACATACAGTGCTAATAGGCATCAAGAGATCAAGCCTCATGTATAACTTGATGACAAGGATGCTCCGGATAAAACTGGACTCTGCAACAGTTGCTTTGATGTAACCTTCATAGATGGGTCGTATATACCCCTAATGAACCATATGCTTGTCTTTTCTTCCATTTTTTTCGCTCTGACCTTCTTTTCTTGCTTTGTGTATAAATGAGAAGCCACTGGAACAAAACCTCTGCGGAGCCAAAACGTATGTCAAAATCAGGCTCAGAACTTCCTGGATTTAATCACTCATTAAAAGTTGCTTACCTGGGAGAAGAAGAGGTTTTCTAAGCAAGAGGCCGTCACCTGCTCATTAGCTGGCTCTTAACTAGCCAACCCGAGGGACTGCTCCTCTGTTCCAAATTCCTCCTTGGCAATAACTGCTGGACGTGGCTACCTGCCCTTTTGAAGTGGCCCTACCTTCCTAAAAGGCAGGTTTTGCAATACTTGTCTATAATAGTGCCTAATTCTGTTCTCGATTTAGCCTTTGCTGGTTGGTGCCACATGCAGCATCTACAATATGAAAACAGACCCTTCTGTCCTGAAAGGATCAAAAACCAGTTGTGAGGCATTTGGATGGCAGAGCCCCACGGATGGCTGAGCAAGGCTACATTCAGCCCCGTGAAGGCTGGAGCTCTTCTGAGACCTTTACTTTTTAAATTTAAATTCACAGAATTAAACTCCTGTTAACAAAAGTGCTGTAGTACGAGGCTCTGGTTTATACTTGTAATTAGTCTTGTTGACGTCAAAGAAGCTGGTTTTGTGCAGTATTTGCAAGGTTGGGATTGGTTTTTGCATTTAATTGATATATCATTTAGCACTCGATTCCAAAACTTCAAAGGGAACATTACTGCTTTACATTTCAAAACCACTTTGTAGCGCACTCTGTATATCACATTATTCAAACTGGAAACAACAACCTGCAAATTCTTAGCACTCTGTTCATCTGTGGCTTTATTTTGTGAATTAAATGTTTGCACGAACACAAGCCAACATCCCCCAAACTCTAGCTGATGTCAGTGCTGAAAAAGCAAAACCATGCAGGATTAAGCCCTGATATAAATAATGCTTAAAATCATCGTTTTTACTCGCAGCATTTTGCAGTGGAGGGCGTAGATAAGTAAATAAGTCTGACTGCGTGTTTTTATAACTTGTGGCCTACTTATTTCTTAATATAATTGAATATTTTCAAAAATCAAAGCACCGGCTGCAAGAAGAGCTCTGCTGGTTTCCACAGCAGATGAACAATCTCTGTGTATAATTTAAGTCACCTTTTGCCAAACGGAGGAAATCATGTGCTGGGCCCTCTGCTGGACTGCCAAGAAAATGTATTCTTGCCCAAAATGCCCAGAGGAATTGCTGCCTTGGAAAGTTCATACCATGTAAATCATCTAAGCCCATGGCCATCGACACTGTGTTTGTGGAAACAGGCAGCCACTGTCTTTGTGATAACAAAGAATATTTTGCCACTCACAAGCAGCATTAAAGGAAAGGTTTTCCTGAGTAAAACATAACGAATTGACCCCCTTTTTGCCCAGAAAGAAAATGGAATGTCCTAAGACATGGTAGACTAAGAGGTAAGGAAACAAACCCAGTGAAAGCGGCAGCAGGAGGAAATGAGTTTTTGTCTGTCACACAGCTCGGAGAGTTGGGAAGAAAAAAACAAACAAGCGAAACGAGTAGAGTATTTGCTGTGCTTTATACTCAGAAGTGCCATACACCCCTTCTAAGGATTGCCCAGCCTTCAGACACTGGAAGGATCCCATGTTCCCTTAATCCTGTCATCCAGGGTGGCCTGCAGGAGCTTTCTGAGCACTAATACTTCAATCAACGGGGCAGACCGAAGATTTGAAACCAGGAAAAAAACAAAAGCAGAATAACCGGGTTCCCAGGATGGCATGAGAAAGGCTAACTCTGAATGGAAGGACGACCGCGATGATAATAGAAAGTATTTCAGGTCAGCAGCATCTATTTAGCTGTTAGCAGAGGAGATTTCACTACTGTGTTCTGCAGAGAATTAACCTTGGAGACACAATTGGTTCCTGCGTGACACAGACATAACTCTCATGATGTTCCTATTAGAGGCCTCAGAAAATGAGGGCAAACTTTGAGACTTTCCAGCCCATAAAGCCCAGGAATGAGAAAACAACATGCGATGAAAACATAACATGCATGTGTAAGATAAACTCAAGACTTAAAAGCTGTGAAAAGCCTCCTTGAGATTTACCTTGTGGAAACAGTAGGGAATCCTTCACAATTCTGTTTTTTTCTGGCTTCTTCGAACTCTCTTAGCATTTTCTACCTGCAGCAGTTCTCTAACCTAATCACTCTGATCATTTAGAGTGGATAAATATACATTTTTTTCTGCATTTTAACTGTTTTAGTATCAAATAAGTTTTAAAATAGTTCTGACTAATATGGGAACTGTGAAATTCTAATGTTTAAATGGCACTGTCTCAAAATAATCTTCTGGATTTTTCCTTTGCTCCTGCTGAAACAATCCAACAGAATCAATAGAAGGTAATTTATGAAACTGAACCTGCATTTTTAGGGGGGAAAGTATTGCTGACAGTGTTTTGTCCAGTTCTTGTATTCTCAATAATGAAAGTTACATTGAGTGAGTTCATGGAAAAGAAAACTGAGTTTTTACCTTAATTATTCATTCATAGCCCTTGGACAGAGCTCAAATTATCAATCCTTTTAGCAGTCTGCTTGTATATTAAGAAAAAGGGGTAACCAGGCTAGGATCTGTTGTGTGAGTGGGCACAGTCCCAAGGGCCCTTCCTAGGATGAAGACGCCACTAATACTCACAATGTGGAAAACTGACTCCACTTGCCTACAAGTTCAGGTGAGCAGACAGGAGTCCTGAGCCCCAAAACCTTGACTTTTGGTCAATGTTGCTTCCTTTTTAGCAACCACTGGAAAGAATCTATCTCCTTGTTCATCTGTTTTTGGCACTGGACTCTAGCAGTTGAACCTTCAGGATCCTGTGACATGACTCATGGTGAAGACAAGCCAGCAAAGATTGCCTTGTACCACTGCAGGACACATCATGACAGTATCTTGATTAGGACCTAATTCAGTCCTATTTCAGACAGTCCAAATAATGAGTCATCCACAAGCATCCTCTGAGCAAATATGGCATAGACACTTCACTCTCACGAAGTCCTCAGGAAAGTCTTTCTCCTCCCTGGAACTTTTGTGTCCTTCAGATGTTTGTGTTCTCAAATCTATACTCATCCAATAATACAGAACTGCTTGAAATACAAAAATAAAAAGGACTTTCTGGCCTGCCAGTTAAGAGTCCTTTTCTATTTCAGGCAACAATATCATATAAACTACTCACTGTCATTTGAAAATAAGGTAGAGCATTCTGTCCCTCTTATTCCTACTGCAAGGCTGTTCCAAAGCTTCACTCCTCTTGGGCTAGACAATTTTTTCTAATTTCCAGCCTAAATTTATTCATGGCCAGTTTACAGCCATTTGCTCTTGTGCCAACAGTGTACTTTAGCTTAAACAACCCTCCCCTCTCCCTGGTGTTTTCCTCGCTGATGTATTCATAGCTTCCCATAAGTCATTCTCTATTTTCATTTTTCTACAATTTTTGAGCTCTATGCAATTTGTTCTGTTCTTTTTATTAAAAGTCTTCTGAAGCTAGATGCAATATTGTAAATGTGCTTTCACCACTTTTATATCAAGACAGGCTTGATGACATAGTGCCTGGGCATATGTAGATCAAACTGATCCTCCCCATTAGTGTTTCAATATAGCACTGCCATTTCTTTTCTCAGATTCTGTTCATTTAACTCCTGGTCTTATAGGTACCTACTGGAATTTCTTCATCCTGTTGAGAATAGAAAACGGGAATACCAAGGTGTATCAACTCACAGCAGAAAACAGATCTTTTAAAACTCATATCCAGTTTCCCTTTCCTGGTTGCTTTTTTCTCCCAGCTGGTGTTTAAGTCTATCCTATAGCTGGATCATTTATACACTTTATAATGGTGCCTTTAAGTGCTCATTTAGATAATGCAAACTCATCCATGAATAGATCCATCCAATACAGATTTTTTTCAGCCTAACTCATCGTAACTGCTGTCACTTTGCATTATCCTTGTCATTCCCAGGAAATGCAACTCCACTAAGTATAAATCTGCCTTGTTATAGGTCTTGGTTGACAGTCCATACCTGCCTAGCAGCGTCTTGATAAACCTCTTAAGCCTGTGTCACGAAAACAAATTCTGCATCTCACGTACCCAAAAGCTTACAAAACACCAGAGGCCAAGCACAGAGACAGGCCCAACACTCCCAGGAGTCACAAGCGGTTTCCAAGAGTCGGGTCAATCAGGGAGCCACGCATCTGCAGCCTCGGTTAATCCAATGGCTTGCTTATTAAAAGTGAAAGCTTTGAGGAAAGGAGAAAGGGAAGGGAGGAAGAGAAGGAAAAGAGGAGTAACAGGCTACTTGAACGGAAAGGAAAGAAGCTCTATGCTTCCCTTCCTAACCTATAGAAATAAAGTAAAAGTTATAATGGTAATGATATGTTAGGCCAAAGCTCTGACCACTCAGGAATCTTTCTGTGAGACAGTCCATTTGCAGATGATTAGAGAAATTGCACATAAACAGGGCAAGTATGCACTGAAATTCCTCTGCCCTCCTTACTCAAAAGATATTTGTAGTCCTCCTGCAATCTATGCTGAAAGATCTTTGCTGAAATCTATGCTCAAGAGCCTATCTGACTCATTTCCCGGGTCAGAGAGTGAAACCACATCTTTGTGCTTAGCAGTCCTTAATGGAGGTATATCCACAAATTCATCTAATCATATTTTTAATTCATTTATGCTTTCAGCTTCCATGACATCCTATACAGTTCCACAATTTAATTATAAGCTGTCTGAAGAAATACTTCCTTTCGTTTGTTCTGAATGATTCTGTGATGTGCGCCAGATCGTGTGTTGTAAGAAATAATGGCTTTTGTTCCCTATTTACATCTTGGTGCTGTTTGCGGTTTTATAAACCTCCGCCATTTACCCATCTGTTTTCCAAGGTGAACATTTCTATTTAAGCTTTCCTCAAATGGGGATCATGTTAATTACTCTTCCCTGCACATTCTCTATGTAGATGTTTTTTGCCATGGGAGAACTGGGGAGAGCCCGAGTTGCACGCACAATTCAAAGTACAGGTACACAGGGGGTTTACAGCATCACTATGATGTTATGGTTTGTCTTCTAGTCCTCCTCTAGAGGTTTCTAACCTTTCGCCTGTCTTTTGATTGCTCCCAAACATGGAACTGATATTTTTTATTGGATTATCCATAATGACTGTGAGCTCTTTTTTCCTGAGATCTGATAGCTAATTTAGAGCTCATCAGTGTGTAGTCATGGCTTTTTCTCTTCCTGTGCTGCAGTTTGCTGTTATCAACATGGAATTTCCCCTAATCTTTCACCATCCAATGCCTCAGATTTTAAAAGGTCTCTTTTGCAACTCTGTGCAGTTAATTTCTGTATCTACTACCCCAAGTAATCCTGCATCATCTGTAAACTTTGTCACATTGTTTTTCAGCATGTTTTCCACATCACTTGTGACTAGGTTGAGTTGCAGATACCCAGCACAAGTCCCCCTTAACCATCATGGAAGAATCCATCCACTGAACAGGGTGTCCCCTCCTTTCAGTCATCATTCCCCTTTCTCCATTCCTCTACCCCTCAGCTCACTAGACTTCACAGAATGGCTGAGGTTGGAAGGGGCCTCTAGTGACCATCCAGTCCAACCCCCTGCTCCAGTAGGGACACCCAGAGCACGGGGCACAGGGTGGCATCCAGGCGGGTTTGGGAGATCCCCAAACCCATGTAACCAACTTTTCAGTCAAGTTGCAATCCCTGGAATCTTCCTATACACTATGAACCGAGGGTAAACCTAAATGCAAAAAGAAGCTATTGCCTTCCGCCTGTCTTCCATCAACTAGGAGCTGTGATTGCTTTTCTGGTGACTGAATGTCTACAGGCATCAGAAAGGGGCAGAAAGAAGAAACTGGTCTTGCCAAGACTACTAGTATCAATCCTCAGTGCCCTAAGAAAGCAGTGAACATTTTACCCAATGACCCAGAATATGAGAGCTTATTGCAGGCTGTTTGCTGCTTCTCCACCCAAACATCACCATTTTCTGGTTTTGTCACCATAATCTCACCAAAGACCTTGCTAATTCTCAGTGAAATGTGTTTTACCTCCCTTCCAGGCAGATGACTTTTATCATAACTTTAAGTGGAACAAAGATCAAGACAGTGTGGAGTGTGTTGGAGATTTTCTCCCACAGGATGTTAAATGAGTAGGAGGATCAGCATGGCCATTTCTGCCCCTGCAGTAGAAGCAGCATCCATCTGCATTCTCAGCAACTGCTTTGCTTGAGGTTACATTGCATTATACTGCCTATACTATCTGTCAGAACAATAAGCCAGAGATTTCCTTGCTTTATCTGAAAGCTGAATATTTGTCTTCATTCAATGAAAGGTCAATTTTGTTGTAAGGTCTCAAAAAGTGTTACTGCTCTGCTAGGGATAGTCCCCTCACCTAAATCTGTTTGAAGATTCAAATCTGAGGTATCTGATTCAAATACATGTTCTTTTAAATAAAAGGAGGATCCTGGATTCTCTCTTTTCATTACATCTTACAATTCAAAAAAATGAATTTACAATTCAAAAGCATTCAAATCTCATTGGTAAGAAAAGATTAGTCTAACCTGATGCTAGCTCAATCCTGAATTTTGTTATCGTCCCCATTATCTAACACTTTCAGCATTTTTCCACCATATTTTACCTTGCATTTCCCTAAAATGTGAACTAGCCTTGGAGGAAAGGAATGACTGCCTGAGCCTGTCTTTATTTCTTCTGTGGCAGCGCAGCCCTAGATCTGTCACACTGCAAGAAGGTGCTGATGTGCTGGGTGGCCTTTTTAAAGCATCCTTTGTAGCTGACCAGTACCAAAGCCAAGCAACAGTAACAAATTAATTAAGCTTTGCCCTCTCCTTTTGTGGTGTGGAGGCTGAGAGCTTGTCTTCCAAACATGCTGAGCCAGTTTCTTAAGGCTTTATTCACTACATGCTACCACATTTAGTTTAGTACAGTACCATATACATCTTCTGTAGTCTTATTCATTGATATCGTGAATCAGCAAACACTTTGGCACATTTCGCTTTAAATATCTGAGCATTTTAAAGTCAGTTTTGTTCTGAAATTTAGTGCATACCTCACTGGACTAGTGCTTTAGTCTCCTTCCTGGTTTTCTTATTTCTTATTATTTTCAAACATCTTTGTCGATCACAAATTGCAGTCTGAAACCTGGGAAGAATTTACCTGCCGTCACGGCTTGGCATTTTTAAACATATATGTTTCATGGGACAAAGTCAAGGAGGAGCGCTGAGAAAAGTGCAGAGTATTAGTTATCAGTTTCCTCCAGAATAACAACTTATCTTACACTCATAGACATTTTAATCTCACCCAGACTCACTTCTTTATATATTTTCACTATTCTCTTTTCCTTTCAGTCTTATCTTCCGTTAAATATTATCTGTTTTCTTTCTTCAAGATATGGACCCCAGGCAAAGCAATTTATCCTGCTTATTTCTCTGGCTTTGCTTTTCTTTTTATGTTCACTGAAATTCCCCCACTTCTGTTCTCTCTCTTTCTATTTCTTGTCTCACAGCCATGGCTGTTCTCCATCAGTCTGGTATAATGACCTCACCTGTGATTTTCAGTCCATTTTTTTCTTTTCTTTGTGTAATTTCTTATGCTGAATCCCTGCCCAGAGCTGATCTGGGAAGCATTTTAATACTGAAAACTACTTTCAGGATGTTTTTTTTTTCTCATTTTCTTAGAACTAAACCAAAGTCTTCCATAGTTTTACATGAAAGCAAGGGATCCCTTCTCACAGTAGGATCAAGACAGTAGGTAAAACACTAATCTCAGAAAGAGAAGTGATGCTTCAGAGAAGGGCCAGAGCAGAATGTCTTCAACCCAAAATCCTGGGCTTGATCCAGAATAACCAATAGTCTGGTAGACTATTAGAGCTGGACTAAGGTGTCATGAAAAATATGATGCAGTGTGAGAAAACACATTTTCGGGAGCCATGTTTTACCTTTTCTTAAGAAACAACAAAGCATCGGGTAGTGCTAGTGATCATTTTTCTTCTTCAAACAAATAAAATGGGCAACTCTTCCTGGTTATACTGCTTGGAAATGCTCCCAGAGAAACACGTTCATAATTTGGCCTGTTCTTGCAATGGGTGCTGACAGACACTGGGCCATGTAACCTACATGTGTGCTTTCTGCTCTTGTTTTTTTGGCATAGCAGTTATAGCATTTTGGTTTTATGGATGCTTCCTTTTGTTTATTTTTTTACATCTTGCTCTTTTTCCAGTTGCATTTAAAAGACCAAAGAACATCAGTTTCAGGTATTCTTGCAAATGGTTACAAAGATAGTAAGAACAAAGTCTGGAAATAGTGTGTATCTAAAATTCTCAACATCAGATTTCACAGAGTCTACAGAAGCATCAAGGCAAAGACATATTCTTCACTTCAAAAAGAAAAACGGTCTTCTGAGACTTCTGAGTCTTCCTCTAGCTTCTGTATTCAGCTCAGGAAGACTGGGGTGTGATATTATTAAAACAATTTTTCAGAAACATGAATGAAGTTTTTAAATGAACTTCAGAAATTGTAATCTCTTGCTGTAATCAGAGGAACAGCAGGTGTCCGGTCTCTGAATACTCAGGTGCCCCACAGATGTGGCATGTTGACTGACAATCATTATACACTTCAGACGGATTTTATCATTGGGGCTTCTGGAAATTCACCTTTGCCTTGGCAATATAAGTACCTTGACACATGTTATAGCACAGCCATTTCCATATCAGAAATCCATAGGTAATCTTTTAGCCTTAGAACATTTTCATGTATGCAGAAAAGAATGAAAGGTAAGTTTTTCGCTACATCTTTTCAAAGGAATATATCAGCTGTGGTTCCCAAAACAAGGCATGAATTTTTCATTTTTTTATTATATCATAAACTGATATGGGTCCCTGAGGCCCTTTCCCCAGAAGTGAATTGTTTTATAGTAATAAAGGAGGTTAATCACTCCTCAGTTCTTTTCCCAAAGTATAACAATGCTTAACAGCGCTTAAGATTTTTAGATGGGTGTTTCAGTAACTTAATCAGAATATTAAATTTCTCTTTTTAATAATCTCAAGTCACATCCTTCGGACTTGCTATGATACAGCATTTCTACAGTGTCAACCTAATGAGAAATGAATGATTGTTAGATGATTTTAAAAAATGGCTTTATGATTTGAAGGTTTTAGATACATTAACATGTTTAAATTTTTTTTCTGTCACAATAATAAGACAAAAGCATATTTATTCAATTTCCTGCTATCGGTCACCAGTTCAGGCATGAGAAGAAGAAAGTGCATCGCTCGTACAGCATAAAGATCTATGAATTGTATAAAAAGTTCTGAGAAGTGATGGAGACTCTTGACTTCAGCAGAGCATTAGAAACTTTCAGATTCTTCTCGCCTACAGCAAGATCTAAAAGGCAGCGTAAAGGCAGTGTCATTGGACATAACTGCTGTTTTTTGTTGCACTCACTTTCTCTACTAATTGGGATTGACTTTTGCCATTTGTTTTTGATTTTGGAATTCATTTCTGGGGGACTTTTAGAAACATGTTAAAAAATAAAAATATTACTCGGGGAAAGCTTGGAAAGAGACAATTCTGCCCTGGAGCAAAGGGGTGAATTAGTGCTGGTCTTGTTTCTGTGATACAGGAAAAATGATTGATGATAAAAAAAATACAACAGAAAGTAAAATATTTTTTAAGCTTTCCTTAAGCTGACTCTATAGGTAGTCCATTATATGCTCATATCCATGTTTTGATACCCTCAATATCTTTGTTCTACAAATTATGTTACCAGGTTTCCTCATCACAAGAAGCAAACAGCTCAAGGAGGATTTTGTAGTATCAGATCTAGGATGCTTTTTACATCGTATCTCTCAGACTGGATGAGACATCCAGACAGAACAATTAAGGTTTTATTTCATCCCGGAAAGCTGAACACACTTGTTCCAGTCCAGTAGGTTTTCAATTTCCACTCTGCCTCACAGACAAAGATATATGCCACTTACTAGGGAAAAGAATGTAATAGAAGAAAAATAAGTGGGAAAATCTTCACTGTTTTTCATTGCTGCTTTTGAATGCAACTCTTTAGCCCCAGGTGTTAGACAGAAGGTTACAATGCTGCCTTTGAGCGAGTGTAGGAGGTCAAACTTCGATGTTTCTGGAGACTGGCATTACAGTGTGAAAGCAGAACATACTCCAGCTGCTCAAGAACTCTCTTGAACACTTTTATTTGCTTCTCCATACAATTTTGTAACTAATAGTCTTGATCTCAGCATAACCAGGCTCTGGAAAAACAATATCCCTACGTGTGCCGCTAAGGCCAAACTGATGATTCTTCCAAACCATCTCAGGTGTGTGAGGTTTCAAAAACTCTGAATCCTTCTGTAGAGAATAAACTCAACAGCAGTCAAAAATATGACCAGAAAACAATTCTGGCCTTTGTTAGCTACAAAATTGGTCTCAATCTGTAGGATTCAGTGGAGCCAAAGGAGTGGACATGGTCTGCAAATTAGAGCCAAACTTACTTCCTTTGTCACTTTGTGAGCCTGCAATGAATGACAGTCTGTGTCTCCTGCAAGATTCACATTTGCTTCAATGGCGTTCACTGGAGTTTGTTCAAACCCTTGATGGATATAGTGAAAAGAAAGGAGGAAAACACCACAGAAAAAGGTACTGTTCTCAAACACTGGTTATTGGTGCAATAGAGTTTATTCTCTTATAGAAATTGGAAATATTCACTGCTAAGAGGAGAAGCCCACTTACATTCATATACAAGCCGATCCTCTTCAGAAGGGATGAAGAATTTCATCCCCTTCTTGAAGAAATGGTTTACTTTATCATTTATAAGCACTGGAGAACATGTATTTTAAGCTTTAAAGAACTTAATAGCTTTGGATATTATGGCCAGATGACAAGGAAGCATAACATTAAAGACAGTAAAATGTAAATCTTGCAATTTCTTTTTAAGGATTACCCATGAAAATATCCAGAGGGATCTTCACAGGTGCTGATTTCTAACCCACCTCAGACCCCACTGAGATTAATGGTATAGAAAGATTCAGCACTGACACAACGCTACCCCACTAATGCTGACATTGCATGTTATGATACTTTGCTCAACTTAAAATTTCAGTGATTGGGTCCCTTTGTGCCTTTCCCTGACAGACTCAAAAGCACCCTGCTGTCAGCTGTATTTTTCCATGTATTTTCCATGTATTTTTCCATTATATACAATCATTCAGCACAGCCTCAAAATTCCCTTTCATTCACTAAGGTCTGTTAGCAGTTTATCACCAGGGTTGGTTTCCAGTACTTGGCTAAGTTTTCTGGACTCCCTTGCCTGGAGTGAAGCCATAAAATGAACAAACTGCTAAAGGAACTGCCCTGCTAATGCTGCTTATAAAAGAAAGATACCTTCCCTGTGTTACTCTGTGTTCACCTTCTTTATAAATTCATCACTCTGGTCAATTTAATCAGATCACTATATTGCAAGCTCAGGCTGAAACTATTTGCTATGATGGCCCTGCATTATTTTCCTGAGTCGGGGCACTTCAAGACAGGACTTTTCATGCTATATTTCCCATATAGCCCCAGTGGATTAATGGTACTTGCTGGACTGTGACCATTTAATTAGGTCATTCGGACCATTCTGTACATGTGACTTCGATATTTACTACTCAACAAACCGGTGTCATCTGCAAATTTAACTGGCTAAGACCTATATTACCATTTAGATGACCAATAAAATAATTAGAAATTTTGATTAGATTGATTAATAATCATTACAATGATTTTCCCACAAAATCTGTTTTAAGCCAATTTCTAATCCGTTAATGTGTGCCCTGCTCATACTATTTTATTCTACATCGCTTATTTTTCAGTATTTTGGACAAGACTTTTTTGCTGTTTTTTATGGTACTATTTCTTTGTTGATTCTTTGTTGATTTTCAAGTTACTCTCCCTGTCATTTATGCCAAAAATTCCTATCAGCTCTGTGACAGTGACCCTCATACACAAAAAAATCTGGATGTAACTCTTAGCGCACAGTGCTATTTTTTGTTTGCATAAACTAAGTGTGCCAGGACCATGAGTCACTAGGCAACTGCTAATTTATAGATCAAAGCTGAGCTCATTTCTGTCTGTTAGCATGACGTCCAGTTCTCAGCTGGCTCAAGGGGTTACTGCAATAACAAAAGACTGTGAAAGCAGTACCTTATCTATTGTTTTCATAAGCAGTAAGGGAGTTTTATTAGTTTGGTTGGTTTTTTAATCTCCCTGCATGGGACTTCCAAAAGTTATCCCCAAAGCAAAGTGATCTGAGATAATTCAGGTTTTCCTCCTACATGTTAGCAAGTAGTTTACCTTGTGCCACAGGGAAATTTCATATAGATGTCCATTGCCCATGTCAGTTTTGCCTGCTGTGGATGTGCCTGTCATCCACAGCAATGAGAAAATGCTAAAACACAAATGATCCAGAAATAAGCAAAATACAAAGTACATATGCTCCGATTTGCTTCATTTACCTTAAACAAAGGGTGAGTAGTTTCCTGTAAAACCTGAGGAGTTTTAAATGCAGCAGAGAAAGCCAAGCGTGTTAGCAGTGAGGTCTCCTCTGTGGCATGCAGAAGCAGCCAGGGCTGTTAGGGAAGGGCCCTGTCCACCCAAAACTCACAGTCAGGAGCTGGTTCTAGATCAAAAGAACAAAGATTATATTCATTATTCCACTGATTATTATTCTCTGAAATATCATTATCGTAAGCAAAGGATGTGCTTTTAAAGCGATAATTCTGGGTTGTCCATGACCATTGCCTATGTACAGTGACATCATACTTGAGATGAGACCCTTTTATCTAATGCCATCCTACAGGTCAAGCTGTAGCTTCACCGGGGACACACGCCAGAATAACAAATAACATCTCTGAACGCCAGTGCCAAAAACAAGCCAGTGCTCTTCACAGTGGCAGTCAGAAATACTCCAGCAATACATAGCAGGCACAGCCAGAGCCGCACAGAGATTACAAGCAGTATTATTTTAATGCTGGAGACCTTTCTAGAAACATTTAATGATGACTGCTTTGCATTCTCGGTGAAAACAAATCACCTCCCACCCTATAAAACCAGAAAAAGGCAGAGGCAGAAAGGCATGCCCATGATGCACACTGACCCATGAGAAGCGGATGAGCATCAGCTTCAAAAGTTTCTCCGCTGGTCAGCAGAACTGCAACAAGGGCAGCGTCAAAAGCAAATACACAGCAGCAAAGCTCCATCAGCACTTAAACGGTCGCTTTGACTCTGCCATGAAATGGTTTCAAATTATACTGAAAGGCTTTAGCAGAATTAGAGCAGAATGTGCCGGAGCAGAAGGTGAAAGATAACACACTTTAAATGATTAATTCAGTCAGTCAAAGTTTAAAAATCCTTTGCATTAGAAGAGAAACCTAGCAACTGCTGCTAGAAAAAAAAATGAAAATACTATATATGCAAATAGCCTGTGTTTCAACAGCTTTAGAAGAAGCCAACTCAAAATTATCCGTCAGTAACATTATCTGGCTCTTAATGAGCTGTGCTCGTGATTAATATTGTAATGCCGCCCTGTATGTTTGCTGCTGTTGAGATGAGGGATATTATGCACAGAGGTTTTAGGCAGCCAGAGCAAGTCACTGTGTGATGACTGAGTCACTAGAAAGGCCTGAAGGTGTTTCAAAAAGATGCTAATTTTTATAATAATTCAGCTTAAAGAAGAGTGTTTCCCAGGCAAAACGTAATTCCGACATCGAAATTAGATCATTTTGGCTTTAGCTCACTCTGACAGAAATCACAGAGCTACGTGCTCAGAAACTAAAATAATTGCATTTTGCTGCTGTTTCTACCCATATATATCTGGATTTGCATGAACTATCCAGCTTGTCATTATCAAATGCTTGATTTTTTTTTTTTTTTGGTTTTGAAATAGAAAGCCGCACTGTTTTCAAGGCATTAACATGATTTTTAATTCAAAATTGTCCCACTGTGTATTTGTTAGAGAGTAATTTCGGAGGGCAAATTTGATGCCCTAGATTTGCCATATTTACAGACTTCTGCTAAAAGAAACTTTTTTTCTTCTATAATTTATGAAGGGCCGCACCTGTGGAGAGGAGAAAACAAGACCCGCCTGGCACGTTTTTCACAGTGCAGAAATGGACGGCAGCCGCGTGCCTTGTGTGGAACCAGAGGGACATCTGCTGACGTGAAGTAACAACGCAAGTGAAGAGCCACTAAAAATCCTACCAGCCTTCCGAGAGCTACAGCAGGTGCCGAGGCAATATCCTCCCAAGTGGAAATGGGGAATAAACCTAAAACAGCGACTTTAGAAGAAGCCGTTGGAAGTTTTAATGAAGGGGCCCCGAGAAACGAAACACTCCGGGGTCGGGGGTGAACATGCGCATGCGCAGACAGCAGGGGCAGGACTACCCCCCCCACACTCTCGCTGTGGTAACCGCCGTTTCCACAGTCCCGCCCCCACGCTGTGCTCTAGCCTCTGATTGGCTGCTGCGCCGATGGTGGGCGGGGCGAGGCCGTCGCCTAGGCAACGGCGCAGCGGGCGGGGCTCTAGGTGGCGGGTGCGGGCGCCAGGTACGCGGCGCCCTGAGGGGAGCCGGGTCCTGCTAACGGCACCTTGTTTGTATATCACTACTTTCAATCGAATAAGCGGATAAAATACTCTTTTTTTCCTTTCCCTAAATTACTGGCTAGGTGAGCTGTGTCTCAGCGGTGTGGTGGTGGGTTTAGGAGTGACTAACCTGGTCTTTGGGGTTTAGTTTGTGTGTACAGTGTTTTGAGTGGTGCATAAATGCCCTCACAAAGAAAGAAGCTGCCTCAATCGTACAAACAGGTTGATAATGCTAAAGATTAATCATAGCAGCTTTGTGATTACTTTAAAAGAGTTGTAACGGAGGTGTTACGCTCTTAATTACGTACAGATCATTTCGATGTATTTTCCTACATGCAAATAGGATTATTTTTGGCAAATTATAAATGGTGTGTTCATTTATACAGCAGCTCTGTGCAAATGCAACTTATTTACCCCATTACCAGTATAAGCAGGTGTGATTCATCATCTTTCCTTACAGGGGTGTCGTGCAAATACCTTATCCCATAGCACTACTTTCTAGACTGTCAGAACCTGAAAAAATTAATTAGAAAAATAAGCAGTTGAAATATTCCAGACATCTTCAGCTAACTTCCCTTGTGATCACATCCTTAGTTCAATGAGAAATACAGAATTTGGAACAAAGTTTATTAGGGGTTTAACTCTTCCTTTCAAACTGCTTGAAAATTGTGTCACTTACATAGGTGGATACATAGCTGACAATTATATTGTCCTTTTTATACTTTTTATAAGAAAATCCTAGGGGGCGAGTAATCACTGCAGAGAACACAAGGGATGATGCAAAGTGATAACCAAAATCAAAACCTTGAGGAAATAATTAAGGAGCTGGTAAGATTTTCATTTGTATATGTTCTTAATTTTCTCTATTTTTAATAATTCTATAAATATCAGTATGTCTTTGCTAGAATATTAGTTATTTTGGAATATGTTGGCTGCAGTGTAGGGCATGCATTAATAACAGTTTTTGATGGTCTAAAGGTTTCAGAACTATAGAAACACAGTAGGAGTTACTAAAGGAGGATTTGTAAGGTACTATTCACCTTTTGTCTCCCTTTTTTATGGTGTACCTTGCAGAATATTCATATATAAGGACAAAAATAAGTTTTTTTTTAATTTTAATATAAGTTTGATCAAAGTAACTGATGTAATTTTGATTCATTCATTGATTTGCCATTAGACAGTTGTGAGCAGAATGGGGTGGGTAATTAAGACAATAAAAAATTTGCCTAGGATGAAGCAGTTAGAATTTTGAAATGCTGGCCAAGTTCAGAGTAAGTCATCTTAATTTAGGTGTCCACTGATAATTGTCTACATATGTATTTGTTTTTTCAGGCCTCATTTCAACAGAAATCTAGCATGCAATTCAGTTATGTTATTATTAAGCTATTGACTTAATAGAATCACTTCATAAGTGAAAAACTACAAGACTGATAGAAAACACTGTCTATCCCCATTCATATGTGCATGTGTATGAATACATACAAAGTTATACATTTGTGGGGGATTTAGTTTTCATTAATGTTAGCCTTCGAATTACTTTGTTTTAAATTGAAGGTGTATTTAGTTGTGCAATAATTGTAATTTTTTTTGTGAGCAGAAGAAAACTATTTAACTATCGTTTACTGAATACGGCCAAAATTGCAAATACATCTTAGAGCAGAGCAATTTTTAAAAGACCCAATTGATTTTAAAGAGTTAACTCTAATGACCCTTAGACATTCGGCTTCATAATGTGTATTTTATAATATGGACATAAAATGAACAAGAATTGCCTTTCATTTCCAGTGTGCATGTAATGGATTATCTTACGAGAAAGTTGATCAAGAGGGACTGAAAATAAGAGCACTGGAGATGTTTTTCTCAGGTTATCCCAAAATGGTAGGAATGAAATATTTCCGAAATTTGACTAAACTCACTCTTCTTGGGCAAAGGATTCAAGAAATTTCAGATCTGGAGCACTGCCTGTTACTCAGAGAGCTGTGGATTGCTGAATGCTGTTTGGTGGTAAGTTATTTCTAGTCAGCTTTAGACAATTGTATACCCTTACAAAGATTATCATATTTCTTCACGAGCAGTTCTTCATCTGTTGAATGAAGAAGGTGCTATTTAAGGGAGTCAGGATTTGGCCCTCCTTTACTGAAATATCCAGAGATCTCATCATAAGTATGGATCAAATTACATCAGTTACACATTACAGTTTTTGTATTTTGGAATCTATAGTGGGGGGCGGTTAATCTCCTTTATTAGAGAAAGAATATTTTTAAAAACTACAATAATTGCCTTGAAACCGTTTTCAGGAAGACGATTACGATGAAGATATTTCAATAAAAATAATACTAAAAACACGAAATTTATCAGGAAGCATTGTAGCTTCTATAGCTTTTTCTTTTAGAAACCTTTTCAATTAAGTCCTCAATCGGTAGAATTCTGCTCAGCGGGTATGGTCTCAAATTATTTGGAATTACCTTACTATTTTTTGTGCAAATTAATGGCATATGGACAAAAGGAGTGGAGTTTTGTTGTTTGGTGCTGCAAATTAATACCTCTCCTTCTATTGCAGAAAATAGATGGGCTACAAAAATGCGTACATTTGGAAAAGCTTTACCTTTATTGCAATGAAATTTCCCGAATTGAAAATCTGGAAACTCTAAAAAAGCTGAATATACTCTGGTTGAGTAATAACCTCATCAAGACTATAGAAGTGAGTCTGGTGTCCTTATGATTTATCTCCTTCCAATATGTATAATGTCTATTATTTTAATGGCATAGTACCTACATATATCTAATAACTGGGACTAATTTTTACAGTTACTGAACAAGAGACACAATTTTAAATGTCAGTACACAAGAATTAAGGCTGAAATATTATGTGAAAAATAAAGATTTTTGTGTATACTATGTTATTTAAGTCATTCATTTTTTAAGACCCCTATGATCAGTCACGAGGAAAAGATTTTTTGGTTTGTTTTTTTTTTTAACTCTCTAGATTTTTTTCTGCCTTTCAGTATGCAGAGATGAACTCATATTTAGAGGAAGTTTTATCCCAACTTTTCTTCATGCTGTCATATGAATATTTCATTTCCCTCCCCTCTATCCAAAAAGTTAATACTCCTTGTGCAAACCTTTTAAGTGGAGACTAGTCCAGAACAAGCGAGAACTCTAATCAGCCCTTCAGCCTGCAGAGAGAGAGAAGACCATTTGGTGCCTGAAATACCTGATTTTTACTGCCCAAACAGGGACACAGAAGTGTTGCATCTCAGGCCTCTTTCTCTTAAGAAAGTCATGAAAAGATACTTTACCAAAATAAAGATAGTAAGAGCAGAAGGAGACACTGCTAGGGGTGAATGGGAGCAAATCTTCCCAAACCTTGAAGGCCATGAAAAAGAGGAAGAGGAAAAAGAAATTGAAGCTGGGCACAAAAGGAAAGAAGGAAAAGATAGATCTAAAAATTACAGTTGACAAAGAGCAAATGTAAAAGCAGTATAGTGTTTCCAAATTATTTTTTATTGGAGAGGACACTACAAATAATAGTGGCATCCCACTGCAAAAATCTTCAGTGGGAGAAGTGTCTGACATGGGTGCTGTAGTTGTCGTGGTATCTCCAAGCCAAGACATGGGCTGCAGTCAAAAGCTAATGAGAACTCATGATATGGGGTATGATCTGAGAGGTTCCTCAAACACAGCTGTGAAACTGAGGAGCCAGGGAACTATGTTTATTTTCATTGTAATATCATTTACAAAGGCTTTCTAAGATAATTGTCATTGGGCGATGCATATTTTCGCTTTTCCTGTCAAAAGAAAGCTATAGTTTAAAACTGAGGCTAAGATTATTTAGACTTCAGTCAAGTCTGTTTTTACATTTGAATGATCTGCCTCTTAGCCTACAGGCTTTTCAGCTTTTGCAGTGCTGTATTAGATTAAAACTGTATTGTTTAAAACATTCACAGGGCTTACATACTCTTCAGAATTTACGAGAGGTCAACCTCGCTGGAAACTTAATAGAAAAAATAGGTAAGTGATGTCAGTCTGACGTTTCTAGCATGAGCATTCTCACTGCAACCAAGGGTTTGTGTAGACGGTTGGATGTTTCATTTCAATAAAAAAAATTCCTAGCAGCTTGAATGGTTCAGAATCATGTCCGGTGTCCTCAGTCCTGATCATCCCAACACCGGAGGTTAAAACTGCCTTGGACTGACCATAGTTTAAACAAACTCTTTGTCACTGCTGGAACCATGTCAAAGGAGACAGAACACAGGTATTGGTAGGATATGTGTATAGCACACACATTTCTTTTTCTTGTTCTCTGCCTTTAGTATACAGGGATTTTAGATTAAGTTTAAAGGCTTGTTTATTTTTAATGAGAATGTAAATCCTTCCTGCATCTCTAAACGTATAGTAGAGAATCCATAATAAATAAAAAATCACATATATATATATCCCTAATCTTTAAATGAATGTAAATAAACTTAAAATCATATACTATGTTTGACATAATTGTCTCTGTTAATGTCATATGCTTAGGGTGAGGAGAGAAATTATGTGCTTAAAACTAATCCACAGGATGAAAATGCAGATACCTAACTGACAATGCAAGTAGTTTTTGTTGTTATTTATATTGGTGTTTAATTTTAGGAAGTTGTTTGGACTTCAATAGACAAATTGAAATATTAAATCTCTCTGCAAACAAACTATCTTCCTTCAAGGTATGTTGAGACTTCATGTTTAATTCTGATGTTTAATTGGTATAAGGAAAAGACCTGACCTTTCCTTAGGATTTTAGATTATGCCTTTCCTGACCTTTCCTTAAGATTCCCATTATGCAAAGCTGTGATAGGAGTTGATTTTAAAAAGAATGTAATATTCATTTTTACTGGTTTCTAAACCATTGTGCATTTAGAACTCATATGCTTCTTGCCCAGTGTGGTCAAGTTTTAAGTCTTGAACGTGGAGGAGAAGATATATTACATTAAAGGTTTGGAAAAATAATTAAAAAAAAAAAAAAAGTTAACAGAAGCAACATCTTGAGTTTCAGAATGTAAATACAATCAAGTGCTAGGTTTCATAGCAGGCATTAGGCAAATGATTTGTGAATTTATCCAGGGATCTGAGAATGTAAAATCAGTCATAATGACATTTTCCTGGCCATTTTACAGTCCTAGCCCTCTGTTTTTCCACGTATTTGCAAAAGTGTTCTAAAACTAGGAATTGTGGAGCATTCAGTTCTAAAACTAGGCATTATGGAGCAATCTGACATTTTTGTTTCAAAGCTGAGAAGGATCAAGCCTAGTTTTCAAGGTTTCATCATTTTCTAGAGTTATTTCTTCACAGACTGACCTTCCTTTTTCAAATATCCTTCACTTTCTTTTCCTGAAAGGTTTTAGTTTGTTTTCTCAGAAAAAATCGTGCAATCACCAAAAAAAAAAAATAAATCTCCTAAGCTTTATGCATTAAAAGGTATCCGAAGTTACACATGGTCATATTCACAAATGCTGCTGCATCTTTACTACTTTCTTTCCTCATAGATTCTTCATTCAGTATAGACACGTATTATTAAAAACTCACTTAGTACTTAAATTGGCCTTTTTAAATAAAAGAGTAATGGCGTGATGTTATAGCTTTTTTATTATTATTATTATTTCAGGAACTCACTAATCTGTCAAGACTATCTAATTTAAAAGATTTGGGCCTAAATGATCCTCAGTATGGACCCAACCCTGTTTGTCTTCTCCATAATTACGCTATCCATGTGCTCTATCATATACCTCACCTTCAAAGGCTTGATACATATGATGTGTCTCAAAAGGAAATCAAAATTTTGGCAGAAGTAAGTTCAGATTTTACTTTGTAGGTGCACTAGAAATACAATGAATTCATTACTGATGAGCTCCTCTACATGACTTTCAGCCAAGAGGGGTGCCTTATATTATTTAGTACTGTGTTATATTGTCAAAAATTGAAATTTATCATGGATCATGAAATTTTTTATGGTGGGGGTAATAGTGTGAGACTCTGAGTTTAAAAAAAATACAATTAAGCAATAACCATTATTGTTACTATTAATGGTTATTTTTATATTATTTTATATTGTATTATTATCATCACACATTACTATTAATCAATAACCGAAAATTTAAGGACTTAGAAAACTCCTTGTAAATTATTTTGGAATCTTGCAACTTCAGGAGTTGTAATCCGTGGTTTTTTGAGTATTTCAAATTTGTTGTAGTAGTACACACTACTTCTTCCTGGATGTTACTGTATAGAACTAAGTCTTTTTGTCTAATTGAAAGCTCAAAGTATAAAGTTATTACCAAATAATTTAAATTCATCTATTACGTAATTCTAGCACTCTTAATAATCTGGCAATGGTTTTGGACTATTGCTATTTAATACCGAACAAAAAGGGCAACAAAAATTACTTTGGTACTTTTATGTGTCTTACTGTTCGCGGAGATTTTTTAAATCATGACAGATTTAACTTGATACTTGCAAGAGTAGGAGTAAACTTTCTGAATGCTTTCCACTTTTTAGTGAAATAAGTCATGTAGTGTATTTTGATGTAAAATACTTATTCTCAACCTTCTTGTATGCACCCATACAACTGAAGAAGTATGTGACAGTTAATTTGCCGTCCTCTTTGGAAGTAGGATCTATGAATGGTTGTATCATGTTCATAACTGATGGATAATTTTCTATTTTTCATTTTCAAAGACCACTGTTATGAAAAAAAAAATGTACTATAACATGCATGTAAAAAGCATTTATAGAGAGCTTCACAACAGGCTTAAAAATCTAGAAGAGAGCAAAAACAAACTGCAGAATTTGCCAGAAAGTAAGGTAAAATTGTTCAGCTGCAACATAAAACATGTAAGTTTAAGTAGCTTCAGATGTCAAAAATGTATTACTTGGAACAAAACTAACAGTAAATTCTTGGATGGTTACATTCCTTTAATAGGTTCATTCATTCGAATTTTTTCTGTCAGTTTTTACTAATGCTTGTATTCTATGAGTTTGTAAACCATTTCTGCTGGAAAGATAGCTTTTCTTCTGAACAGCCGAAAGTGTCTAGAGCATTTAATATATTTCAGGAGGTGCATTTCCAATCTCGATTCTGCCAGATTCATAATTATTTGAATCTCTCAGATTTCTTATACCTTTCGTAAATGTTTGACCAATGGGCTTTTAAATGGAATGGCCCTAAGCTTAGAGAACTAGCAGACTGGGTAGGATACTCATCTAGTGTCATAAAGTGAATTTCAAGTTGCTGCTTTTGTTTATCCAGTTCAAATTTGCCTTGAATTTGCCCCAATTGAGTTTCAGCTGGAGAATCTCAAATTGAGATTCATCAGGGAATCATTGCCCCCATGAGTTTCCAGGTTAGGCATATTGCTTATTCCGTTTGATGCAATGAGAATTTCTGAAAGGCTCGTGTTCATACTGAAAACTTCGGGAGGTTTAAAAGACATGCTGTAGCTGTCCCTGCTGGAGCAAGGGGGTTGGACTAGGTAGTCTCTAGAAGTGCCTTCCAACCTCAACCATTCTGTCTTTCTGTGATCTTTATCACTCAAGTCCCAAGTTACTCATTTTTCATGAGTTAACCCTTTTTTTCAGAACAGTATAAGCAACATAACAACATTGTGGTTGCATCAGGGAAACCACAACAATTGTAAAAAGTATAAGGTCTATATCACGGATTTTATATATAGCATTCTGTAAACATTCCAAGAAGTTTTTAATGCACCCTGAGTAAGCTCCTTTTACATGTGCCTGCAGACAAATAATTGGAAAACATATTGCTGATGACATAAATCAGTCTTTTCAAATATTTTGTTCAAGAGCCAAATATTTTGATCAAGAGTCAACAGACCCTGGTTTCTTGCCAGGTCAGAGTAGTGCCTTTATTGTCTTTTCCTTCCTCCTGTTGTTTGCCATTGATCAGGTTTGCCTGCCTATGCAGACGTGTGCTTCACTGACATTATTGTTTTGACAGGAGAAGTGCCCATAGTTGGTGCATATGTGAATATTTTGAATAATACACATTGGGATGTGTAGGCAGAGTGAGATAAGTTGTTTTTTTTAATAAGTGTTTTATGGAAGTTTTATTTTCACAAACCAATTCCTTGCTTGTTATTAAATAGGCATAAGAGGTAGTTTATTGTTTTAACTCTCAGCTGTACAGTGGCTTGATTAATCCTGAAGATTACCTCTTAGCAAAGAACACAGAAAGGATTTTAACCTTTTTTACTCTGCTAAAATCTTCTCTTATGAGAGAACATAAATAAGAAAATTTTCCTGCCATACTTTAACTTAACCTCTTTCCTCTGAATCCTGATGCATTCTTTTTGTCAGCTGGAACGTGAACTGGCTGAACTGCAAATGTTGGGCCAAACATCAAGCAATAAATATCTAAAGAGTAACAATCTGGAAACTGAAATTTCAGTTCATGACAGTGATGATGCAAATAAGGAGGCTGAAGAGTCCAATCTTGAAAAAGTATTCTTAAAAAAAATAAATGCCCTGAAGGAAAGAATAACATTCTGGAACAGAAAACTGGATGAGTATGTTTAGTGAATTGTATAACAATAATAATCTGATGTCTTTGAACATTAATAATTGAGTGTAATGGTAGCTGGTAGTTAGGAAACTTGCATTTGTCTCACATTTTTTTACATGAAGTTCAAACTGTGAGTACTGCAAAGGTCATTGAAGTGGCAATTCTTATGTGATCTAAATCATTGGATTGGGTCCAGTTGCTGGCAGGCAGATGTTACCATTATAAAATTTGCTACTGGGGATCTCAGTAAATAGGAAAAAGATTGAACAAAATATCAGGGATGAATTTTTTTTTTTTTGGACAAGTGCTTGCAAAGTTTTATGGGCCTTTAAATATTACAGAGATTACATTTTTGTAGTTTATTATTCTTAATTATGGTTTAGAACTTCATGAGTGAAATACAGCCTAAAGGCAATGGCCATCCCAAGGATTATATGCAGCACAAGCCCCTGAAATGGGGCATGTGGGTGGTATCAGTGATGCCATAGACTTGATGTTGAATGTCAGCACAGGTCTGAAGCTCTGGGAAATTTGTTGCCTTGACTTGTCACTAATCTCAGTCTAGAGGCTCATACTGCTCCCAAGTTCAGCAGGGTTTCATTAGTGCTGCAATTTAGACATGCGCTTAAATAGCAAACTAATAAGTTCTCTTACTCCAAGGGGTAATTCTCTTCAGTTAAGGAATACAGCACAATATTGGGACTGATGTGGATGAAAATTGCTGTGATGGATCAGGGCAGAATTTTACTATCCACAATTATAATCTGGTGTGATCCATTACTTCCAGATTTTTAAAAAATAAATAGTTCTACCATTATTAGTCTATCTATACTCATACTTTTTTTAAAAAAGGAAAATTAATTCAAGTCTTGTTGTTATGTTGTTCCAGGAAAAAAATCTTCTTGTTTCTTTTGCAGAATTGAAAAAAATTATGAGATGGAAATTCAGAAAAAAAAGAAAAGTTTTAACTTGGTAGTACAATTTTTGTTGATGGAATTGGAAACAATGGGAAGCATTCACTTTGAAGAAGCTTTATCAAATAATCCATGGTAAGTTCTTTGAGATACTGCTTGTAAGAGTTTACTCCAAGTGAACCTTGTTTCTTCTGTTTCTTAAATCCAATTCAATCATTTTTAACAAAGCAAATTTATTACAGGGATCTGGAGTGTTGTGAAGCTACATTTAGATTCTATTTACAGGCAGCTGGTGAGAAAGGAAATACACTCTCCCCTCTCCTTGTCCTGATTATGTATGTAGGGTGAGGCTTTGAATCTACAAAGACTCATTATTTGCTGCTTTTATTCTTCATTGCCCTTTTCTGAAGCCCTTGATTTAAAAATAAAGGGAGTAATAAAAGGAAGATGACCAAGCTACCCAATAGCTTTCAGTAGTAGCAATAGGGATTATTCTAAGTTCCTAGACAGCTTTGCTGGTTATAAAGCAGCATTAGAAATTGCTTACCTAATCTTTGTATGAATAACCTTGACACTCTTTTGAGAGGAGATTGAAATTTAGGTTGGCAGTATTTCAAGGACTATTTTCTGCTTGAGTACTCCAAGCTTGTCCACCTCAGCTATGCCCTTTATTTATGGTCGGGGATGCTTATTAGGGCTGCAGGTAGTTTTGTGTTTACAAGTTCCATTTGAGGTTGTTATTTAAATAGCATGCTACTTTAAATGCTGTTTTCTCAAGCTAAGGATCTTCTTTGTTTTGGCAAGGAGAAAATAATAAATGATCCTTGTAAAGCTGAAAGCCAGAGCAAATGTGTTTGCATCAGTAATCCCAGCAGGGAATCTTTTTGAGAAAGAGCTGTGTTTTTATGAATTGTAGTAAAAAAAAATATATTTTATTTGTCTGTCTTTTAAGTGAACCTTCTAGTGATTGAAAAAGGAGGGGAGGGGGATGCATTTCTAAAATTTGATTCTTTTTCAAAGATGGCCAATTGCAGAATCACAGAATGGTGATTACCTCACAATTTTTAAGGAATCTTGCAGAAACAATGGAAATAGAGGAGTTCATTAGTTTTTTGTTCAGTGGCAGAAAAAGGAGACATGGTTTTATTATTTGACTCATATATGAAAGGGAATAGGTGGTAGAAAATAGTGAGTTTCTGCTCCTGGATACTGGGCTGGCCAGAAGACCCCTCCTCCTTTCTCAAATTTGATCACAGAAACTTTTTTAAGTTCTCACAAACCACGTTCACTTTATACATAATTGTAGTGAATTTTTGGGACCTGCTCATGTGCAGATTGAAAAAGGATTTAAACAGTTTTTAAGTACAACAGCTTTTCAGGTTAGTAGGTCCAGACTAATGAGGACAGGGATGTCTTGAAGACTATGAATTTGCCAGCACACGATCGGTCCTTGGGTGTTTTAATGCAAATGGAGAAAAGAAACATGGTGAATCATATATAATTTAAGTATTGATCTTTCATGCTTGATTTAACATGCAATATTTGAGTGAAGTGAACTATTTGTCTACAGTTGCGAGAACATACTTATAGCAAAATAAAACAGGCTAGAGGTATGGCTTGTGATTCTTTCTTTGGAATAGTAAACAGAAAATAATGTTATAGATAGCTTTGAAAAAGTCATTGCAAAACCAGAAGATATTATTAACTTAGTGCTGTCATCTGCATACAGGTTTAGTTGCTGTTGTGATCTAATTCATTCACGGTATTGTTTCTGGGACTTCAGATCATATGGTATCATAGGAGTGAAAATAAATCGCATCTTCAGAGTGCACAATCAAATTCTGAGGCTGAAGTATGAAGAGAAGTTTCAAATGTTTCTGGAGAAAGACGTTATCAGTACAGCAGAGTAAGTGTCTCAATTTCAAGAGGTCTAGTATAGGACTGACGTGAATAAAAGAAACCTCTTCATTTCAAAGAATAGATCCGTTTTGCAAAGCATTATATAATTAAAAATTGCTACGAAGTTTTATCTAGGTAAAGGTGGCTTAAAGTTCCCCAAAGTCCCNTAAACCTCTTCATTTCAAAGAATAGATCTGTTTTGCAAAGCGTTATATAATTGAAAATTGCTACGACATTTTATCGAGGTAAGGTGGCTTAAAGTTCCCCAAAGTCCCTATACCTGTTGTTTCTCTGACTGGCGTAAGGTCTTCAGAGGTCTATAGCTTAATAGACAATACTAGGCACAATACTTGATTCCATTTTGTCATTAAAATCTGGATCTTACCTCAGCTGCTCTAATGTGGTTGTGAAAGCAGAGTAAATAAGACCAGATTTCTGAAAGCAGTGGTAGAACGGTGCAAAAATCACTGCCCACCACTACCATAAAACAAACAAACAAACCTACCTAAATACATATGCATCTGTATTTGATCTGTATCACAAAAGAGCGGATGCATTTATCTGTTAGGATATCTCTACAGATAAGTGCAGGTTTTTCTATGCAGGTCGCAACTTTTGAAATTTGTGTAACAGTAGTGATTTATTTCGCTTCTTTCTAAGACTCAGTCTGAGTCTCCTGATGCAGCCATGATGTTTAAGCAGTGGCTAAAGCAGTTCATAGAGCTGTGTCAGCAGTGGAGCAACAATCTTAACGCTCCTGGTTGCCCACTTAAGGCCAGAACCCCAATGACATCTGGTTCTTTCTTTGCATATTGAACAATTTCCTGACCTGATGTGTCTGTATTTATGTAGTTTTAGTTACTACAGCTAATACAGTATTTTTCATCTCTGTATATACATTTGGTATGTATGTAATAACATTTACATATATAAATATGTGTGTGGAATGAGTTTAGAAAATTAAAACAGATTAAATATAAACTCATAGTGTTAAACATAGAAGGTGAAAAAGTCAGGACACAGCTCCCAGTTCAGTAGGTCCTGAAAGCTAGAAACTGAATTCTACAGAAATAAAATTTGGTCATTTGTAAATCAGACTGGGTCTTCTGGCTGAGCTCCTGCAGAGCTGGAAGCTTGGAAGGAGCTGCAAGACCTTGTCAATCATGAAGAAAAATCTCATCTCCCTGCGGGGCAGCAGCTGGGTCACAAGATTGCCCAGGGCATTCAGGACATTTCGCTCCTATGCTCAAAACAAACTTCCTGGGGTTCAGGGCATGGCATTCTAAGCTGCAGTATTTCAGTCAATGGTGTGACATGACTGAAGATAGACTTTTTTTTTCTTTTTTTTGATGTGTGAACTGTCTGTCCATGATAAACACTCAGATGTGCACAGAGATGATAAACATTCAGAAGTAGACAGCGATAGTCTTGTGGATCTTACTACCTTTCTTTTTTTTTTCCCTATAGATCTTTAAATAGTAAAAGGTAGTTCCCCCAGAGTTCAAATGGTACCATTTGGCTTTTGAGGGGCCATTCCTGCACGATGTGAAACAGATTTTTTTCACTCCATAGTCTCCTTTACATGAGGCTACAAGAAAATAAGTCTTCCTTTTAGAGCTTTACCTCAGATTATTTCAAATAGTAATCTGAAATCAGACAGTTCAACTACCCACACTCTGCACTTCGTTCTGTCAAGAGAGAAGTCAGATTTTGACCAGCTAATATTTTGGGGTTCTTTTTATTACCTAGAGAGAACAAAACTTTTCAGGAAGCTCCACAGTGCAGCCTGTATCATGCTGATAGGGTCTTCCCAGCTGAATCTATCGGACGGTGTTAACTCTCAGTCTGGATTAGCCAGATTAGACTCATGCATTAAAGCCCCTTCCAGCACGTTTTAGGAAAATCATGCCTTGAGAAGCCTACTCATTTCCAAGGAACTATATGGTGATGTGTTCATGCTTTCACTCAATATTGTTCTTAAACTAAAATGTCAAGGTCTGATGCTTATTTGGTAGAGAAATCCTACAGGAATTAATCAAATCATCACACTAGCCTTCTCCTTTTCAAGGAGAAAAGAACAGTTATTGATTATGTAGTATTCATATATAGTTGTGGTTCTACTGTCAACAGAGATTCTGCTATTCTCTTTCCTCTTGGGCAACTGTTATCTTTCAGCCAGGGATATCAGCAAAGTAAAGACTTCCTATTTTAGAGGAAAACAGATTTTTTTGTTTTTAAGTACAGGAAATGGAGATTACTCTTACAAATTATAGTGAGGCAGAAAAAACAATTTTGTCTTGCAAGTAATTTTTTATGTATAACATAGTAAACATCAATATTATAGAATTTGTGTTGATTAAATCAGTTATTTCTAATGAATACTGTGCAGTGCATAAACTTTGTCTAGGCCAAATGTCTACTTTTGCCTGCTTGTGCAACAGAACAATGAAAACCTATTTTGTGTTGTTCTTATTAAGGCACTACAAAGAGAAAGTGGACTATCTCTTTTATATGTTTAACCCTGAATTGCCAGTTAATGAAAAGCAGCTGCTACAGCTCTTGGAGGATGGTTTGCAGAGTCTGGAAGGGAATACGGTATGCTGCATTGTAGACAGGTGAACGCTTTCTGTGTTCCGTAAGATAACACAGCAGACCGCAGTGCTGCTGTTTTTTTCCTTTCTCCTTTCATTATTATCCTATTCATCTTTCTTCCTCCTCTTCTCTTTTTGTCATAGTTTTTCATGCTACATCTGCTTCATTCTTCATATCTTTACACCATCTTCAGCCAAGGCTTAATTAGTTATTTTCCAGTTTTTCTTCTCTTCTCCTTTCTTTGTCCTTTCTCTTTTTGCTGCAGATTCTGTTCTCACTCAGCACTTCTCATCAGTGCCCCAGATAGAGTTTGCAGGGACTAATGCAAGATTAGTTGGGAGGACTTCACAAAAAGTGCTGTATCACCTGTATTTGTTGCCTTTAACAAATTCTGTCATTGTTGGTTCAAGTCATTTATTTTACAATTTTCACTTGTATTTATATGCAGACAGCGGTGTGTTATTACTTAGTTCTTCCTCCCTGCCAGTGCTGGCACAAAACCTAGCCAGGGTTTTCAGCTCTTTCAGTTCTAGTCGTCTAGGCCTTACAAACCTACTCCTAATTTTAAATCATTGTCCTTTTGTTCTTAATCCTAAACTGAAATATTGTCCACTTATTTCTGATATCCCCAGATGCTCAACTCTAAATGTAAGGGCATAGATCCTATGTGTCAACCTGTTCTAGTCTAGATCATAACCCTAAGAACAGTCAGTACTGTCACAGGGACCCCTTGTACCTTCAGGCTGAAAAATAGCTAAATGAAAGAAATACATGACTTCATGATGTGTAAGAAGAGAAGAGAATTTAGTAATAAAAGAAATAACTTTCATTTTGACTTGTGAAGGAAGTTGGAAAGAGAATGAATTGAGATCAACACTTCCTTCTCTAATCTCCATTATTCTCATTTTCATCTCTCCAACCTCCTGCACACCTGCCAGAGATCAGATTTTTGAGTGGCAAGATAGATATCTTCAAATCTAGTATTTATTGTACTGTTCTGCTTTATTTTGTTTATATCCTGCTAGTTTTCAGAGTTCCCAATGAGCTCACTTTCTGTGACAGGACATGCTCTGCAATCATGCAGGAAGATGTCCCTGTACCAAAGAGCTAACAATTTGATTTCCTTGTCATTTTCTCTTGTTCTTTTGAAATTATTTTCTTCATTTCACTTTTTACTTTCCTCCTGCCATCCTTTTAAAAAAAATAATGGTGTATTTTAATGCTGCTTAGAATTGGTGAATTTGTTAAGGAATGGTCTTAATCAAATAGAGGTACTTGGACCTTGTTTTAATCTTTGCAGTTGCCTAACACAGAGGAAGCTGTTCTTCTCTGTAACAGTCTAAGCATCTGCGAATGCCCCAGAATAGAGTTTTTGAAAAACCAAGCCGATACTAAAGGCAAAAACAGCAGTGAGCCTGTGGAGTCCTTCAAGCAAGGTAATTCAGAAGTTTGGAAAGATACAAAATCAATGACCTTGTGTCAGTAATTGTTGTATCTTGTGTTTTAAGTCTAAGGACATTTTGTAAGTACTAGAGGTGGTCAGGAGGTAGTGTATGCAGCTTTGAAGCAAACTCTGAAACTTTGCTGAAATCCAGTGATATTTTGGTTTATTAGGAAGCCCTACGAAGCACTTGGACTGCTGGGAGTGAATTCCTCGGCAAGGGTTACAATATCAATGGGAGATGACATAACTAATTATTTCTCAGATTATGACAAAAAGGCACAAATATATTGTGCTAACCTGTGTCTAGCAGAGGGCACTGAAAGGAAAAATAGCAGCAAGTCTCTTTTTAGCCTGGTTTCCTAAAAACAGGTGATAGGCAGTCATACTGTGTGACCCTGTCACTGCAGTGGCTTAGGAATCATCAGAATTTCATCCAAATTTGAAAGAGATTTAGAAGTCAAAGGTAACTCAGCATTCACAACTCCTGCTTAACCTAAACAAGGACACCTAATATTTTTGACTTCACTGGCGTTAGTACTAGCCAGTTATAAATGTTGGATTTCATTATATGTATTTTTTTCCTGACAGATACATTTGTTTAATGAAAAGGTTAAACACAAAATCAAAATATTTTTAAATACATTATATATAAATGCATGAAAACCATTCATTGCCAGCCCACGATGGAACCTGCTACTTATTGCACTAAGCACCATTGTTTTATTATCCTGTTCCCAAACTAGAATTAGAAGCATTAATATTAACTGTCTTTTCTTCCTGCATTTAGGGAAAGTGATAATTGCAAAAGTTTTCCTTGGCCATAGCGCTCCAGTTTGTGCAACGAATCCCATCTGTCAAGTCAACTACCCAGGGGTTAATTCAGTATTCAGGCCATGGAAACACCTGGAAAGTGGTACATCTACTCCTGACAATAGTATGTATCTATAGGCACTTGTTAGGATGAAGTTAAGGTAATAGCAACATTTGTATTCTAAAACCGTCTTCCATGTACTTTGGATTGTGTCAAGTGATTTGATTCCTCAGAAGGCAGTCTCTGCTCGGCTGAAATGCGTGTTTTGAAGGACAATGACAAGCAAGAAACTCCTCATCTTAGTGCAAGCAAAATGTGTCATGCTGCTATTTAGTTCACACTAAGAGTAGCCTGTTTCATGTAGTTTCATACCCACTCTGTCTTTGTACTGTGTTTTAATAAATGTTGGAAAGAAGATTGGAGATCAGAGATCTTCACTTTTAAAATCCATAGTATTTATTTTTAAGCAAAATAAAAACAAATACTGCTGAGAAATACTGTGTTATAGGTAAGCACATTAAATCCTTGTAACACGTGTGTCATCTGAATAATTTTGCTTTAACCTATTTTTTTCCGCAAGAGACCACAGTGGGAACCTGTTCATGCCTTCCAGACTTTCTGGTGCTAACAGGAAGCAACATCTGTCTCTATATACAGGAGCTGGGATTGCTCCTGGGTTCTAGAAAGGGAAGAAATGTAGGCCAATTTGAAAGGTGATCACACCACAACGTGATGAAGTAGTTCTGGACACTGCAGCAGGGAGAGCAGTGCAGGAGAGCTCTCCGCACTCCCAGGATCTAAACTAGTTCTTTTGCAGGATGCAACCTCCATGCTGGAATCTACCAGTTGCATTTTCCACATGAGGCATTAGAGAGCCACTTTGTACTCTACTAGATTCTGCAAGGCAAAACCAAATGGTAGAAAGGTATAAAACTGAAGCATTTTCATGGAAACAGATACCTTTGATTCATCCTTAACTTAGCTAACAAATAATATATTTCTTTCCTTTCCTTTAGAAGCATGGTCTTCATTGGAACGGAGAAAGTGTGACTGCCAGCTTCAGCAGTACGAGTGGTTTGTGTTTGATCATGAACTAGTCCTACCAGAATACATTGCTGAGTTTGAGTACCTTACACTGGTATGAACTTCGTTATCCTTAATGTAATGTTAGAGGGAAAACCTTGATTTCACAGATAAAAAACTAAAAAGCAAGTAATTAAATTCTGCTTTACTTACAGCATCTTAACTATTCCAGGTTCAAAGTTTGTTCTGTATTGTCTGAGAGCCGGATAAAACATTCATGAAAGTCTCCGAGGATCTTTCCAGTCATTAATGTGGGCGTTAAAGCTCTGCTTTTGACATCTTAAAAAGCACAACAGAAATGGGAAAGATTCTCTAATTGTCAGCAGATGAATAGAAACACTTCTGAAAACTAAGTCCTCTCTTGCAAAGAGGTCTCTTCTCTGAGAGGCCGTGGAAAGTAAGGCTGATGTTATCAACAGAGTACATGAAGGGTGAAGTTCAGTTATGCATCAGCTCTGCCTGGTCCCATGGCCCAGCTGTAGGTTGCTCTCCTGTGATTCTTCCACTTCACGAATTCCAGTGCATAATTGTACTATTTACAACAGCCTATACAAAAATATCCTGTAATGCACTGTGATTATTATGCAATTAAATCCATTTTTAGCAGATCAGTGCTACAGAAATATAATTCTATACTTGTTTCCTGCTAAAAAGAAAAAAAGAAAGTTTACAACTTTAAAATGTATTTTATTTTAAACAGGTCAATGATCAGTCCCTGTTTTCTACGTGCAATGGAATTGTTGAAGAGGGAAAGAAAAGCACAGAAGGATTTATTCTGCCTTGTGATTTGCAACGTGATGATGAAGTTTTGAATATGCAACCACCAATAAAAACCAGTACTAAAATTGCTTGCTTAGATGAAAAAACAATGCTTTCAGTGGCTAAGGCCAGTATTTTCAGTCAGGTAAAGGTGAGGAACTTGTCAAATTTACAGTAGAAGAAATGTATTATATTACTGACACTGTGTTGCTCATGACTCATAAAGTTAAAAATCAAGGTTTCAGTTTGAGCTGGAATCTGATATTGCTTACATTTACTTGATATGAGTCACATGATGTTGAACAAACAGGAAAAAATCAAAATGTATGAAATCAAAATGCTCCCTATACAATGTGAACTGCAATTGTAGGTCTGAATCCTGATTGCATTTCTTGTTATATAAAGCACAAGTAATTCCACCGAAAAAGAGCTTAAATGAAGTGGATCTGAGAACAGGACATGACCTGAACTATCAGCCTTTCCTTTGAATACATGAGTTTATAACATTATACCAATTGCTCTTGAAAATATTTTTTGTCAGATTTGACATCAGAATGCAGATGTAACCTAGTGAAAAACATCAAAACTATGTGGCAAACTTGCTCACGGGGGCTATTCGTATTCCTAACTCTGACATTGCATAAATAGCATTTCAGTATGGCATTTTCAGTAGCTTCATTTTCTGATGAAGTAGCCTTGCTAAATATGTGATTCTTAATACTGAAATAATTTCTGCACTGTCCCATTTTTAACTCTAGTTTCTAAGCTGATAACATTTCCTATATTTGCTTATTATATTTTCAATCCCATTTTCTTTCAATCCCAAGTTTCCAAATAACCTTTTTCTTTCCTAACACTTATAGTGACAATGTTAAGAAAAAGCAGAATGACAGTTTTCTTCCTGTTTTACCGAAATGTTATCTTTCAAGTAGTCTGTATTTGTAGTGAGATACTAGCAATTACTCTCTCGCTTTGCTTTTCCCTATATATTTAACCTCAGTGGATCTATTGCTCATTGTTGCTGGGCTAATCTCTGCTCTCTAATAATGGAAGAGTTGCCAGTTGCTCAGTCAACCGGATTTCCAGTAGAGATGAATAATTCCCAATAAAGAGGTGAACTGTACAACTATTTTCCTGTTCCTGTCTCCTGTGAATGGACAGGCTGTCTGACTCTCCATCTATTCAGGCCACTGTTATTTCCGGGAGAAGTTACAGGACAAACAGTCTTCAAATAAGTGAAAAATAACTATCATATCCTTTAGTCATTTTTTCACTATTTTGTGTTATTTGGAGCCATGTTTTATATACCTATGGTTTATAGGTTTGGATAGTATTTAGATTTGCACTCTAGCAGTAGCGCTTTTTCATTTTAAAGGCAGCTTCGGAGTATTACAGAATTTAGTTGGCCATCTGATAAAACTGTAATTTCTGCTGTGCTTTCTGCCTAGGTTTTGAATTTGCATGGAAACAGCCTGAGTAAGCTACGGGACCTCTCTAAACTAAAAAGACTTCAAAAGCTTATCATCAGCTTTAATGAATTTACTTGCTTAAATGATATTTATGACTTGGTGAGACATAAGCTCAAAAGTTTTTAAGAAACATAAATTAGAATAATATTCTTGAATGGGAAAAAAATCTATAAAATTAGTAACGTAACAGCAAGTACAAAGTTCGATGTCCTCAAACAAGTTCTTACTCCAGGTTTGTAGCAGTGATAGGGAAGACCAATTGAAGTTTTCCCAATACTAGTGCCAAATACTGTGGTAATGTTAACTAACCCTTCCAGACAAAGAAGTATTGAGGGATCAGAGTGAGAGCTGGTGAGAGGGTCTGTTAGTTGAACTGATCCTTTTTGAGGGTTGAAGTCTCTCCTGGGAGACTTCAGGCTGTGTGGACGCTGGAATGCACAGTGGTGCTGTAGGACCCCTTGCTCTTCCATAATCTGTGATAATAGATTTAACCCAACATAAGCTTCTTCCTCAGCTGTAAACACAAGGTGACTCCACTCCTCGAACAGCAGCTCTGTTCTGCACTGCTTTGCAGGCCCAGAAGTGGGATGTTACTGACTGGGCCAAGGGTGTCGTGGCAGTTCCCCTCAAGCTTTTGCCCTGCTCAAGCAGAGAGGCCCTGCAAGGCCTCATGTGGAGGATGTGGGGAGCAGAGGTGAGAGCACTGCAGGCTGGGCTTACAGAACAGGAGTGGGCAATGAAACACACAGTGGAACTGAATGGGCTACTAAACTAGGGTCCTGAATACTGACACAGTGTTAGCCAGCAGTTTTCATGCCTATTGGATCTCCAAATCATGGTATCAAAGTGATACTACTACTATCTCTCATCTGTTCTTTGCAAAGGCCATTTCAACCAATAGATCAGTACTGAATGGGGCACCTGAGTTCTGTTTCTGGCTTTGCCAATGGCGTACTTGGTGTTTTCAGCAATGTAGTCTTTCCTTTTTGACGACCTGGGTGTTAGTCAAGCAGATATGGGACAGCAAGGTGTTCCCTGAGGCAATAGCTCCTTTGTTGTCCTCAGAGGAGCATGAATAGAGTGTCTTCATACTCACACTGAGCAAGGAGAATCCCAGGCATTAGATCTAAGTCAATCTCTTCCAATATTGAATAGGTCTGATCAAAGTTTCTTCTGCTACAGTTTTGGTCCTACAACTGTTCTCAACCCTGTGTTGTCTTGCAGCCCAACCTCGAGTATTTTGATGCAAGCCATAACCGCGTGATCACGCTCAACGGCCTTAAAGGCTTAAGGAAACTGCGGTGCTTTGACCTGAGCTGGAATAATCTGAAAAAGATTAGGGAAGAAATAAACATCTTACATGAACACACTCCCAACTTGCTTAGTCTTGACATTGCACACAACCCGTGGCATAAGGTACATACCAGTGCTTGGAATTCCTCGGAAAGCATTCTAACCAGGACTGGCAGTGATATTATAAAAAGTTAAAAGCTGTTCTTGTTTTCTTTTATTTTTCTTTTTTTTTTTTTTTTTATTCTAAGGTCCTTGTGATGTAAGAAACCTTTTGACTATGTTATGGCTTCTTCATTGAATAAGTTGTGTGTTACTGCTGGTAGGAGACATCTCCAAGGCACAATTCCTTTCTTTTTTTGCTTCCTATAAAAATTAATTGTATGGCTGTGCCAGACTTATAAAGCCAAGCTATGGTTTTAATCTTACTATCTATCTCAGCTGCATGGAATGAGGAGCGGGAGCAGAGATATTTCCTTGGCCTGGTGTATGTGCTGTTGGTCTTTCTGTTGCTGCACATATCTCTGTGCAGGAGCATAGCTGTGCTGGCTGGAGCTTTGGAGAGAGAGCCAAGACTCAGCCTCTGTGCAGACTCTCTTGTCAGTCCCCTCTGCATCCTGCCCAACCAGCCTCTGAACCAGCCTAAAGAATGAATGTTTGTTCTTTATTCCATTTGAATCAACACAGTTTAATATTGTTTAACAGAGCTCAGTCAGAATCAACACTGTTAAACCTTATTAAACCTTACAAATACAGGGCACTGAAAGGCTCTTACAAGGTCTTTTTTGGTGACTATTTAATATTTTGTATTATAAAGCACCATTTTAGAGCAGTTTGATCAACATCCTAACCTGGGAAGCAGAACTCCATTGGGGCATCCAAGAAACATACAGAAAGATGCTTTCTGCTCTATTTAGCCTGTCATGTAAATTTCACTGGTACTTTTCGGTAGATGCTTATCAATATATTCCAAGACATAAAGGGAAATGATAATAGCTAATAGTTCGGGTCTGTGATTCCTTGCTGTTATTACTGAGTTTTCTAATGGACCAAATTTACAACTTTGTGGTGCTCTTTGTGTCAGTGTTGTAACTCTTGAGTATTAAGAAATGACCAAAACTGTCCCTCTCCAGAGTTCTTAGGTATCTAACCACAATGTCTAGTTGGTTCAGTTCAGAGCAAAGCAGAAGATCCTTTTTGCTTCTCAGAGGATGCATTTGCTGATCAAGCTCCTGAAAGATTATATTTGACTTATTTGGTAATCAAAATATATCTCTATTCCCACAAAATATCCCTCTATTCCACCCACAAACAGAGATAGTATTATTCTATATGTGAAGAACGTGTGTAGTTGAGCATATTCTATATGTAGAGGATAAATTCATTATGATATCTTTTTGGTGACGCCTCTACATCCCTTACGCATCTCTGTATATATCCTGTGAAGCTTTCTTTGTCTTTTTAATATATTTGACTCAGAAATGAAACTCCTAGATTATAAAACAAATATTAAAACTTTTCATATGTCAGTTAACTTTCACATAATCAATTATGTGATTACTATCACTTGAAATCAGGATAATCGAAACTAGCCTAAAGGTACCATATCTCATGTGTTTCTGGCATGCTGTGTAAGCAGGGATGACACAGTGACTCTTCTCAGTATTGTGGCAGATCTCTAACCTTCCATGAGCTGACAGTAGGCTAAATAGAAAAGAAAAGCAAATCTTACTCTGATATATGATGTATGTTGGCATTTTTAGAAACTCATAACACTTTATTTCTTTCTTCAAGGCAGCCTCACTGCGTTTGAGTGTCATTGGCCGATTAAAGGCTCTCAATATCCTAGATGGAGTTGTGATTACTGAAAAAGAAGCTGCGGAATCATTGCACTATATTGCAAAATCAAATATAACGCAGGTTTGATTTTTCCATTTTGCAGTAACTTACAACAACTGCTGTGTTTTGTCTTTGCTCCTGGCAGTAGGTCAGAAATTATTTACTAAACGCTGGTCTTCTAAAGAGCTTTGCTAGTACCAAAATATTGTATTCTGGAATGATATTGGAAACAGTCTTGTTTAGGTTTCGCTGAAGATAAAATATGAGAAAATAGCTGTGTTTACTGTATAGAAACAATAGAGAAAAAATAACAGACTAACCCTCTTTTATACTCTTTTTTTTTAATGTAGACTCAAAACCTGGAATTTATTTTAATTCCCTTTCAGAGACTAAATTTGCAGAGTATTTTATGAGCAGAAATGAATGATTCTTCCTAACCACTGAGCACAAACATCTTCTAATTAGGCTGTGGACTATATCCCAAAGCATTCCTGAAGCCTAAGCTGAGTCTAAGTTAATGCACTCAATGGGTTCTGCCAGTTTGAACTGAGCATCACTATAATAATGCAATTTTTGTATGGTGAGAGCACAGTTGCAGTGAAATTATGTCCATACACAACGAATGCTGAGTTCCTGTCTCTCTGCAAAGATCTGGAGAAGTATCTTCACAGCTAATCAAAGACAAACAGACTCTAGTTACTATGACATGTTTTAGGCTTATCTACATTTTCTGTTTTACGTGTTGAAAACTGAAAATTTTGTATATGCGAGATGTATAGAATTCTAGCAAGTCTAGTAAATTTACTAGATCTGTGATTTGTTACCTCTATGAATATATGCCCTTCCCCTTCCAAGAATAATAGAATCGCTAAGCCCGTGCATATATGTTACGCTATGGACTGTACAGTATGTCTAGTTGTGTTACTTACTGTAAGTATTTTTTTTTCCTTTCAGGTATCTCTGTTAGAATATTCTAGGACTGATGAAGAGTGCCCTCCTGTTCTTAGTGTGTTTCCTTGTGCTAAAATTCTGTCTCAAATTAGCAAAAACAAGGTGGATTCACAGACACATCTTAATAACTGGTATTCAATGGTAGGACTGATGCAAGTACTTAGTGCTTAGACTAGTATTTAGATGAATATCTGTAAACTCTTCTTTTGTGGTCTTAGTTTAATGGATTGATGCCTTAAACTGTATTCTTAAACGGATTCAGGTTTGCCTATTTGTTATGTTATTTCTGGGGTCATTTCCAGATACCTTGCAGAAGGTCATCTATTAAATAACCTTTTTTTTTTTGCAATTCAACTGCTTTTTAAATAAATTTGATTAGTTTAATTAATATCTTTAAAGGCGAAAGGTTAAGTTCCTCTAACTTTGGTCATCTACAATGCAAGTACCCACTTTGAACTAGTCCCTCTAGGCTTCTCATAGTGCAGAAACATAAACACCTCTGGCATGTGAGTTGTCTGAGAGTGACTTACCTGGCCTTACCTGGCATGTGACTTACCTGAAGTATTGGGTGCAGTTCCGGGCTCCCCAGCGCAAGAGGGACGTGCAGCTTCTAGAGAGGGGCCAGCGCAGGACCACAAAGATGTTTAAGGGACTGGAGCATCTATTGTATGAGGAAAGACTGAGCGAGTTGAGCCTGTTCAGCCTGGAGAAGAGAAGGCTGAGAGGGAATCTGACCAACATGTACAAATACTTGAGGGGAGAATGTAGGAAGGATGGGGCCAAACTTTTCTCTGTGGTTGCCAGTGAGAGGACAAGGGGTAATGGGTACAAGCTGAACCCCAGGAAGTTCCATCTCCATGTGAGGAAGAACTTCTTTGCTGTGAGGGTGCCCGAGCCCTGGCACAGGCTGCCCAGAGAGGCTGTGGAGGCTCCTGCTCTGGAGATCTTCCAGCCCTGCCTGGATTCCACCGTGAGCCCCGTGCTCTGAGTGTCCCTCCTGGAGCAGGGGGTTGGACTAGATGATCCCTAGAGGCCCCTTCCAACCTCAACCATTCTGGGATTCCATGGTTCTGTCATCTGACAGTAGAAGGATATGTCAGGTCATAGTGAATTCTGTGCTAACAGACAGCCTAGCCAGCCAGCACGGATACAGATACCTCTGTTGCTGGCACTGATGTTTGTTGATATGTTCATAGTACTGAATTAAAGATTTCAAGTAACAGTGCTTTGCCTGTCTCCCTGCCTTGTCTACCACTCTTTCAGTTGTCCTTTTTCAAATTATAATAAGGTATATAAAGAATGTGTTTAATATAAATTGTAGTTACAGGTCTTTTTTTAGATATTTTTCTTCTGGGGCAAGACCAAGTCCTTAATCTACTTGATTCCTTTAAGGATTTAAGAATGCTTAAATTCTTTGGGAATATTTCTAAGGAGAGTGTCAGTGAAGCTTCAAGAATATTGAACAAATTGTTATCCAGTGCTCAGTGAGGTCTCACCTCTCAACAGAATTGTTGTCAGAACTCAGAGTATTCAGGGTCTTTCCTACATTTTCTAGTGCCTGACATTGTATCTGAGACCTGTTGTAGCCTTTCCTTTACTGGGAACATCACTTCCAGCCTCACATCTAACTGCACCTTTTTTATGTAATTCCTAGGAATTCTGCATCTTTCAGATTCCTAGTGATCTGCCAGATTTGTTTGAAACCCACCAATAGGTTTAAAAGTTAGTGGTAAGACTAGTGGACTGATGGGCAGAGACATATTAGCCTTGTTTCCTTAGGAAACTGAGCTGACAAAAAGCCGTAAGAGTCAATGAGGGAAAATTCAAGGTCATCCTAACCTGTTCTGACCCATCATCTGAAATCATGTTAAACTACAAGAATAAAAGGTTAGAAGCTCCTCTGTCAGTTCAATTTGCTGTGTTGACTCTAGAATAGCTAGAGGAAAGCACGTTTCTGGTGATGAGCCTAGCATTTTATTCTGTATGCAGCAGGGAATTCATGTTCATAGACATTGCCAGGGAAATTAATGTTTTAGCATATGTCAACAAAAATGGATTCATGAAGCATAAGGTAAATATTTTTGAAAATGGAATAATATAGCCAAAAACGTTCTTGAATCATCAGCAAAGCCAGTTTCATGGCACACTGAATGTTACAGTGATTATATATTCTAGGCTAGATATGACACTGAGTATCCTGGGTCCTTAAAATACAATTTGATTTTTTTTTTTTTGAGGGAGCTTTACAATCTTTTCTTCTCCCCATCATGCAGTGATTAGACTACAACAATATCAGTTGTCCCTCAGAAACAGCTTATGGGTAAGATCATTGACAGCCCTGTCTTTACTGCAAGGTAGATGCTCTGTAAGAAAGTTCTTTGACTCAAGAATTGTTTTTGAAATCTATATTGCCTTTTTTGTTTAAAGTACTTCAAATAAGAAAAATAGGGAAGTTGTAACCCAGCAATAAAGAGAGAGCACTTGATATGTTTATCTAAAGTGGGAAGAATTAGGTAGGATGAATTCTGCGCTGTTCTTAGTCTCTGAGAGACTAAATAATACTGTTTAGGTTTTAAGCTGCAATCCACTGAAGTCCAGTTGTAAAATGAAGACTTCTAAAGTTGGTTAGCCCGTGAAATAATCACATTACGTTAACACAAGGGTTTAAATTGACCAAAAAGATTTAATGCAAGCAAGAAAAATTGACTATGTTTAGTTAGCAGCTAAAACCGCACAGGTACGTTAGGGAACTGTCATACTTACATTGCTGAGTCCTTGTTTTTGGTGGATAAATTGAGCATTTTTTAAGTTTATTAAATATGAATAGCTCCATTGTGTAATAGGGAAATATCACACCCTGAACCCAGTAAATATCCATTGATATGAATATGAAAAGTACATGAAAAATGTGAGCATGGAGGAGGTGGAATTAAATGATGTATTGATCGACAATTTTCTTTCAATACTAATACTGAATTTTATTACAGATTACTGTCTTAGATCTGGATGATCAACATCTCTTCAAAATTTCCAACTTGGAAAAATTGGAACATTTAAGATGGGCATCATTTAGCAACAATAATCTCACTCGAATAGAAGGTCTAGAGTCTTGTCTTAATCTTGAAGAACTCACTTTGGATGGAAACTGCATTTCAACACTAGATGGTAATATATTTACCATGGTAGTGATCGTTTAGGCTGTTACACAATAGAAACCTGTTTTTTAGTGAAATGTTACAGAGCATGATTCTTTATTTGCTGCTAGTATTTTTCAAATATTTAAAAATCTGAACTCTAGCTTCTCAATGTATCTTTAACAAAACTGAAGTGATGGAATTAGAAGAAAGATTTATTAGAATTTATTTTTAAAATCTGCATATTTATAAATGTTTACTGTACAGCTGATCTAACTACTATTGCATGAATATTATATACTGATTTGAAAATCAGGTCTGAAATCTACTGTGAGCTATGAATTCTGTGTGAAGGTGCAAATTAACTTCAGTTCCCCTTCTCACTCCCAATCCATGCTCCCAGATGTGATGCTGGTAACTCCCATGTTCCCATTCCCAGAATTTGTTTTACCCTCTGTGTTATCCACCCTTTTGTACAACTCACTTTACACTATTTTGGTTTTTTTTTCAAGGAATTTCAAAGCTTACCAAACTTACAAGACTTAGTGTAAATAACAATCATCTCACCAGCCTGGAAAGACATGTGTTTCAAAATTTGTCTCATCTTCATTACATCTCAGTTGAGAACAACAACATCAATTCTTTAATCGGCTTAAAGAAAACCTATTCCCTAATAGAGCTATACATAAGTAATAATATTGTATCTACCAATCAAGAGATACACCATTTAAAGGTAAATATGGGTTTCTTATTTCAAAAATTATTTTGATTCTTATTAGAAGTACCATCTTTCCCCACTTTAAATCAAAGAAGTTATACTTAAAAAACATATTTGGAGTTTCTGCCCATTAGTGCTATGTTCATCCAAGCTTACATTTGAACCCAAAGTATTTAGAACCTTGCTCATTCCTAAGAAGACAGAGATACTCAACCTTTAGTTAGATTGTGTCTGAATTTTTTTGCACAGAGTTGAGTATCATACATACTTGATAGGCTAAATAAAGCCTTACAATCCATGGAATAATTCTGCGGGTTATGTCAAGTAAAAAACCAGCCACACCTGCAGCAACTTTAGTTCTTTTTGGCTTGATTAGAATGCTAACATATATACTGCAAACTTTGTTGGCTGGAGACTGACGTGCTAACTCCTACTTATGTTCAGACTACAAAACTGGGGGGGGAGCACAAAGCTTTTAAGAAAATGTCAATATAGTTTACACTCACTTGAAGGGCTTTCTATGTGGATTGAGCAATGCAAAGATGTTTTAATCTAAATACAGAAGTTTGGATTTTGTTAAATGATTTCATATTTTTAACTCATGCAAATGACAGGTGAAGAAAAAGCTGAAAACAAAGTAGACTGAATGCACTTGTGTATGCATAGTTTAAAATGATTAAAATCAATGTTTTTTTTCTTCTCAGGGTTTAACTAATCTGATAATTCTGGACATGAATGGAAATCGAATAGTCTCGAAACAAGATAACTACCGATTATATGTATTATTCCATCTTCCCTCTCTGAAAGCCTTAGATGGCATTGCAGTAGTAAGTTCTTCTGTATACAAGTTTTTACTGTAACTTTTGTTAAATCACTCTTTTATAAATAAGGACCTTGCAGATCGGACTGGTCAATATCATGTGTGGAATCTCTTCATATTATCTGCTTTTGTCTCCCCTTATTACTCTTGAGGTAGAAATTGTCTATTTTTAACAGTACCTACCATAACAGGGTACTTCCTGGAATTTCAACTACAATTATGGAGCATCAGCACTTCTAAAATCTATGAAATCAATGTGCATTACTTACAAATCTATATTTCATACAAACTCAGATCACACAGATTGTCTCCATGAATTTGTTCCATAAGAAAAAGCCAAAATAACACTTACTACGTTACTTCGATTCCAACCATGTTCCTTGCTTATACTGCTATANCACAAACTCAGATCACACAGATTGTCCCCATGAATTTGTTCCATAAGAAAAAGTCAAAATAACACTTATTACGTTGATTCTAACCATGTTCCTTGCTTATACTGCTATAATGTAGCAGACCATTTCACATTCCCTTAACAGGATCCAACTGAAGGAGAACGTGCAAGAGATTTGTTTGGAGGCAAACTCACCTCTGATATGATTGCAGATAGACTGGGGCATTCAGACTTCACAGAAATGCAAGAATTAAATTGGACAGCCTCTCATATCAGGTGCAGTACTTTTTCAAAAGTGCATTATCTGTTAAAAGTAGCATTTAATATCGTGGTTAGAACATGAAAATCTAAAGGCAGAACCTGTATTTAGCAGGCATGGCTGATATCCCCTACTGTTTTAGGCAAAGTTCTCTTGACTGATCCCTAAAATGAAAGTAATTTTACATTGCAAAAGGTTATTTTCCACCGTTTCACTGAGTACTTCCATTTTTCATTCAGAGGATGGTGCTGCCTGTGAAGTTTGACAGAAAATAGAGTACCTGCTCCAGGGCAGTAGCTAGAAGAGAGATCCTCTTGTATCAAAACCCAGTTGGACTGATTGCTTTCAACCTAAATTTGTTTGAAGAAAGAGCAGGCACCTCATATTTATGTGCAGGCTGTTTTTTCCCATCCTCTGATTTCTTAGGGAGCTGCCTTGACCATCATAGATCTATGAGAACTTAGGGCAAGAATGACCTGTGAATAATTGCATTAAAAGCATCCTTAGCTGAACAGTATTCAGCCAAACCTGAAAGTGATGAAAACAGGCCAAGAGAGTCAGAACTTGTATTCCACTAATGTGCTATAGAAGTAAAAAGAGTAGAATCTTTTAGGTCGTTGCCTTCAGTGTCAGAATGAAATTGCTTGTTACACAACTGCTTATTTTTTTTGTGATGTTTTCATTAGGGTGTTTCTTTCATACAATCATGCTAAGGATCTGCTTATGCTATGTTATCTCCTATATATGTTATCTAACTTTGTTGTCTGTATTCTAAACCCATAATTATGTTCTTTACTCGATTCAGAACTGTAGAGCTGGTGCCAGCAGACCAGTTCAGAAATGTCTGCAGTGTGAATTTGCAGAACAATAATCTCACATCTTTCAGTGGTTTAATCTTCCTGCCTAATGTGAAGGTGAGTTTGTAACATCATCTTTTCTATAGGTATAGTACTAATGATAACCTATTTTCCTTTGATAGAGGAAAAAAAAATATAAAACAAACAAACAAAAAAATATCCTTTAATCTCCTTTTCCCACTGTTTTTGTGGGTTTTGTAACATCATTAATCAGTCAGCACAAAGCTGGTGAGTAGGAAAATGTACACTGAATTGCAACAGTTGTTGCAATTTTATGATATTGCAGTAAACAAATTCAAAATCAATGAATTGTACCAAATTTTCTAAGCCTTTATCACTTTAGGTTGGGCAATCATGTTTCTAAAAATCAAATTTCTGTAGCAAAAAAAGTGTAATTGTCAGTTTTACTCATGTGTTGACAGAGCAGCATTCTCTTTCATTAATTATGTTTGGTTTGTGCAGGTGTTGTGTCTGAACTACAATCGCATCGAGTCAATTCTGCCTAGGCAAAAGTTCCCAAATCAGCCAACAAATAGGCAACAGCTGTTCCAAAAGGTGACCTCTAGTGGCTATGGACAGCAAGGACTTTCCAAAGGAAGGAGGTACCATAGCTTTTAAGACGTGTTTTTTTCTCTCTTTTACTGGGGAAGAAGGAGGTGTCTTCCATGTCAATATCCAGGGTCTCTCTTTTGCTTTCCTGCCTTGAAGAAGCCCAGTAACTTCTTGTACTTGTTTTGCCCACTCATCACCCATTTGATACAATCTGGTTGACTTTCTTTCCTAGTTTCTTTGTGGGCAACTGGTTAAGTCACTTCTTCATCAAATTAATTATTGCAGTATTCTGCCATCTGTTCTCTGAGTTATATTGCATAGATGGGTAGGCATATCTTGAAGTTTTTTCATCTTCCAACAATGGAATTAATTTTCTGTAGCAGAACCATCTACCTTTCTCTAGCCACTATTTTGATCAGGGAGAGCACGGGCAGAGCATGAGCTCTGATTAGATTGATCATTGATATCCTATGCGTGCGGTCTGTGGTTAGATTTACATAACCTTACACTGCAGAATTATATCAGTGTGAGTATTGTACTGAGACTTACTGCACTCCTTTAAGCATGATCTGTGAAAACTGAGCAACCTTATACTGTATAGTATTCTGTTGGCAGTCACAGCCACTTTCTAGAATCAGTGATCTCAGCAGATTCACACTATAGTAGTTTCTAGAAGCATTTTTTGCATATTCCTCTGAAGTTCTCCTGCTATATTGTATCTAATCTAAGCAATCATTTATCCTGCCAATAAACCTCATTTACTTTGCTCATTTTATAAGTGGTATTCTTTTTCTCATCCTCTTAAACAGAAATTTCTACTTTCTTTCTTCCTTTTGCCATCAACTTTAGGTCAGCCTGCGTCCTAAAGAACATTTTCAAGTCACCTTTCAGTGTGCATTTCTCATCTGTGCACTGTGTTAGGACTGAAAATTCTGGGGCTTGTCAAGATTCGTTTACTCAGTTCTTCATGGAGAAATGTACAACATCCATAGCCAAATTTGGTTTTATCCTATCAGACAAGACTTGCAAAGTCACTGTGCAGAATTCCCTCTATATGTTGGTCAGATTTTGTAAAGTGATAGTGACAGAGCATCAAAGAATCCTGCAAAACCTTGTTATTTGTTTCTGTATTTCTCAAGAGCGTGCCCAGCACTTGTCTTTATTCTTACATATATTCAGCATTGACATTATTTTGCTTTTTCTCTGGGGTGTGGGAATAACATGAATTTGTTTCAGATCCTATGGAGAAAAATTACAGGGAAAGAAGCACATGTGTTGACGGACCTCATAGTTTCCTTTCGTAACATTGTGACGTGTGCCCGTTTTGCTCATGTTACTCATCTGCTCCTATATAAGAGATGAACATTCTTTACACAAATTGGGAACTCAAAAGGAGCCTGACATAATTTTTTATTTACTACAAGGATTCTTCTGATAAGTGGGATCTTTTTACGTTAATGCCTTCCTGTTTCTTCCCCTTAACCTCTTTAAATATTGACAAAATGTTAGATTTGTTAGAAACTATTGAAACTTGANAGAAGCACACGTGTTTACGGACCTCATAGTTTCCTTTCATAACATTGTGACAAATTCTGTGCCCGTTTTGCTCATGTTACTCATCTGCTCCTATATAAGAGATAAACATTCTTTACACAAATTGGGAACTCAAAAGGAGCCTGACATAATTTTTTATTTACTACAAGGATTCTTCTGATAAGTGGGATCTTTTTACATTAATGCATCCTGTTTTTTCCCCTAACCTCTTTAAATATTGACAAAATGTTAGATTTCTTAGAAACTATTGAAACTTGGCTGGTGTTTTCATGAAAGTCAACACAAATAATCCATAATGTTTCTTAGCTAGCTTTTTCAAATTAGGCTTATTCAGAGTCTCTGATTTTAAAATGTCAAGAGTTGCTCAGTAGCTGCTACTTAACAACATTTAAGTCAATACTGAAATGGAAATGATTTTGAAATATTTATTAAGCACTGCTGTATTAATAGTTCTTTTATCTTCAGCTAGCAATGGTCTAACATCATTGTCAGGTTATTTTTATTTTTGACTCTTTCTTATTGTCCTTTGTGCTACAAGCCATTGATGTCTCCTTATGCTCCTTTGCTCCTTTCATCCTTTTTTTTTGTACAAATTTTTATTTCCTGCTGTGAATTTCTTTATTTTTTCCACTTACTGTTTTAGTTTTTATTTTTCTACTAAGTTGGTACTGGCTTTTTAAAAACTGCTGTATTCTTTCTTAATTGTGAGTCCTAGGAACAAAAGTGTTCTTAAACCTTCTGCCGTTTCCATTGATACTTTCTCCAGATGTTGAATTGGCTCTGATTTTTTGTAGGTTTGTGAGGTAAGCCTGCGTTAGTTACTAATATATATATTACATGTTTACAAATATCAGCATGACAATATTGCATATTAACATCCTGCTTGGATATTGTTTTGTTCGTGCTGTATGAATGTAATCAAGTGATGACTATTAACATCAAAATTTAATGGTTTCATGGAAGTAGAAGTTGCTCAGCACAGTGTATCATTAGTTGGGTCATAAGGAAGGAAGGAACAAAGCTAAAATTAGAACCTCTTTTTCTGCTTGTCTTTCTTAATTTATTACCTGATGCTACCTAGTTACATGTCAGATGCAGCAGAAATGAAGCTTTTACAAGCGAATTAGTGAAGCACTGCAACATATTTTATTTTGTCCCAGTGTCTTCCAGATGTTGTGAGAATACACAAAAGGTTGTAAATAAATATTTTGCTAAATTAAACAGCAATTTCCAGCTGTTTTTTTTTCCCCATGTCCTCAGACTTCTTGCAAGCAGAAAAGTGGTTTTCTGTATATTATTTTTGTGGTCTGGACCCAGAAATTTTCACCTAACTTCCACAGACTGGAAGTTTGTATATGGAATACTTCTAGCTCATAGTAGTAGATTTCTTCCAATATCATCGGATTTATGGCATATATATTTATAGTTCCTATGAAATCTGACCAGTGATTAGAAGTGAACTCCTAATCATTCATATATACTCTTTGTAATTTCTTTGAGGGTGAGAGATTCTAAAGTTGACTAAGAAAAACTATGACCTTATACTCCTGTTTATTATACTGCCGTAGGGATGCAGCATTTGTTGGAAACTTGCCTCCAGTAATGCAGAGCCTGGAAGTTCTTCATCTAGGCTACAATGGAATTACTAACATGGCCCAGCTACAGCTTAGCAGGCTAAAAAACTTGAAACTTCTGTTTTTGCAGGGTAGGTAATAACATATTTTCCATAAATGCATTCAGCCATTTTACAGTGTATCCCTAATATCCAGACTTTGGATTCATAGGTCTCTGGTCTTGACCCCTTTAAGAGTTATGCCCTTCCTTTTGTTCTGGCCATGGTTCCAAGACAGAAGAGTAAAATTCCTCCCTACTGGGTTACTGCAGCTCAATTCTCTTTCAAAAGAGCAGAGCAGGACAAATAGCAGGGGCTAGACATGTTTGTCAGTTTGTGGCCAGCAAGTAAATCCAACTGAGGACATTTCCTCTTCTATAAGCAATTCTGATTATAGTGATTGACCTAGGTCTTGTTTCTCAGGAACCCAGATTTAATTAGGAAGATATTTTGAATTAAATAGGCATTGCCCATGGATAGAGTGAATCTGTAAGCCTGCCAATGCATTAGAAGTGGTCCAAAACCACATTTAGGAATTTAGGAAGTTCACAAGCTGCTTTTGGTCAAGATAACATTTGATTAAAAATGAATACCAAATGTATTAGAGATAATTCCATGCTTTTATCCCTGGTTGGTATAACAGGAAATTTTATCAGTCACATTGAAGGACTTGAAGGCCTCCAGTTTTTGCAGGAGTTGGTGCTGGATAATAACCGCATTAAAATGATCTCAGAAGGATCCCTTGCTAAACAGAATGCTCTTTTGGCTCTTCATCTGGAGGAAAACCAAATACGAAAATTGAACAGTTTGCAACCTCTGGTAAAATTACAGAAACTTTTTCTGGACTTCAATAGAATTCAGGTACACGCATTTTTGTAAATGGTGTAGATTCAATGGGTGAAATGTTGAGGATTGTGTTCAGACAAAATTCTCATTCTCTTCTATGACTTTGCCTGAGTAACATTACCATTATTTTCCCCAAAACATACATACTGGCTGAAGGATTTCACAGAACTCTCTTTATATGGTCTGTCTTTTGGACAGGAATTATCTGAACTAGAAAAACTTGAAGTTATTCCCAGTCTTAAAGTGCTCTCAGTACATGGAAATCCAGTGAGTATATCAGTTTGCACTGTTATCTAAATCAGATTTATATTCCAGTTTGCATGCTTGGTATTTACCCTTTCTAAATCATTGAAGCTATTAAGAATTCTTAAGTATCTATTATTATTCCACTAGTATATATTTAACCTAACCCTAATGATCACATTGCCTCACCAGGCCTGTCTCGGTGCTATTCCGTGATCAGAATGCCCTTTTTCTTAGCACACTGTTCTTCAGAGTGCTGCAAGATAAATTTAAAATATATGTTTGCATGAGTATGTTACCATGATCAGCTGTCCTTTCAATATTCAGTCAGACACATGAAAACAGGGCAAAGAATGTTAAAGTATATCTGAAATATTTGTTTTTATTTCAAAATTGCTCAATAGAAATATTTTGTTGTTATTTTGTGTAGCACTCCCAAAAATGTCCCAAAGGCGAATTTTAGTTTTCTTCTCTCTTTTCCAGCCATGCTCCTATTTTTCATTGAGGTATTCTTGGTTTGCCTTTTCTCTCCCTTGTTTGGGAACAAACCACTGGAACACTGTTAAGACCAGGCTAAACTTTCTGGTTTTATGGATATATAGCTATGGGACAGAAGATGGGCAACCCTTCCACAAAGGCAGAAAAGACATCGCTGGTAGCTGTAAAGGGGCAAGTAGAACTCAGTGGGGCCAAATTTATGAATAAAATTTGTAGAAACTTAGCTTTATATATTGAAGTATTTGGCACTACTGAGTTTAAAGTAACATTAAACATAAATGGATATCAAAAATACATTTTCATTGCTGGTGCTTATTTTAAACAGAGCCTTGAAGATCCAGCTGAAAGCCTGAATTGTAAACATTCCTTAATTTTTTTACCATAAACCTGCAGATTTCGACCTAAAGCTGGGAACACAGCTTTCCCACAGGGGATAAAGCTGGGAACACAGGGAGGGGAGAAGGTCGGGGCAGGCTGGAGCATTGACACATATGACACAGTCATGTACCCTGTTTTCAGCAGCTAACTTAAAGGAATTGATTTTGGGCTTGTGACATTTTCCAAGCCAACTCTCAAAGAGTTATAGAGAAAGTGAACTGGCTTCTGAATCAAATGATAGGAGCATCTCCAGCAAACTATGAACATCACCCAGTAATGGCAAGAACAGTCATGGCAGCATTTCTATTCCTAAGAGAAAAAGCAAAGCAGATTCCTCTTAGGAAATGTTGTTCCAGGGTTTTCTTCTTTAGAAAGAAACAAGTCTATCAGGTTTAGACGTCTCCTGAAGAGGATTGAGGGGGTTGTCTGAGCGATCTCCTGTTCAAAGTGGCATTAAGGAGAAGTACACCTCAGATGATATTAGTAAGCATCAATTAGTACCTGACCGTGAGGTTTAAGCATCTGCTGTTAAGAGGTATAAATTAGCCCACAATGTGTCTATTTGTCCATGTAATTGTTCAAGACTGCTTAAACATTGCTCGCTGATAGTAACTTGTGCCCAATTGGATTCTGTTTCTAGGAGAACAGCATTGATGTGAGATTTGGTAGACGTGGTAAAGATACTATTAGATTCTCTTCTTGGACAGGGTTTTCATTTTTAAGTTAATGTATATTTTCTTTATACAGATTTCTTTCAAGAAGAACTACCGTCCTTTGCTTTTGCTTCGACTGCCAACCCTACAAGTGTTAGATGGAACTGCAGTAAACACAGAAGAGAGGATGAGAGCTGACTACCAGACACTGGCACAAGTAAAACAAATATTATAATCAAACTGCAAGACCAAAATTCAGGTCATCTATGATGGGTGTCTAATGTAGTTACCACAGCATTAAAATAGTTTTTTTTCCTTTCTATATTGCTTCAGAGAGTCTATCTGAGGTTTTCTAGTCAGGAGAAAGAAAAACACCTGCTCCCTCTCTTCCTCTCAGAGCAATAACATATGATAGAATCTCTCTATCATCCTGCCAAGCAGATGTCTCCTCTTTGGCTATCATGTTTCCTTCACTGAATTGCCTATAATGGGCATTCCAATACAAACCAAACACATAGAATGTAAAAGGCTCATTAGATTCTCAGGCTTATCTGTCTATGAGTGTAGATGGCACCATAGATTTTACAGTCCAGAAATGTGACATTTGCCCCCAGTAGTACCTTATACTTACCCTGAGGTTCCATGCACATCCACATTTCCAGCAGAGTTTACCCTTAATGCATATGCTTCAGAAGTTGGAACACTTTTGAATGGGCCCAACCACAGATAGAAAGAAGTCCTGGGGAGAAATTCCATTTGCAGGTGCAGTTCTGCTGAACCAGACCCCTGTGCATAGCAGATGTATACCAGTGTCATGAAAGTATGTCCATGCTGAACATAAAAATACGTATTCAGAAATACCAATTCTTTCACAGGGAATAAAATAGGAAATCTGTTTTTTTGAACATCAAAAGAGTTTTAAAAACTCTTATCATTATGTTATTCCATAATGCAGTATCACACTGATATTGCACGAAGGTTCTAAGCCAAAATTTCAAGGTGCAATATTCACCATTATCTGCTCTTTTTTTCCTTGACAAATGGGATTATTGCCAAATGTATTTGCATTTCTCTTCATGCTGATCCGTGTTTTCATAATTTTTCTCAAAAATATTTTGATAATGCAATATCATCTTCTCTGGTCTTGAAAGATTTTGTATTGTCTTCATCCATTTAATATACTGCTACAAAGATAGTAATTCTCATTTATTTCTTTGCCCATAAAATTGTAGTTTCATCTTAGCTCTCACTTCCATCCTGTTGAGAGTGGAATCATGTCCTAACAGCTTGACATGCAGTTGCCTACCTTGAGCTGGTCAGTATTACCAGTCATCAGTTCGCACTTGTTCACTGCCATATTTCTGTCACTGCAGCTCCTTTTATGACTTGGTGCTTCATGGACAAACTGCATTGTAATTCCCCTTCAGACCTTGCTCTGAAATTCTCCCTGATGATGAAAGCAAAAGAAAACTTGACAGTTGGGCATCTGCAGAGATCACTTTGTCACACTGACCGGTTTTATTTCTCATTTTTGCTCTCGTGCTCACCCATCTGTCAGGCTGTCTGCATTCATTGGGTGCATTTCATCTCATTTTACAGTATAAACTTGCTGGAACAAAGACTTCTAGAGGATTCGCTATCAGGTTTTCTAAATACAATAGTAATAATGACAGCAGTAGCTCTCCTAAGAGAAGAGGCTGAACCATCATGAACTTCCTACAGATAGAAGGTTCATTGTCTCTGGTTCTTTTTATCATTAAGATCCCACCAACTCTCACCAGAGTTTGTTGTCACTACAGCAGACCTTTGTTTTACTATGAGTTCGTGAAACTTCTCCAGAGTTTTATTTGAGAAACAGAATTCTTTCCTGGCATCTCAAGAGACTGTAGTGTGCATTTTAACCATCCGTTTCTCCGGAAGGTTCAGTGGAGAGTAATGAGGTGACCTGGAGTCGTCTCTCACCCTGTATCTTCCAAGCTCTTCAAGTCCTCTCTTCAAGTCTCGGTTTCGTATTTGTGGAACACAATACCTGTTCTTTACACATTTGAAACCCGAGTACTGAGGATGACTGGAAGCATGAGTGAGATCAGCTTTTTTTCCTCTCCTTGAGGTATTTTTTTCCTCAGACTCCTTTGCACTGTGCCTTGTGGAAGAAAAGCACTGCCAGGAGGAACCTGCACCATGATGCTTTGTTATTTTTCTGCCTCAGTTATCCCCTTAAACTTACTGCCAAGATGCTCTCACCGTACCAAGCCATGTCTACGCTGTTGCTGAGCTGCAGCTTGCTGCACTGAACTTAATCTTTTTCCTAATATCTTATGCTCCCCAAATCTATGTGTTATATCCATATTGTATCCTTAGACATAAGTTCTTGTGACATAAACATGTCATTGTATACCCTTTAGTATGATACTAGCTTTGAGGTACGACAGTAATTATTTAATGCTGTTATTAGTGATATCTTCACTGGTTTGTCAGCTCTAAATCTTAACATTCGTGGTTGGACACTGCCCAAATCAGATGGGTTCTGTATGGAAACATCATCCCTCAGAAATTTGCTTTCACAGATCGCTATCTGGCCGCATTAATGTCTCATTTTGCAGATTCAGGACCTTAGTAAGTCAGTGTCCTAATGAAACACATTTTGCCTCTTGAAGCCACAATGCTTGTATACAAGAGTTCAAAGCACTTGTGGATTCAGTCATTTCATGTGCAAATGTTTTATTTCAAAACTGACCTGAACTTTTATTCATTGGACATCACTTAAATAAAAACCTGGCAGAATGCATAAAGCAGCAGAAGCCACGTTAAGACAATATCTGTAGAGGAATCTGTTTTATATTCAGGTTCAGTGAAGATGTTATACCTCATTAGCTACAACAGAACTGAACCATTTTCTCATTAGATCATTCAAGTGGAACATCACAAAAGATTTTTCAAGTTTGTCAGTTGCATTTTAGTTGTGCTTTTTAAAGTGCTTGTTAGAAAACAAGAATTGAAACCGTATAGTATTGTTTAAGCTTAAAAAGTGCTTTTGATGCTAAGCTTCAAAAGAGATTTTCCCAGCAGAAAGTAGGTTAACATTTAATTTAGTACTACTTTAGGTTGACACCAGAGCACTCTGTACATAATATTATTTTCTTTTTTTTCATTCTATTGATAAAATCTCTTTAAGGTTTTCACTGCTGAATTAGAGTTGGTTTACAGGAGGCTAATCAATGACCATTGTCACTGCACTGCATGCAGCTTTAACAGAATTAGCAAATCTGCAACCAGGCACACAGCTTTGCATCGATTGCTACGGGAAGTTGTGCTCATGTACTGAGACTTATGAACTACTAAACATATCTGAAGATTATAAAGATCCTTCCAAAGCTGAATTTTTATCAGCCCCTTGCCAACCATCCACTGTAATTGGTTTACATATGGAAAACTATTGTTTTCCATCTTTCTTTTCAGTAAAATCAGTTCTAGTGCTTTACAGTAAGTTTGTTCTTGGAAGTATTCACAATTTTGTTCCAAGCACTTGAGTTTTGTAGCTAGTGATGCTTTTTAATGTAATTTTTGTAGATTCTGTTTTTGTCCAACAACTCATCTAGAAAGTTCAATAGTAAATCTTAAGCCAATGAAAATAATTTAAACAACTAACTCTTTACTAACAAAAATCAGTAATTACTGTGTAATTACTACAAAACAACAATAACAAAAGACATTTCTATCATAAGGGCCAAGTTATTGAATGTTTGTTTTCGTTTTTCCTTATTTTATCAAGGAATTCCAAGTTGCAAACTCCCCAAAAGGCTGTGGACTTCCTGCAGGGGCAGCAAATTTTCCAAGATACACTCCTCTCAGAATAAAAAAACTGAATCTGAATGAAAACTTAAACCATTTCTTTGACTCTGGTTTTACCTTTCATCACAAAATTGAAAAGCCTGTACTGACTGTGTCAAATAAAAGTAAGCATAAACAAACATTAAAAGTAAGCATAAATAAAATATTCCTTTCCAGAATATTTCATGTAATTAATACTCCCTCATGCTACATATTACATGGTCCATATAAAACAGTTTTAACAAGGGCATTTTGCTCTTCCCAGGGTGTTTTGCAAAACAGTCTGTAATTAACAAATTCTATTTACATTTAAAACAATGAATATCGGAGCAATTAAAAGTATTTTTTATTTTGCAATAGATTCACATGCCCGTAAGTTTCTAACACTTTCCACAGCTGGGAAATACATAACTTTTCAGGAGGAATAGATATATTTTCCAGGTGTTCTTCTCCTTAGTTTTTGATCTTCAGATCTTCAGACTCAGTCTGAGTCACTGATTGAAGAATTAGCCTTTCAGAGTTTTCAGAAGCTTTACTTTTTTTTTTTAATGATTTATTTGGATGTTAAGCAATCAGCAACAATTTCAATCTGTAAATTAAAATTTTAGGTGTGCTAAAAGCTCGAAGGAAATGATGTAACCATCATTGTTCTGGCTAGGAAAATTAGGAGGAAGAAAAGGGGAATGAGTGAAATTCTTGATGATTAGTAGCTGGGTAAAACTGCGCAGGGAGAATATCCATGTGCATTTTGTGTTGCAGATAAGTCTAAGAACCCAGGAATTATAACAAATAATCCTCGAGGCATCCATGCAGAAAGAGCTCTTTGGCAAACCAGAGGAGCAGCAGCTAATCTAAACCATTTGGCGCATCACAGTGCTACTTCCCAAAGCACCCAGCTGCATCAGAACAGCAGGGAAAATAAAGGCAGGTGAGGCTGCTCCCAGGCTGAACTAGTGCTTTTTGTTTTCTTGCTTTTGCATCCAGGTACTTCTCGTCCTTCTTTTGACTCGCGTGCCAAAAAAGATTACTTTTCTTTCTCCAAGTGCTGCCAGTTTTTCTTCTTAGTTTCCAGCTCAGTTTCCACCAAAAATGTGCTTTCTCCCCTTCTTCTGGTAAAACTCAATGCATCTAGAAAGACAGAGGAGAAAACAACTAATAATTTTGCAATTAGAACAATGACTCTAAAATTGGGTCAGCTGTTTAACAGAAATAAGCTTGTATCACCCAAATCCCTGTTAATCCTATTCTATTGATAGCTCAAGACTATGGGATTTATTCTTTGTTTTGGGTTTTGATAAGTAATCAAAAATATTAAGTACAGGAGCAGGAATGCAAGACGAAGCTGTTACTGTGGCTAAATATATCTGAAAATTGTGGAACTGATAACAATATCTTGCTATTACTGAGTGCCAGCAACAAAAATAGGCCAGTATGTAATAAAGTATTACACTAGTTTTTCTTATTGTATCAAATATTTCTCTACAATGGGGAAATGAACAGACAAGTTTGATGCTATGATTTTTACATTTCCATCTTGATTAAAATCTACTGCCTGAAAACATTCCTTCAGAATCAGTTGTGTAGATGAGTGGGATGATTCTTTGTGGAATCAATATATATAGTTGCTTTTCTTGAAGGATTCAGTCCCAAATGGGCATTTCTCTTAGGCATATTTCACATATTATTACACCTGTAAACCATGGTATGAGCCTTTTCCTTGCTCGAAAACTGTGTTAAATAACTGTGAGAAAGAGAGACAGCTGTTTAAGGGTCTGTCCCCAATTATTTTTCTCACACATCCACTTACAATTGGTATTTCCATCTGCACAAAGGTGATAGGAATCCTCTGAAAGGGTAAAACACTTTGAGTGAACCTTATTCTACAAGGTAGTACCATACTGATACACATATTACTGATAAGACAGCACTGATCAGAGGCAGTGGCATTACTCATCAGGACTGATTACCACAGGGAAAATTCCCCCTAAGCATAGATTGAGGCTGGGCTTTCTTCACTGAACTGAATTCTACCTTAACTACATACTATCCAGGATACTTTTACGGGCACTGGGTGAGGTTTCACTCATAAAGTGGGGTTTTCTGGCTTAAAGCAGGATGTATGACTCCTTCCCCATGTTGTGAATTGAACACAAAAAAAAAACACATGGACACCATGTATTTTTAAATAAGATAGGTGAGAAGCTGTAGCAAGAATTCTTTTACTAGGTATGTTTGCCTTTCTGCTCATGCCACGTGTTCTTTCATCTCTTCCCATTTCTCCCAGCATGTTGTAATATTACAAAACTACATAAAGAGTCTGTGAGGTTCAAATTTAATTTTCCTTTTATAAAGGAAACGCAAAAAGCACGCAAAAATTAGGAGAACACAACAAAGGCATCCAGATAGTCTTAAAAAGTTTTTGCCTGTGATTAAGCCATCCTAGTGATGTCATCCCAGATTAGATGAAGTGATGTTCTGGGACAAATCGGAGCTTTCCCTTATCCCTCGTGGCATCACTTCAGGCAGTTTAAGCTATTCATGTATCCTGATTGTATGTTTCCTACCTTACTGTAGTTTTCTTTAAAGTATTATCTTCCTTGAGTTTTTTGAGTTTACAACACTCAGCTTGAGGATAGGTTTACCATCTTTTAGTGTTTTTACATTTATTACTGATATTTGCGCATTAATTTCTATTTTAATTGAACTTATTTTTAATAATAGGAAATTCATACAACCCTAAATAAGAGACCAAGCAAGAATGCTTTTATTCAGTTTTCATTATTTCAGGTGCATGGGATCTATCTTTAGTCTCTCTCATTTTTTTCTTTTTTAAACTTCAGGGAAGATTCACTGCTGTATCAAAGCAAAAAGACAACAGTAACCATTTCATCTGTGTTGACACTTGCTTTGCATCACCAGAAAGTGCAGAGATACTAATCCATGCATGTCTTCCTTAATTTAAAATCACTGAATTCGTTTGTATTGTAACATGAATTCAAAACGGACAATGACTCATGGAGAGAGGAAGAGCCAAGACCATAAGGTTTCATTTTTAAGGTTTCTTCCGATCTGAAAATGCTTTTTCAATGCCAAAGTTCTGTTGCATTTGCTCCAGTGATATTCATGCAGCCAGGAGATGTTTTACGAGAGCTACAGTTCATTTACCCATGTGGACTTTAATTCACTGTTTCCAGTCTCCTGTGCTAGGGAGTCCTGGAACTCTTGTGTGAGTACTAGTGAATAATAGCTGTGGATGCCACGGGGTGATGGGCTGATGCACCAGTATTAAGGCGGTTATCCTTTGGAGTCAGCAGAATCTTGCCCTAAGTCTATTCATGACCTATGTAATCAAAACATGCTTTTTTATTAATAACTTAGCTTTACTGCCACCTAATTTATTTGTGTAGTCTATATATAATGTAGTCTATATATAATGTAGTCTATATATAATATATATAATATTTCTCTTGAAAGCTTAAAATTAATATGTTTCTCCTCTTTTTGATCAGGAGAAACAACCTGTACAGGAAGGCAAAGCTCTTGAAAGATACCGTTTCATCTCATTCTGTTTCCTAAAGTAACAAAAGGGTTTGCTTGAATTTTCTTAGATTTCCTAGAGGTTTCTAGAGCCCCGGCACAGGCTGCCCAGAGAGGTTGTGGAGGCTCCTTCTCTGAAGATCTCCCAACCTGCCTGGATGCCACCCTGTGCCCCGTGCTCTGGGTGTCCCTGCCGGAGCAGGGGGTTGGACTGGGTGATCTCTAGAGGCCCCTTCCATCCTCAACCATTCTGTGATTCTCTGATTATTCACTCTTTTAGAAGCTCATTTATGTTTGGAGAAGGCAAAAGAAAAGTAGTCTGAATCCCTATCTACCGTGCGAAACTGAACTTTGTTTTCATCAGTGGAGTCCCTATGACAGCCTCTGCTTGTAACAGAACTTTTTATTTGTTTGTTTTGAATATTAAGATATTCCAGCCTTCAGCATGCCCATTTCTAATTATCGTAGTTGTAAATCATATCTCAGTAGACAGCAAGCTCCACCAAAAAGAGATGATCAAAAAGAGGTATTTGAACTGGAATGGAAACACGTGTGTGTGTGTGAGTGCTGGCTTTTTATCCTGCAGTGGCATAAAGTAATAGGGGATCACTACATCCATCACCCAGTTGTAGATGAGAGTGATAATGAGATCATGCATTATTATCTTATGGGGTTCTTTCAGGTCAAGTTCTGGGACACAGGCTCCCTCGCGTTGGGTCTGTACAGGTTTCATGCTGTGATTATGCAACTGGAGCAGCTTTGAAAGCTTTTGAGTGTCCGGAGAAATCAGCAAGTTAAATTGGACAAAGTTAACGATGCAACAGTATGTTTATTAACTTCTAAAGGCATAGTGCTCTGCTTGTCATTTGTGAAGCACACACTCATGTGGGGAATATGATACCTGATTTCAGTGGGATTGGAACTGGTGATGTGTTTGGGTCTTGCAGAGCCAGCAAAGCAATAACTACGTGTTTATAAATCCAGTCCGAAGGGACTTCAGTATCTGATCCTGATCTTCTTTGTGAATGACCTCTTCATTAAACAAAAAAAATTATTAAAATTCTTGAAAAGCACATGTTAGCACATGAAAAGCACATACGTTAAAATCTAAGCCTATATATATTAGTGACAGAATTCCCTCAGCAAAGTCCTGATTTCATCCGTGAATTGAACATAATAAAGGTACAATAGCATCTGCCTTAACAGGCTGTTAATGTCTTAACTTCCCTAAACTAATGTATATATATATATTTTTAAGCAGAGTCTCTATGGTTTGACTTTTAGTTGTTTCTTTTTTTTACAGGAAGAAAGCCATTAGCATCTCCAAAGTGAATTTACCGTAAGAGTCAATAACATCTTTGAAAATGAGAGAACCTGTGAAAAATTCTTCCTAAGGATTGCTTCACAAACTTAAGTGGTGTTCAGGGGGGAGAATTTGGCCTTTGTACTTGCATTTCCAATCACAGTACAAAAATTAATTATGAATGAATGAAACATGAATTAACTAATAAAAGTCTTGAATTCAGTAAAGCAAGTGTCTATGCATGTAAAATATCTGAATCCTAAGGGACGTGAAGAGATTCCTTTGGCTTGTTCTGTTTTCACTCACCTTATTATAATTTAGTAAACAAATTCCTGAATTTAGTTGACAAATAGTCTGCAGTCAATGTGATTTCTTCAGATTTCCACTGCTAAAATGTAAGGTAGAGTTTGATCTCTTCACTATATTCTTTACTGTATTTTTCTCTCAACAGCCTCATGATCTGAATTAATTTCAGTTTTAATACACTGGGGAAATATCATGGATCATGATATAATGAATTTGAATTTTCTTGTGAAGTTAAAGAAGAAAGTTGGCAATGTGTATTGAATCAAGGTTTTACGCTGGTAAATTTACAATGTAAATTTTGTTTAGCTGTTCAGAAATGTACTTATATGCAATAACAAAAATTGCCGCTTGGTTATAATACATTTATTTACTATATCCACGAGGACTTCATAGGTATATATGTATATGATCATATATGTGTCTGTGTGTCTGTGTATGCATGTATGAACAATATAGGAATTGTGTTCATATATGAACACTAAAAGTACATCTGAATGTAGATTATGGACCTCAATATTGCACTCATTTATAAAACAACAATATTTAAATTTGTGTTTTTGTATGTCACAGGTATAAATGTCACTGGTATAAATGACCAAACTATCACCATTATTCTAACTGCTTATTGTTGGTAAAACTGTAAGTATTTTAATGTTATTTAAATATTTTAAAAGTAAATGTTAGTAAGTTACCATGTTATTCTTTAAATAAAAGTGCTTAAAAGATTTTAGAGTGCTATCTCTAATGTAAGAGCTTACTTCAGAGGCTTAATATATTTTTCATCGCATTCACTTCACATATCAGGTCAAATGAAATGGCTACTGAAGTTATGGTGATTTTTAAATTTTGTAATTTGAGTTTGTGTGGTTAATTTCAAAACAAACATCATTTTCTGGGAATTGCACGTGTAAGAAATAATTATGTTCATATTTTTGACCTGAAGGAGAAATTAGTGTTAGGTTATTTGCAAGTAGATGGCAGGCAGCAGGAACAAGGCCTGTGAGCAGCCTGTAGAGACGGCTGTTTTGGTGAGACTCCTCATCCCGAGGTTTCTTTGTCTCGTGTGCACTTTGCAGCACAGCCACGAGGTGTCTTTGTTGCACTGTAGATTTCCTAGACCAGGGCCATCAACGCATCTCAGCAGTATATAAGATGACAGGAACTGCTCTGGCTTCCTCCAGGTTAGTGTACATTTTTACCAGTGTGAGAGATCACAGTAAAAGTTGAGGTCTCCTCTTGCTTTTTACAAGACCAGGAAAGACCAGCAAAGTGCTTTAGAGCTCAGTAAAGGTCTGTGAAGACAGCACAACCTGTCACACATCTTTGATCAGATTATCTTTGAATGTTATGCCCTAACATCCCGGGAAATAGGTCTGAGTGTCACCAGCTTTATTTTTTGCACAAAAAAAAATGGATTTCATTGCATCTAAAGGCTGCTACCTGGTTACAGAGAGGGTTGCTCATGGCAGGCCAGGTGGAAGGACCCCAGGAAGGACGTAGCAGTTGTGTTCAGGAGAGCGGTTTGACCTCTGCAGTGAGGCTACAGGAGAAGCTGCTCTTCCTGTAGACTCTAATGCACAACACAGCGAGTGCCAAATCAGAAATATGTGTGGACCCCCTGTAGCCTTCCTTCTCTGGACTTATCTGTGCTTGTGCATATTTTTTTAATTATTATTATGATTATTATTTCCATGTCTTTCAGGGATTTTAAATTCTGTCTTTGCCTATTGCCAGCATTTTTTTTGAGTGTAAAATTTTGTAATGGAAGCATAATTCTGTTCTTGGAGATAACTGCACTCCATTAAAACACACTTTCAACATCTCCGGATTTAGCAAAAAAGAAAAAAAATCCATTATGAGTAACAGTATAATTAAAGATAGTTAAATGGAGAAGCACCATAAATATACAGGACACTCACATTACCTAGCTTTTGGAATAGCTCTCTTCATGTCTAGGACACATGAAGATTTCATATCATATATATCAATACCATAAAATTAAAATCCAAGGAATTTCCTAAAATTTACCTGTCATCTCCCAAAATTAACTTGATATATTTAATAACATTTTGGTTGCTTTTAATCCATGCTCCTTGTATGCAACTGTGAACGTGATGACAGCGTGGCAGAAGGGCTGCAGCAGAAAGGCCTTGAGGTTGTCGTCTTATACGCATGCTTCTCTGGGGTAAAATTTGGGGATTGTTATCCCCAGCCATGGGGATATATGTTGGCATAGGGAGGGTGGTGGGGACCCTTCTCACCCCAGCTGAACTGTGTGTGTTTGTGACGAACCCCTGTGCTGCGGCCGCTGCCGTCAGACCAGGGCCAGCACAGGCCCAAGTGGTCAAACGCTCCACAGACAGCTCAGCAGGAAAACTTTAATCAGGTTCCTGACAAGAAAAGGGATAAACCTGCCAGGAAAATCTCAGATGAGGATTTAAAGGCAAGCGGCAGAGACATGAGCAGTGCTCTGGCTGGGTGCAGCCAGGATTGTCTGCATTTACTTATCGGTCTCTTCTGTGGGAAGGATCTCACTGGAAGCCTCTTCCGAGCATCCTTGTTGAATCCCATTCAGCGTGCTGTGAAGGGAGCAGACTTGCCTCTGCATACAGCACTAGGGAATTGGGCCCAGGAAATGTTAATGGTGCCACAGCAGAGAATAGTTTTGATGCTATATATGCATTAAAATCAGTGGGACATTTTGCCTGAAAAAAAAAAGAATGCAGAAGTGGTCCTTAGTTTTATTCTGGCTTCTGAGTCTAAAGAGCAGTGAAGCCTCTCTTTAGAATAAACACATTTTGCAGCCAGGCTTGTTACATACAGTCCGTGCAAAATACAAAATGAAAGCTTAGGGCCTGAAGAGCAGACAGATCTGCTGCAGAGGCCTCACTTCTGTGACTGTCCCCTGGGCACAACTGTGAACGCAGGAGTCTGTCTGTTGCCTTGTTGTATAATTTTGTATAAAGTTGATGGTTAAGAAAAACAAAACTTTGAATCTCCCCATCTGTGTATGCACACAGGCATTTAAGACATACTGTACCATTTCAGTAGCTCTTGTCTGTAAATTGTCACTCTTTTCATCAACCATTTAATTCTTCTAAATGGATTTTGCTCTTCTTCCCATTAAGGGTTTCTCCATTGCCTCCACGAAACATTATTTGCATAAAAGGACCTAAATAATTGATAAGAGGATGTGAGCAAGAGCTAGCACGCATCTTGGTAGGGGTTTGCTGGTAATCCCAGCGAGTCTAACACGTAGCTCATAGCTTGTTTAATGGGATGGAAAGTGACAGGGTTTTCTTGTATCTCTGCTATAGAACTCATAGCTTCTGAATGACCTCCTTGTACTTAGCTGCTTTTCCTGTTGATCTCGCTGCTCTTTCCCTCCATTAACGGGAGGATTCTTCAAGGCAGTGATACTGTATGCTGCAATTTGTGTCCACGTACTCCATAAAATAATGCCGGATTGTGTTATCAAAGTCAAAGTCTGGGAGTAGCTTTCATTTACAAGTGTGTTTGATGTTGAAATTAAACCTGAGTTTCATCTTGGGCCTTGTTTTTTTGTTTGTCTGTTTGCTTGCTTTTTTCCTTATTAAGACTTTTTGCTTGGAAAGACTCAACTGCAATTGTAATACTCAGAGCATGCAAATTAATTTTGATAGTGTTCTGTAACAGAAGTGATGTACCGAAACTCTGCTGCATTTTAGATGCCTCCATTTAGTGAGATGACTGTCAAAATGAATATATCCATTTCTGAAAGAGAAAAAAAAAACACACACAAGTAATATATCTTGTAAATAAAACATGTTTGACGGTTGTCTGAAAAATAATCCAAGAATAAATTAAAATCTAACAATTATTCTTCTAGAGCATTACAAAATTCTGAAGTGTATATTTTAATGATAACAGCAATATTTGGAGAGTCAGGAAACAGCTGGAACGATTAGTATTTGTTTGGTGAGGGAGCTGTCTCAGCTGCCCTGACAAGCAAGCTGCCATTTTCAATGTAATCACTTTTGATTCTAAAGCACTTGCTTTGCTTTTAACTTTGCGCAAACCCCCCTTGATATTTCTCTTTTTAAGGTAAGATGTATTTCCATATGTCTGTAAAAGTTTCCCTGACAATTCAGCAAGCTGTTCAGAATGACTTTCCTTACTCCTGTTGGGCGATTTGTGAAATGAGATTTCTTTGTTTATTAAGTGTACATGAGCATAATGTAGAACATACTTAATATCATTAACCATTGCACAGATGCTCTTTGCTGAAAGGAGACTTAAAAGTTTCACTGATTTAATTAACCTTTCTTTTTTTTTCTCCCGTTTATAAAGCAATTTATTAAGAACTTTTTCTATTCCTGATAAAATATATCAGGAATAGAAATATATCAGTTCTATAGTATAAATATTTATTTTTAAAAAGAAATAGCTATCTGGGGAATAGGATTCCTTTTCGTATTGAAGAGGAATATTTATTTAGATATATATGAGAATTACTTTTCTTTAAACCAAACCTATGAAAATAATAACCATGGTCCAGATATTTCTGTTCCTTCTGCCATTTTCTTTCTTCATAACTGCGCCTGATATTTTTGGAGAAAAGATTTTCTGTGACAAAAGCTACTGCATGGCTTATTTTATTAACATCTCGATATTTTATTCCCCAAAATGTTTTATATGTGCTTCTTCAATCTCACAAAAAATAAAGAGCAAACAAATATATATCGGTAGCATTTTTAAATTTCAGTTCTTACTCCTTCCCGTCAATTTGGCTGAAAACAGGTATTTGCAAACACTGGTAGCCTAATTTCTTATGGCCTTTCATTTTTTATGAAGTGTTTTCAAAAGACTTCAATCAACCTTAATGGTGCGTTTTTAGTTAAGGAAACAGAATGGAGAGAAGTCAATTTAAGCTCCCCAATGAACAAGTGTGTACAGAGAAAAAGGCATAAATGGGTTTAGAAAACAGAGCCAGTACAAGCAAAATGCAGCGAGCAGAGCGCTCAGGGAAGCCAAGATATAATGGAAAGAGTAAAATACTGCAGAGCTTTTTAAACTATATACAATTGGAACAATGGGCTGGACCCAGACATCTATGTTAAACTGTTGGAAGATAGGTGAAAAGCAAGCGGCAATTCTGTAACTGGGGCTGCTGAACGCCAGAATGGAAGGGCTTAAAGCTGAAGCAGATGAATGTAGGTAGTTTAGTAGGACAGAAATCAAGTCAAAATTGGCATGTTTCACCGGTTAATTCACCACGTGAAGAACTGTCTCCTGGCTTTCTGTATTAAAGGACTATTAGTACCAGCCTTTTTAATGAAACTGCTTTTATGCCACCTCTGAAATAATAATACCTTTTTAGCACACCTATTTTTACCAAAATACTTTAAAAGCCCTGGGTAATTAAGTAACGTAGGCTCTGTGGGGATACATTATATAGCTACAAAAACATATAAATAGCAATACACCTGGGAAAACTATTACCCAGTGATTGTTTAATTGGCTGCCATTATTTAAACATGACATTAATAATACATATAATGTATTTTTGCAAAGCATCACAACCTCCCTAGTAAAAGGGTAAGTACATAAATATTAAAAATCCAAAGACTAAAATAATTTAGTCCTGCCAAACCAGACTTACACACACTCCCAGTTGTCTGGGTCCGGTCGCCTATTTGAAACAAATGACTGTACAGTGTAGCAGCAATTATTACCCCTTGTCTCGTAGTGTATCAGTTTATACCTCGCTTTTCTGCATGCTTGCAGTCGAGTGCAGTTGTTTTTAATGTCTGCCTTACAATACGACTCAATCCATTCGGGTAGCTTAATGCAAAGATTTCGTGATGTACACAGGGGTGAGCAGCACTAAGGCAATGCACATCCTACTCATTATTCTTTTAACGGGAATGTCAACAAGAAGAGGAATTAGAGAGGAAATCGTTGTAACTCCAAAAGAACATCTGACTAACCACTACACATGACATGTTTTTTCCCTTTTTATCCTCTTCATGATCCATAAAGGAGGATTTTTCCAAAACAATTAATTTGGTTGCCAAACCCTTCTTAATTCTAAGGAGATTTAAAACTCATCTACTTGGAGTCTGGCTCATGGAGCTAGACCCACAACCGGATTACGCTACTCCATCATATGGCTGTTGTTAGCCCAGTTGCTCCTACGTGGTACATAATTGGACTGTTTAAAAAAAAAAAAGGCACATAAACCCCCAAGTCTCCTTTACATTAAGCCTACTGGCACCTCCAGCATTTTATTATTTGCATTAATTTCTCCTCAAATAAAAGCTCAGCTGGCGGACTCACTTCAGAGGAAGGGAGTTTCAAATCAAACTTCTTCCAAGTAGCCTTGATACAGAGTCCCCAAAATAAACATTTATGCTTTAGATTAGATCAGTGAATAGGCAGCAATCTGCACTCCAATCCCACAGCAAAATTCGAGGTTTAAGATAGTGCGTAACCTGCGTCGTCTTTGTGTCTCGACTTGGAGAGCATATGGCAAATTTCCACTTAGCAGGAATCTCGGTTTGCAAGGCGTACTAAGTCCTGTGTTAATTCTTTTAATTATTCCCTGTGTTTGCACACAAGTACGTGTGTTGTTTTGTTTCCTTGGAGAGAATTAGTGACCTTAAAAAAAGCCAAGAAAGGCTTAGATCCATCTTCACCTCCTGGTAACACTGGCTCGGTGTTACAGGGTGCTCTTTTATTTTCCCTGCCTGGGATGCATTTAATCTTCCCACGTGAGGGCCAAGCTATGGCCACCCCCTAGATACCACCTAGATGATGTCTATCCTGACAGCTGTGGTCTGGGTCCTCTGCCCATCCGAGCAGGAAACCTCCAGGATGGAAGGAATCCGCTTGGCCTTGGTGCACGTTTCCTGCCTGCGGGAACGGTGGAGGCCATGGGAGAAAGGGGGAGGTACCAAAGCCTTGTCCTGCAGCGGCGTTGGAAGCAGTATCGGGGCCACGAGTTGAGATGTGCCATTGGATTCCTCAGCTGAAGAGTTCATCCTAAACCATAAAGTATATGTTTAATTGCTTTTGCTTCATACCTCAATATCTTTTCCTTTCTTTCTCTCTCTTTTTTTCTTTCTTTCTTTCTATCTTTCTTTCTTTCTTTCTATCTTTCTTTCTTTCTTTCTATCTTTCTTTCTTTCTTTCTATCTTTCTTTCTTTCTTTCTATCTTTCTTTCTTTCTTTCTATCTTTCTTTCTTTCTTTCTATCTTTCTTTCTTTCTTTCTATCTTTCTTTCTTTCTTTCTATCTTTCTTTCTTTCTTTCTATCTTTCTTTCTTTCTTTCTATCTTTCTTTCTTTCTTTCTATCTTTCTTTCTTTCTTTCTATCTTTCTTTCTTTCTTTCTATCTTTCTTTCTTTCTTTCTATCTTTCTTTCTTTCTTTCTATCTTTCTTTCTTTCTTTCTTTTTCATTTTTTTAATGTAAAGTAGCCATGTAATTTGTATTAACCTTGTAAGCATCAACTACAGAAGCCTCCAATGGCAGCTGCATGCCCATCTCAGTGCAAAATTAGCAGCCACATGCATTAATGGAAAGGTCTTGTTTGCTCCATGTATTAAAAATACATATACGTATATAGAGAGAGAGATAAAACACACTGGTATTCGTTAGACTGCTTTGCAGTTGTTCTTTGCCAGCATAATAGACTCCTGGCATGTTTTGTGACCGCCGCTCGGTTCCCTAGACATTAATCTGATGATGTGCAAGTGTGATAACGAAGTTCCAGCTCAAGGGAATGACGCTCTGCCCCTGTGCGAGGCCGGGAGCGCGGGGCCGGCTGCCAGCGGCGCTTCTGCTGCCAGCCCTGCTGCACCCAAACAGACTGGCCGGGCAGTAAATACATACTCTGATCTGGTAACAGCTTTCTGGTTTAGCGAATCTGCAGCAGATCCCAAAACGAGAAATCTGTGCTCTTTATCTGTCCCTTCATCATCCTGCTCCTTTCTAACCAGTTGTGGCTGGACAGGATATTGAGTGCACCGAATGCAGTCCCTTCTCTTTCTTTTTCCTTTCTCGTTGGTGTCTGTGCGCTGACCTTTTATCACTGTTATTCCAGGGTTAAATTTAAGATGACTTCAAATGCAGATGAGTAACCTGGGATGGCTCCAGAGCTGACTATCCAGTATGTATCAACACTAGAAACATACACGAAGCAATTCATTATTTTGAAAGAAATAACAAAGGAAATACAAAAAGAAAAAACATGGTGACAAAGTGGAGTTTTAAATGCAGCTTGTGTTGATTATTAGAAGACAGAATATAATACAAGAATATAATTTATATTGGCCTGAGAATCCCATGTTCGTTCTGCAACAAGAACAAGAAATATTTTAAGTAGACTGCAAAAGGGATGCTGAGTACCAATCACTCAAATTTCCGCATAGGATCTCTGCTTTTAACTACAACTGAATTATTTAAATGTATTTAACTGCCTAATATTTTGTGTTCTAGACAAATAGCTGTTTAAAGCTAAATAATTAATTTTAGCAAAGTTCTTTTAAACTGTTTGCTTCATAAACAAAATGCATTAGCATCAAAGTTTCACCTTTGGGTTTCACTTTTCCGCTTTTTATCAAGTCAAGAGTCCACGTTGGTCCTGTCTAGTAAATGCTGTCCTTGTCCCAGGGCAGGAGCCATCCCACAGGGCCCCTACCCTGACTGCTCCACTATGGCTATTTTCATCCTTTCCATTTTTATGGCTTTTTTTCTTTTTAGCTTGCTTATACTTTCTGATTTTCTGTTACTACACAGCCCAAGAATCCTCAGCAGATGAAGCTTTAAAAGAAAACACACGCACAGCGTAGCGCACAGCTTCCTAAACCCCCCCACTACTTACGCTGGTATTCAGGCTCTGTCAGTCTTCTTTGGGGGCAGTAATAACATTATAATGGGACTGGTGGACAAAAAACTGTCAAATTCTTTCCAAGACAATCTCCTGGGCTCATCAGCATAGGCAATCATGCCTTTCACTTCTAGAGTAATGGGAAGAATCTAAGCAGTATCTTTTGATTTGAGTTGGACTTGAAAAATGACATAGCTGGGGGGCCTTATTTTAAATGCAACAAGACTGAAATGTAAAGTGCAATTTCCCATGCAGTCTGTGGAGAGAATGAGGCACTTGTCCCAGTTCTCTTAATTGTCTCTGATTGCTGTTTGTGTAGCACAGTCACTTCCTCATCTTCAAAATCACCTTCAAGGGCTCCAACATTTTTCACTTCACTGTTTTAAATCAAGACGGGCTAAACACCAGCCCATTCAACTGTTACAGCTCTTTTATGTTATTTATGTGGTTTATGCTATTAGGCTTTAAAATTTTGTTTATTTAATTGGCTCTAACAAGTACATAAGTAACAGCTTGGAGGACACATCAGTGGGACTCAGCACATGTTGATTAAGTTGTGCTTAACCTGACAGTTAATATTTTGTACCATTTTTCCAGCAGTTATTGCTGTTATGGAAGAAGTGCTAATTTTCCAGAAATGTTTACAGCTTGATTATTACGTTGGTTCTTTATTCACGTGGCTGTATTATTTTGTTGGCGCAGCTCTGTGAGACGTGAACTAGGGCTATTATTTTTACTCACAACTCCTTTCTGTCTCTTGCAATCATTTAGGCACATGTGTGGCATGACTCAGATGAGCAATTCTGCTCGCCTTCAGTGAGACTCATCACAGGAGGAAACCTCAGAAAAAGGTTGTCCAGCGTCAGAAGTGACCAGAGTGTTTTCTGACTTCGCTTGGGAAGGCGAACAAGAAACAGTAAAAATCATTGTCGTGTTTCACCATATCTTCTCTGTTAAAGTCAACGTTTTTCGTTCAAAAGAGAAGTCCTCCCGGGTAGGAGCCCTCACAACTCCTTCCTCTGTGCCCTGGAGCCTGAAGCAGCCACATACCAAAGGGGGAAAAGGTTGGATACTGGAAATATCCCAAAAAGGTTGCAGGTGAGTGGAGACCAGAGAGGTCCTCAGGCCTCTAAAACAACACAGCTATTTTGCTCTCTGAATGCAATATTAGAAGCTGGTGCTCCTATGCTAACCAAGATAGCAGAAGTCCAACTTAGCTTTTTACATCAAATTATTCATGAAAGTCAGCAGGAGTTAGAGATAAACTATTCATTTTGTGCATATCTAAGTGAAAAGAACTCTCGGGAGAGATCTTCACGGTCCTGCCAAGAAAACAAGTGGAAACGTTTTAAGAATGGGAGGAAGCATTTATAATTGAAATCGCCAAAAGTGTGTTTGGATTAGTTAATTCTACCAGAATAAAGACACCACCTTTCCTCAGGCGAGCGGGAGGCCCCGAGGAGGACGCGAGGCTGGAAGGGCTGCTGGAAGCCTGGGTTAAAGCGGTGCCGTTGGGTCTCCGTGCTCCAGATCCCAACATCATCCTCTCCAGACCCGAGAGCACCCAGGAACACCTTAGTCTTCCCTTTCTTCCTTAGGTGCCAAGGTAACCCCAGCTTTTCTTGTACCGCTGAGCAGGGAAGCAGCTAAAGCAAAGCCTTAGGCAGCCTCATCCTCACCCAAAGGGCTTCCACACCCATGGGTTGTGTTGACTATTCCCTAGGCATGGAGGCAAAGGAAGCGCAGGGCAGGAGAGGAGGTTTGGGAGGAAGGAAACGCTCAGGAAAGGCAGGTTAGAGCGAGGCTTGCAGGAGCTCACAACACCTGCACTTTCACCCCCCAAAAATGAGACTCCATTAAAGTCAGTGGTGGTTTTTGACCATTTAAGTCACTTTATTTTTCCCCACAAAAGGAAAGTTAATGCTACACAAAACCTGTTTTTTTTTTTCTCTAAAGCCCCTAGTGTAGTGAGAGGGAAAGGGAATAAAAGATGATTTTAAAATGAAAGCTTTTGCTTTAAGTACAGCATTCAAAATGAAAAGTACTAACTGTTTTTCATTCTCTGTCTTTAATAACACGTTGAAGGGGGTTTTAGCAGTACTTGCGACAGTGGGAATAAGTCAGGGTTAACTTGGCAGAAACCCCAAACCACACTTAGCTGTTCCCTATTGTAGCAGTGAACAAAGGTTTTATTAAGATCTTACCCCTCGTTGGGCCCAAGAGTCCCCTTTTCAACACAACAGGAGTTTTGAATCTTCAATTTGCAGCTCTGTGGAGGGGATTTATGTCCTCAGACTCAGAACGATGCTCAGCATTTGCCTGCATTTATTTCCAACTGTCTTCATCTATCTATGAGAAACATAGATCTATGGGGAAAAAAAGAATGTATTTTAAATGTATCCAATGTGGGCACAAAATCAACGCATGGAAAGTCCTGCAAACCCCCAAACTGAGCTGCAGCATCAGAGGAGGGGAATGTAGTTCATGAAATCTTTGTGCTATTACAGCAGCAGTGGAAAATCAGAGCAAAAAAAACCCCTCATTGAGAAAATCTTGCTCCCCCACTGCCTACTAGTTCAGGTGCTTCAGAAAATCACATTATCAAGGGGAAAAGGAAAGGTGTCCGAGCACACAGAGCCGCATTTGTGGGCCCTCCGTGCTCGTAGGCCTTGGGGTGCCAGAGACCCCGCGTGTCCCCGGTACCCACGTGTCCCGATGCAGGGCGCTTCCGAAAGGAGGAAACCCAACTTTTGTCCAAAAGACGTAATAAATTGCTTGACTGTTACTTCAGGGCACATAGAAGTCAGGTCAGAAAGGCAGCAGGTCAGAAAGGACCCCAACTTCAACAAAATACGGCCAGCAATCGCCTCCGGTGTCCCATCTCCTCAGCAGCAGCCCTGCATGGGATCGGACGGAGATCGCCTGGGCTGACTCCTCAAGATCCTGGGAAGAGGCGGCAGCGGAGGCCGCCCGGGAGATTAAATACATCCCCGTGGGCAGGAAGGGAGATTTCCGAGGAAGCAGCAGCACCCGCTGTCCACGCTGTGCGAGCGTCTCCTGGCTCCGAGGCCGCGGCCTCCCAGCCCCGTGTTATTAGGTCTTAGTTAACTCTTGAGTGCAGGAACTTGTGAGCACCCCCAGTGCTGCCAATAGTCACCCCTAATGCAACCTGCTATTCCCCCGTAGATGTTCCCAGAACAAGCATCGAATAATCACTTTGAAAGAGTGTTTTATACTGTGCAAAAGCTGGTGGTAAAAGGGGCAGCATCCGTTTATAAACCGGAATCCAAACCGCACTGGCTTTGCACGCAGTTATACCAAATTTAATCTCTTTCTCAAAGCAAGCTGCAATTTCTCCACCTCTTGGCACAGAGCTGTGTTTCTAATTAGTGCTTCGGCGGCCGTAATTGCAAAGGAAGCCGGGGCTCTTCTGCCTCGAGAGGGCACCACGAGACAGTTAAAAAAAAATACCACGAATGGAAGCAGATGAGCTTTACCTCAGGCACCAAATATTCCTGCCATGAGGATGTTTAATTACAGTAATTACCAATAATCGCATGAGCACCAGGAGCTTCCTTTACCTTCCCTCCAAAGAAAGGGTCTGCCGCATTAAAACCTCCGCTTCCTCCTGAACCCCCGGCTGGGTCATGCACATCCTGATGCGAACCTGGATTCTCCAATACAGCGTCCTAGGGCCTCGGTGGGACTCCTGGTCAGCGTGTTCATCTCCAAAGCACAACCGCGCTGCCAGGAATCACCCCACTTTTCCAAATGGAAATTTTAGAAAGGGGAAGAAAGCCTTAAATGCTCCCAAGGCTTGTTCAACAAGCGAAAGCCTGTCCTGAGTGTCACTACAACTGTTTTCTGCAACAACTCTGACCTAGTTGCAAGGCAGGAGCCGCCTGCGTAAGGCACGACGTGGTGGGGTTTGTTCAGCAATTAACGCTCCTACCACCTGGCACCAGCAAACTGAGGCTGGCACTGCCCACTTTGCAGGGAAAAAGCTGAAGTTAACCGATTCAGCAAAGGTCGCATCAAATCACATCTGCTTAAAGAAAACAACTTTTGTTGCTGTTTTATTCTAGCAGAACCGCCGGCCGGAGCGGAGCTTTCCTCGCCGCAGGGCCGATGCACTGGGACTCGCTCGGCTCCATGGGGAGCTGGGAGCTGCACGTCCACGGTCCCCACGTTGGGGAGCACAAATCCTTCTCCCACCTCGCCGCGAAGAGCCCCTGCCCCAGCCCGTGCCAGCAGGGAAGGTAAGAGCGAACGCGTTAATTGCAATTAGCCCAAGTTGACTTTAGCAACATTCCTGCTTCCTCTCTTGGCTATATCCATGTTGTAACAGTGTTACCCTGTTGTACTCCTTGTTGACAACTCTGATTCTTGATGTTAAGGGCAAATTTGCAACACGGAAACTCTTAAGAAACCGAAGAAAACACAAACAACAACAAAAAAGTAAGTTTAAGAAGTCAGAAAACTTACTTTTTTTCATACAGTTAACTTTACTTACTTGCAGTTTATCTATTATCAATGAGTTTGCATAAAGGAAGGAGGTTAGAGTTTAAATTTCTCAGTGTTGGTGAGAAAAGCGGTTTGAGGACTTCTGACCTCTAAATGAGAAGAAAACAGGCTGCTTCCAGCACAAAGGAATATCCATTACTCAATCCCCAGAAGCCAGGATTATGCTCCCCATGTCCTTAATGCACTGTCTGAGCCATCCATTATAGACCGGAAAATGTGGATCAAGGTATGGCCCAAAACAGCAAATCTTCCCAGTTGGTTTTAAATCGATGACTATCCGATGTGAACAGCAAAGGGAGGAAAGGAGACCATGAGCCCACCAGTCTGCTCCAAGAGGCTCCTAAGTCCTTAAGTCACTTACCCTCAAAATAACAGGAAAATGACAGCAGCAGTGACAAAATTGGGCAGATTCAGGACATCTGGCAATCTGATGGAGTTACCAACCTGTAACAGCTGGCTTTTCCCTAGATTTTGCATACTGAAGAAGCAACATGGATATTCTCCTTCCTCACCACGGTGAGCCAAGGGGGATTCAGGTTGCTCTGCTGGTTAGAAAAAACAACTTTGTAGAGAAGATATAAAATATAGGGGAAATTACGAATTTAAGCTATATAACTACACAGAAAACAAATGATTCATTTATCACCAAACGGCTTCCATTTACATGATTTCTTTTAGGCAGAATTCCCGTCACTAAGAAATGCTGGCACGATAAAATTTTAAGATTCACATTGTGATACGCAATTAAATACAGAGAATTAAGTACCTGCAGTTCTTCCTTCTCTGTATAAACTTACAAAGCTAATAATTCCACGGATTGCTCTTGTCCTCATTTCAGATTTCTCATGGCAAGCCCAGCAACAGCCATGAAGATGATGGGGACTAGGCAATCTCCAGAGGCCCCTTCCTACCTCTACCATTCAGTGACCCTCACAGTGCACCCAAAAGAGTCCACGTTTCAGAATGCATTTACACTTCCCTTTTTTTTCAGACCTAATGATTCCATTAAAAGCAATATAACTCCAGCAGGGTCAAAATGCAGAAGGGATAATACTTAAATTTCAAAATTGTACCACACCATTTCTAATCAGCCACAAAAACTCAAGGAGGATTCCTGACTAATTATTTATTGGGCGTTTGTGGTTGGAGACACTATCCTAAAGCACATCTAGTGTTTTCCAAAGCCCAATTTTAGGCTTTAGGGTGAGGTTGTTATAGTGGGTTGTTACATTAATCATAGCAAATTATTCTAACACAAATACATAAAACAGAACACTGACTTTTTTCTGGGCTTGGGGTTCAATTGTAATGCTTATCTGCTCCTTTCTAGGTATGTGACATAAAATCAAAAAGAAACAAAAATACAACTAGACACTTTGGAAAGATTTAGCCCAAAAAAGACACGTTTTTAATCGAGGTAGATAGGGCAATTCAAATAGACATATTCAGGAACAAAATTAATCTTTAGACTGACATCATTTTTCATCTTGTAATTTCTTTTCTGTCTCTCAATGTTGAGCTAGAATGTATTTCTGAGCATATTTGTGTTCATGTTGTTCGCTTAGTAAATTAACAGATGGGAAAGGAGGTCCCCTGCACTTTGTTAATGCTAAAGCAATTTTCACTTCAAACCACGTTATTCTTAATCTTTGCCTTCTTGCCCACTTTTGCACATCAGATGTCCATAATTGCGACCCTCCAGACTGCAAATACAGCCTGTTTGTTTCTCACATCTGAGACAGCAGCACAAGAGTAAAGGTTGTCTAAGACAAACATAATAGTTATTCACTAGAACAGTTCCCCAGGATCCAAATCTAGCAAAGCTTGTAAGCACGTATTTAACTTTAAACATGTGAGTTCTTCCTTTGCCTTTAAAAGAATATGTTTTATGTCGAGGCTTCTATGGAAATTCTCATACTTAAATTATGCACAGGCCAAAGTACTTCCTCGGATGGAGGTCTGACCAGCTGGCAAACTGAGCAGACCCTCTAGATGAAAGCAGCCCTCTTTGTCTTTCAGGAATTCAATTAATTCTCCTATCATTTCATACCGCAATGCACTCCTCAGACTCTAAACTTCAATTTAAGATTTAAAGTGGATGATACATGACATCCATATTAAGTGAAATTTCAGATATATGGTTCCGCTGGAAGTGGTTCCTTCTAACTAAATCACTCAGGAAAAGTCAGAATTTTCTGATAAGCATCTCAAATACTACAGCTTCTGTTCCGAGGAATATCTAAAAACTCATCATGCCCAGCTCTTGACAAAGAACAAGAATTCAATTCAAACTGAAAAGAGGCAGTGCTGGGAGAGGTTCTGACATTCAGAAAGGGTAGGAGGATAAAAGAGGGAGAAAAATGACAGACTCTGTCTGCACCATTACTAAAATTAGATCATTTCTTTTGTTCTCCTGAACCTTCTGCTCTATTTGCTAGGAATCATATTAGCAATAGAAACTGTGAGAATCTGTCCAAGCTCATTAGAGAAGTTGGACACAGAGAAATTATGAAAATCCTTTTTAGATTTACTTGCACATTACAAGAAAAAAAAAAAGGCAGAGTTTTAGAACTCTGAAGGAGTAGATTAAAACCCATGTCAGAAAAACTGGACATCAAAAGAGCAAAGCTCAGTTAACAGAACTGCAGTACGCCGAGCACCAGCACAGAACCAATGTGTGCTTTGCCACTTATGTGTCTCTGTATATTGTTTTGCTGCTTAAAGCAGACTGGGACAGGCATACACATAGGCCTGCGCACCAGGTCTTCTCAAGAGCAACCAGTTCACCCAAAACAATTCACTGTTGCCACCTACAAGAGCTCGGAAGGGCAAGTTTTGCTCCTGGGAAGCGTTTTGGTGCCCGGCTCTTGTTCCAGAGCAGTGAATCCGTCATCTTCCCCGCGCACTGCATCCTATGCACTAACTCTTGTGATTTTAGCAGATACTCAAACAAGATACTGGACATTACTTGCAGCCAGGTTGCATGTGGTTGGATGTTCCAGACTCCTAGCTGTTATCCTAGAAATGTATTTGTTTATATAAAGTGGGAGACTCGTTAGCAGGTCTCATGGTCTGTGACACGGCAGGAGAAGGGGTGACTGGGGTGTGTTAGACACCACAGCTGAGCTCCTCGGGGCTGTGGGAATTTCTCCTGATAATCCTCATGCTGAGCTCGTCTCTCACTGGTCTCTTTTCCTGAAGACCTAATTAGAAGCAGCAGGTAAACACTGATTCCCTAAGTCAGGCACTCAAGGGATACTCCCTTCTCCCTGGGTGATAAGATCAGGCTCCCTTCTCTAGTCCAGTTTCCACAAAACAGCAGAAAAGGCTTTTCCACAGCCTTGTCCATACCCTCATGGTTATTTTTTGATGGCCAGCCAGTGATAACAGCTGTGAAACAAAACACAAAAACAGCAGCTCCAACCTGTTTTGTAGATGATGTTTCCTAATCGTTAGCAACGCGCTATTTAGCTGAAACAGCGCTCAAACATCTTCTGGAGACTTGGACTTCTCTGTTCCCGGGCTAAGTGTCTCACTTCTTAGGTCTCTGAATTAAATCTTTGGGCCGAGCATATTATCAAGTGGCAAAGTTGGATGCTGAAAGGCGGTAGTCTGAACCAAGCCCTTAATAACTCGTGTGTGAGAATATAACTGCTCTCAATTGGGTGAAATGTTGAAGGCCAGAGCACAGAGTAGCCTGCGTGCAGACAGCATAAACTCTAACATTACCATAGTGACTACAAATTCTCCTTAAGCTTTAGCAGTAAGAGGTTGTGCTGCTGCAGCAGAGTGTATCTTGCACACTATCTGTCTCCACTCATAAACACAGAGTCTGCTTTGGCCATGCGGTGTGGAATAAACGACAACTGTGAAGTCTGCACGGCCACAGAGCTGTTACACCCTGTCAGAATGAGGATACGGAAGATCCCGTAGTCAATCCTGGGCTGTCACTTGGGATTCAAGCAGCCCACAAATCTGCAATCTGTAATTCTTTGTCCCCTTCTCCTCAGATCAGTGATGGATTCTCAAAACACAGCAATTGGAAGAGACTTTCAAGCAAGTCTTTCCCAAAAGATAAAATATTTAAATAGATTGTTTCCATAATCCTGAGGATTTAGGCTTTAACTGGAAGAAGAAAAAAAATGTAAATCTAGCTCTGTTAAACAAGAAAAATAATTTGGCTCACAGCTCGTGACTTGAAGGATGTCCTACACAAACTAAGAAAGGACAAAGGTACTACCAGAAGAACACAATTCTTCTCATAAAATCCAAACCACATAATATAAAAAGCTAAATGGATAAGAAATGCTTCTATGTTTTAGTGCTATAATAGTCAGATAGCAGTTATGAACTTGCTTGCAGTGTATGTTTAGCTATCATACGGGAACAGAAGCAGCCTGAGAGCTGAAACTTTAGTTGATAAAGCTCATTATAGGGATGACTTAGGCTTAAAACTTTTAATGATAGTTCAGAAATGTCATTAAAAGTCTTTGCCCACAGGAAAATATAGGCATATTTCACACATCGGAATGGGCTAATATTTTTTTTTTGCAAAGTAGAAGGGTTTATTTTAAAGGGACAGTCATCCAGAAAGACGCGAGCTCCCCAGTATGCCGTGTTTCTCTGCCAGCCTAAGGCCGTATTGTCTAAAGGAATTACTTCCAAGGGAGCCACAGAAAAGCACTCCTGGATAACGCACACCCGGCTGTGCGGAGCTTTGCAGAAAGCCACACAGAGAAACAAAAGATGGGCTACGTATGGGGTGCAGAGCAAAAAGACTGAGTAAAAGGAAGAGTTGGATTTCACGGTAGTTCCTTCTGTTGCAGAATGCCAACACATCACAAAATGTGTGGCACAAAATTTGTGGCACAAAAATAAATTCCATGATCTGATTTGAAAGTAACTATTGTTTTGTTTTGTTTTTCCCTAGCACTGTCTCTAAAAGAATAGTTTCCTACGAAGTCTGTCTTCCTTATCAATAAATACCATTAAGCATCCCTGCTTTTACTGCTCTATACATCCCTGTATATAAAGATGCATTCCAAGGCAAAAATCACTTAAAATGATCTTTAAGAGGAGAAATCACAGTAAGAAAAATACTTGTTACTGCACACATCATTCTAAAGAAAGTAAATACTGAAAATATGGAAATGCACAAGATGGTTATTTGGGAATTAAGGACTAGCTGCCCTTTCATAAACTAAAAAGAAGCATGCCAAAAACCAAGTCCCAACACTGCAAATATCCTGTATGAATCTTTATTTTAGACAAATGAACAATGCTATTAATTTCTATGGTACTTTTCATGTGCCCGCAGTTACACGTTGTGTGATAATCTGCAAAAGCCTGCTGGAGGCTGGCTGAATTTACCAAAATACTTGATTGTTAGGCTTATATTTTATATAACCAAGACAGCTCTTAGAACTCTTAAATTAATTAGTATGTTCCCTGTTCTAATAGCTAGTTTGGGAGTTGCATTGCCTGAAGTCCTCATCTTTTGTCTTTTTCTAAGAAAGACAGAAATCATAGGAAATGAGCATAGACAAGGAGCCTTCTCACTTTTGAAACACAAGCTGCGGAGCTTGCCGAGAAGTAAAGCTTATGTCTGCTTCCCCTCTGCACTGTTATTTAGGATTTACATATTCCAGAACAGAACTGCCATCTTTACGAAATTATAACCGAATTGGTAAACTGAGACAGGATGAAACTCGTCAAACAAGAAGTAAAGACCTGCTGCAGACCTTCAGTGTATTGCACAGACAAGCTCTTTGCCTTGGAATATCTCTAAGGCAAATAAATACTTAATTTTAATAGGATTGCAAGAGACACATTTCAAGGAGAGGGTAAACAAACCTTAGTCAAGGATCCTGGAGAAACCAGACAGTTTATTTAAGATACTTGTATTTGTCTTCTTGTTGGCTGGACTCTGGTATAATTTGTACCATTGACCTTCATTGAAAAGAAAGATAAATCAGCATTTTTCTTTAGTAGTATTTCCAAGGTTTTACACTGGATACCTCAAGTTAAATGTCTTTTTATTATCTTTGAAGACTAAAGAGTAATACACCTATAGGAAAATGATGCTCCTGTTAAGAATTACATTGACCTCAGTAATTTCTTTAGTGTATCTAAAATTTAAGTGCATCATGGTGGGTTAATATTTACTATCCCTTTACATTTAAATGGTTATAAATGTATCTAGGAATTTAAATATTTTGTATGATGTGGATATTAAGATAGATTCTGTATTCCGCTGATTACAGTAAGCTGTAAATTTGAGTATTAGATATGGAAAAAATATATTAAGACATGCTCCCTCTATTAGGTATTGCCAATGTTTAATGTGTGTGATTCAACATGTACCTGGTGCTGCAGTATTCAGAAGTAAATTTCAATTTGCCAGTGAATATTTAGGGTTATTACTAAAAAATACCAAGGTTGTGTTTTCCTACCCTTGAGGCAAGAACCAATACTCTCGCGTTATAAATAAAAACGACTATCAACATTCAAGGCTAAGGAAACTTTTAAATTAAGAGACTTTATTGTAACACTAACACCAAAATGTTAAGCATATTAAATTTCTAAATATACCAGAAAGTTAAGTCTCAATGTTACGTGTTGTAAGAAGTAAGGGAACTACCTGATTTGGTTAGGATCACAGTTCTGCTAATGTAACATTGTGGAAACAACAAAAATACGATTAAATTTTCACAGCGACTAACGAGAAAGATAAATAAGGGGCTTGGAGGAGGACAAAGCCGCCAGAGCAGGCGACTCCACAGCTCGGGGGCCCAAAGGCAGAACATGAAATTCTCCAAAAGGGAAGCAGCAAATTAAACACACAGATAAATAGATAAACAGCATTAATCAATGGTTTCCCAAGAGGAAGGCGGCTGCCCGCTCCGCCCGCCCGCCGCGCCGGGGCCATTTCCCTCCGGCCGCCCCGTCCCGTCCCGCTCCGCGCCCCGCCAGGCCGCGCTCCCTGCGGCGGGGAAAATGGCGGCGGCCG
>VWPW01026062.1:112955-141954 GCA_013389825.1 Crypturellus undulatus
CGGGCAGCGGCGCTCGGGGCGGCCGGGCAGCCCCCGCGGCCCGGGCAGCGCCGCCCTTGCCCTCCCTTCCCCTCCGTAGTGAAAACACGGGCACGGCGCCTCTAATGATGCTTGGTTGCTTTCCATGTGTAAAAGATTGGGGTAGAGGTTGCTGGGTTAATAATTAAAAAAAAAAAGTTCTGTTTTAATATTTATTTATTCGTTTTTAAATGGGATGACTGCGCTTCTGGTCAGGTGCAGAGGCTCCCTCAGGAAGGAGGTGGCGGCGGGGACCGAGCGCTGCTGATGGAGACGGAGATTATATTGGAGGTTCGCAGGAAGGTGCCCGCCCTGGGGTGCCTCTCGGCCTCGCACTGTGGCGGTTGGTTCATAACCGCTATTTAGCGTCATGGGGGAGGACCACCAGGTGAGTATTTCTAACATGAGTGGCTTCCACAGCCAAGGTTTCCATATAGGCGACCTTCTTGTAACAAAACCACACTTAAACGGGGGCATCATTGGTAGCCACAGAGGAGGATGTTTGTTTGGGCAGGATTTGGTGCCTTCCCTGCAGATTTTTATGTGGACATGAGCTGGGTTCGCCCTGTTACAATGCAGAACCCCCCAGTGTGGGTTGTGGGCGACGGCTGCACCGCGGCGGGAAGCCCTCAGCACTCGGTTCCCGGTTCATATAACCGGGTGCGATGCCCAAGCCCGGCCCGGGCGTCAGGAATGTGCGGCAGAGCCAGGACCTGCAAACAGGGCCCGCGTTGCTAGGACGTCGCGCGGCGATACCGAGCCGGGCCCCTTTGAAGCGCTGGCGAGCGCCCGGCCGCGTGCAGGCGGCCAGGACGGTGTCGCTTCCACGTTCATTGAGCTCGAGTCGCAGGCTGCTGCTTTTATAAATAAACCCACTGCTCTTTATGGTCCCCTTTTAGGTGCTGGGGTGTAGCCAAGTGGAGCTACGCTGTTTATGTGCATCGATCTGCTGTTTACGCGGAAACTGTTATAGGATAGTTTTGTCAACGTGCTGCTAGCAGTGAAAACCAACAAGCGGGAAGGCGAACAAGAACTTGAAACATAAATAGCTCCTTTTAGAGAGAGGAGAAAGGCACAGCTGCCAGAAAGCTGTTTTTAATGGAGAACGGTGCATATTTGGGTGCTATGTACCCTTTAAAACTCAACTGCCTTTACCTACATAAAAAAAATTCCACAGCATATAACTTCTTAATAACTCGGTTTCATATATACACAGTTCTTTAAGCAGTGCTTCTTTTTATAAACAAAGTTTGGCCAGATTGTGAAATTTTTTAGATTATATTTGAGAATTATTTTGGGTCGGGTGTGTCCTTGGTACATTCTCGAGTTCTTGAGCCAAGTACAACAAATTCCACTGTCCAGTGTCAGCACACGGAGAGTGGTGTTTTCCTTATGAGCAACTGTTGCCTCTGCCTTTGCTTTAAAAAAGAAAAAAAAAAAAATTCAATAGCTTGGAATGGAATGACCAAAAGATCTTTGTGTTTTCAATTTCACTTTTCTACAAGTCCAAAAAAAAAAAAAGTATATATGGGTAGTAGTAAAAGAACATGTAAGATCTCACTTTTCATTATGGACTATATTGACTTGGTAGACCCAAAAAGCAGTTTTCCAAGCATGGCAATGCATATGAATGACTGTTAATATCTCTCCTTTGCACTGTTTCTAGCTAAATTCCAGGATGAACAGTATTTTACCTAGAGTTAGTGATTGATGTCTGTTTAAATGTAAGGAGAAAATTAAGCTTCAAAGCACCTTGCAGCATTCAGCGTTACAGAAGGAAGGAAGGAAGGAAGGGATGTTTCATTCTTATTGTAGCATTACAGCTGGCTAATAGGAGTTTGTCAGATTATACACATCTGTTAGAAGGAACACCGAATTTCAATCCTTGCACATCTTCTAGCTGCATGCCAACACCTTTTTTATTATGAATGAGTGTTTTCACATTGTATTTATTATGCTGTTTTTTTTTTTTTTACAAAAGCTATTTTGAATATTTAAACTAATTTTTATAAGTCGGATATTTTGTAATTTGATTTGATTTTTCTAGGAACTCAATTGTAGCTATATTCCTTGATTTTATGTGGATATTCACCGAAATTAATGACTGTTCTTCTATTCAGCTCCTTGTATATGGAGATCTTTAACAGGATTAATTGGAATCGGAGGTTCTTAGCAAGATGCGATTGGAATCAGGCTGGATGAAAAGCATTCTTGTTTTAGGAAGATATTCTTCTGTGGAAATGAATTGATTGCCATTTCCCAAGAATAGTTCATGTGCTTTATTTGTTGCACAAAGCTTTAGATCATCAATACATTCTTTATTTTAAAATATATTGTCTTATTTCCCCCCCTTTTTTTTTCCTTCCATTTTAGATGTTTGTTTCGTAGTTGTGTTCTAGGGAGGTGTGTAGATGCTTTAGGGTGTTGTCAACTAATATGTCAGAATTCCACTATGACTTGGTAAATGAAAATAGGACAAAAGAATTGTCTGCGTAAGTTTTCAATGCTAAATCTTGTAATATTGCCTTTTTTTCATTTCTGTTCTCTTACAGGAAAAATGATACTCATCCAGCATTCCTGAGTGACGAGAATGGGTCCAGATGTACCCCTGCTGAATGATTACAAACAGGAGTTCTTCTTGAAGCGCTTTCCGCAGACTGTGCTGGGAGGTCCCCGCTTTAAATTAGGCTACTGTGCCCCTCCTTACATATATGTGAATCAGATTATTCTTTTCTTGACACCATGGGTTTTGGGAGGAGTAGGAACACTTCTGTACCAATTGGACATTATGAAAGACTATTATACTGCAGCACTTTCAGGAGGACTCATGTTTGCTACTGCACTTACTCTCCAAATGACAAATCTGTATGCAAAACAGAAGACAGTGACGGTAGAAAGAATGCAAATTCAGAATACCCTAACAGATGAAGATGAGTTTGAATTTTCCAGCTGTGTAGGCTCAGAGACAGTAAAATTCATTATTCCTGGCAAGAAGTATATAATCAACACTGTGTTTCATCCCCTTCTGGCAGGGGTATTGTGTGGTCTGGGAACTTGGTATTTGCTGCCCAACAGATTAACCTTGCTATATAGTAACATTGGAGGAACTGTTGTCATCTTTGTATTTGGATGGGTGACAGTATGTATAGGAGAGTATTCGTTAACTATAAATACCGCTACCGAAACAGCTACTTTCCAAGCACTGGATACATATGAAATTACCGCGCTCATGAGACCTTTCTATATTTTTGTTTTTATTGCTGTGGATCTTGCACACAGGTAAACTTAATACACCATTTAGCTAATGAAAACAATGGTTCTTGTGTATATTTTGGTATAAAGATGAAATGATTGTTTTTTCTGAGGAAAAGATATTTTGAAATTCTGTTTAGCTATCGAAGTCCAAAAAAAACCCCTACAAGATTATGCAATAGAAGTTGAAGCTCTATTTTGTGTTTTAAAAAGTTATTTAAGTTTTATAGTATTCCACATAAGTTAGGAAGTCTTCAACAGTTCTAAGTTACATACAGTTAAAATTATCCTCTGCAGTGTGTTATTCTACAACAACATTTGCATAACATCCTTTTTGAAGGTATTTTCTCAAAAAAAGGTTTTTTTAAGCACAGGTTTTTTTGGCTTCACTTCATGTGTTTCGCCTTGTTGGTTGATACTTATTTTCACATGTACATGTTTTATGCTTGGGATACTTAAATGCACTTAAAAAAATGCATGTTTGATTTTACTAATTTTAACCTGGAGATACCTTTATTAATGTTTTACCTCAGGTGCCCCATCAGTTATGAAATAAGAATTACACACATGGTCTTGGATCCCAAATTGTTCATTTTGTGAGGAGAAACTTCAGGCATTCCTAAAATTCCTGACAAAATTATTTTGAAAATTACTTATATAGTAAGAAGGAAAGAGAAACAAAATATCCTAGTGGTCCATCTTTTAAGTTAATTATCTTCTCCATAAATAGTATATGGCTTGCAATTTATGCAGACGTATAATACTGATCTTTGCATTTTTATAGAAAGATAAATACTTTTATGCACAAAAATGCATTTTGTATCCCTAAAGAGAGTTTATGTTCTGATGTACAGGCAACACAGCAGTTCAAAATTAATTCTTACAACTTGTTTCTTGGGTTTACACAAATGTTATGTTATTGTAGCACTAAAATAACACCTTAGCACTCTTCTGTTAATCAGATTGAGGTCTTGAACCTCTGGGCTCAACACTTTCTTCCCCTACTGTTTCTTCAGTGTATTATAGCAATAGTATCAAAATAATTAGGATACTGAATTCATTTGGCTCATCTAGGTAATTTAAAGACTTTCAATCTTTTGAATGAAAAATCAGCTTGTGTTCTGATGTTCTAATTACTGTATTCCTGCCCCAAGCATAAACTGAAAAACATTGGTACTTATTTTCATTTAAAGAAAGAGCTGTTAAGTTTATGTAATGTTTATGCTTCTGGATTTACTGTATTAGTTAAACAAATACTCTTTCTATGTGTCAGCTATCTTTTCCTTCAAAGAAATCAAATACATTTCTTCTCTTATCTAGGTTTGCTGTCAACACGCCTGTTCTAGAACAGACGAACCAGATTTTGCACATTGTGTTTCTTTTTCTGCCAGTCTTATGGGCAATGGGAATTCTGCCCCCACTTGATGCACTTTTTCTATGGGGAATGGAACAACTGTTGGAGTTTGGACTAGGCGGTTCACCTCTGTCAAGTAACACAAAGTAAATTTTGTTTATATAATGATGAAATATATCAGTAGCGTTGATGACCTTTTTCTTTTCAAGCAAATCTTTTTTATTTTCTCCTTCACAGGTTATTAGTAATGTTTCTCATTTCTGCTGGAACAGCAATAGCATCGTATTTCATTCCCAGCACTCTCGGTGTGATCCTCTTCATGACTGGATGTGGGTTCATACTGAGTCTTAACCTAAGCGAGATTGCTTTTGCCTTCAAAAACACCCTGCTCAGCCACTTAGCCTCCAGCAAGTCTAAAAATATGCACAGAGGTCTTAGAACACAGTTTGGGTGGCGGGAATTCATTTTTTATTTGACTGTGCTGACATTCGCTCTCCTAGAAGCCAGCCTGCTGCATCACTTTGCTGGGTTTTCATCTTTTTCCAAAGGCAGTCCTCAGGCTATAGCAAGTTACATTCTGATGCTATTACTCATAATTATGTGGATCCTTAGAGAGATTCAGAGAGTGTACTTGTGTGGAGTCTTCCGAAACCCCCTTTATCCAAAGGATATCAGAACTGTGACTGTGTTCATGGAGAAGCAAAGAAGGCTAATGAAAGTTGGTGTTGTCAGGAGGATTTTACTAACACTAGGTAGGAACACCCGCTATCTGTTGTTTGTTAGATGATGATTATAGGAAAATTGAAAGCAAACTAGAATTGCTCTATGTGCAAGGTTCTGTGAATGAGCTAAGACGTAGTAAACAGTTAGAAAAATTTACTGATGTTGGGCTGGATCACACTGAGGTCAAAATTACTGCCTCAGAATATTTAAAAATGATGAGTGAGAGGGCCAGCCTGTATGGTGGAGCTTTAAGAAGTCCAGCTTAGAAATCGAGGCCTTCACAAGAATTTTATTCATCTTTGAGAAATTGCTGTTGTAGTTTTTTTTTTTTTTTTTTTAAGAGTAACAAATGTGAGAGTCTTCAAGTTGATTAATTACTAGGTTCTTTTAGCTTTCTAGGAAAGGGCCCATTCTCGTTTCTGGTAAAGTTAGATTTGTTTACTGTGGGGGAACCAAAGCTTGATCTAAATTCAATTAATATCATAAAGGTTTGGCGGTTTTGGGAAGTGAATTGATGAATGGTTTTCCTATGTTTATTTTTGCTTATTTGAGTATTTCCATTATCTTCAGGGAAACTTAAAAATCCAACAGTTAAACGTGGACATAAAAGTTTGAGTCTTTGGTCATTAGTGCAAATGTGCTATTTAATTTTAATATTCCAGAGGTATTGTAGGAAGAGGAATTTGCAGTAATTACTTGATTGGAAGAGTGCTCTTTTTATGTTCAGATTTCCGTTCTGCACTGCTTACCTCTGTAGACTTTAATTATTTTTTTTTGTAAAGAAATTGATGAATATTTTATTTCAATTACAGTGTGTCCATTTGCTATGCTAGCGTTCCTGTCACTTGACTGCTCCCTACAAAATCTTCATTCTGTGTCTGTTTGCATTGGATTCACAAGAATATTTAGAATGGTAATTTGAATTTTAAATATGCTACTCAGCCTAAGACGTTTTTGCTTGTACATGATTTAAGCATTAAAGTGGCTTGGACAAAATACTTCAGGTCAAAAAAGCTAAGAAAATATATAAATGTTTTTTAAATATATGTCTGACATATCTTTCTCCTAGGTCTGGCAGAATACAGAGAATGCTCTGCTGGACATAGTGGTTGTGTCAGTAACACAAATATTGGTGTTTAATCCAGACGCGTGGTGGAACAGGAGCCTCGATACAGGAATCAGACTCTTGCTGGTAATTGTCGTCATGCAGATTTAAGCAGATAGTTGTTCTTTAATTTTTTATTTCCTATATGCGTCTCAGTACACAGTTGGATCTGGGACCTAGTAAATCAAGACTAAAATTGTAACTGAGACACTTTTAATATCAGTTGATGATAATCTTCCTGTATTTTTTCAAAACTTGTCCAGATAGTCAGCTTTAGTAGTGCTGGATGTGATTAGGCACAGATTCCAAATAAATATGTGCTTGTTTTGTCTTGCAGGTCGGTATCCTACGGGATCGACTGCTCCAGTTTGTCTCAAAACTGCAGTTTGCCGTAGCCATTCTTCTGACATCGTGGACAGAAAAAAAACAGCGCCGGAAATCCACTGCCACCTTAATCACCCTCAACGTGGTTTTCTTCCCCATCCTAGTGACCTTCGTCGCTGTCTCTGCGCTCCTGTCCTCTCCGCTGCTGCCGCTCTTCACACTCCCGATCTTCTTGATAGGCTTCCCGAGGCCTGTCCGGAGCTGGCCGGGACCCGTGGGGGCCACAGCGTGTGTTTGCGCTGACACTGTCTATTACCAGCAGCTGGTTCCAAGCCTGGCCGTTGCTCTGCAGTCGGCGTTAGCAGCTGGAAGCCTGGGTAGGTACACTAACAACTCCCTAGGGGAATGCAGTTAAATGCTTTAAGAAATGGCGTTTTACTGTAAAGTAAGAAAATTGTATCGTTGGATTTTAATCAAGTTTCACAACACAGGTAATACTTGGAGATCACTCCCATGAGGAAAAAGTCATCATCTTTCACTGTGTTATGGTCTGTATTGTTTTTTTCCTTTAAAAATAAGGAGAAACAAAATCCTTCTATATTGAACAAGTCCAGGTGATACGGATTCATCCCACCTGATTCTAGGCAATAAATTGAGATGCCTTCAGCACACAAGCATCCTGGCTGCCTCTTGACAGTGAGGAGCCAGTGAGGAGAAGGAAGGGGTCTCAAACTGTGCTCTGCGAGTGTGAGTGTATCTGATTCACCCCACAGTGTCCCTCTTCAGGGACCAGCAGGTGACTTTTACTGATCTGAGTGTGTTAATTAGGTAGAATGAATCTGAATTGATGGTTAAAGCCTAAGCAGCAGTAATTAGTTGAGACCTGAACAAGTTGATGAGGCTTCATGGCATGTCTTTGGCAGCAGGTAGGTTAGAGTTGTAGCAGAACATTTTGCTCTTAAAAGCTGCATAGGACATCATCATGGGTATTTTTACTAAATTATATAAACAGAAATGATTGAATACTGAGTCCTTTTACTAGCTGGTGACACAGTTAACTGTGAAAATTGCACTCGATTTCTGTAGAAACAAGAAAATGTAGTCTTTTGCATAACCTAAATTATCAAGATGACATTGCTTTTTGACAAGAGACAAATATTTACATAAGCCTTGTACAAAATGGCTTATGACTATTTAAAGACAGTGGAAATGAACTGTAATCAGTCTTTTTATTGAAGAGGAAATCCAGACACTTTATTAGGGAATGTTTTCTGCAGTTTTGGTACTGGTGAAGAAGTATTAAACATGGAAAACTTGGAAGCTTCTTTCCATTACGGGAAAAAGAAACTCCGTTTTGCCTACTGCATCAGTCAAAAATGTATGTAGGGGTGTCTGTCTAGGTATGCATATACATTTATATGTTTTTTCCAGTTACTATTTTGCCCATGTTGTGGCATCTATGCCTCAGATTAAATGATCCAAAGCACTAATCTTGGAATAAAATGGTCATCTTTTTAATGGAAAAATCTGTGAATGAATGTCTTAAAGCAAGAAGTAATTTTATGTTTTCAGATGAGCTAAGGGTGAAAAAGTAGCACTTTGAGTGTCTCTATTTTAATTTAAAATCATGCTTATTTCTCTGTAAATGTGTTTTAGTAGCTGTGATAGAAAGAAGAAAATTAAAATCTTGTAAAATGTTAGCAAGAAAATGCACTTCATTAGCTCAGTGGGACAGAAAAGGGTGCTTAAATTTTAACTATGGCCTAATGGTTGGTTTCATTGATTTCATCTTACAGGGTTTTAAAATTGAAATTCTCTGTGCACCTGAGTGATCACCGGACATGAATGAGATTAGAAGCAAGTCTAATCAGACAGCAGCAAATGTCCCTGTCCATGCTCATAAGTAGTGGCCTTGCATTGGAGGAGATGAAAATAGGCAATAACTTAAAAAAATGACAGTAAAAAGAGCAATTGCAAGAAATTTGGCGTTCTTTTTACAGAAATCATAAGAGGAAAAAATGTCATGTGTCAGCTTTTCAGAGACAGAATTATATTTTCAAGAGCCAGTTTGCAGCCACGTTCTGTAAGAATCTAGGTACTAGTGAGACATTTTTTCCTTTTTTTTTAGCCATTTTTCCCCATTAACTTTGATGTCAACGAAAAAATGTTGTGTGTAGGTGACTTCCTTAGTTGGCATGTAGGAAAAAAAATGATACCAAAGTATAACCAGACTATAAACTTTTTTTTTGCCCTGTGCCTAGGTCTCTCTCTGCCCGGATCACACTACCTGTGCCGTTTTCAGGACAGACTCATGTGGATATTGGTGCTAGAAAGGGGCTTCACTTACTGTTGTGTTAATATTAAGGTAACTGCATGCCAAGGACTCACTTATTATCTGATACTACTTAGTCTTGCAACTGACCTGCTCTTTCATATTCTTTTAAAGCCATGTAAACCACACAGATTATTTAGGAAATCTAAGAAGTCACAAACAAGTCAAGATGAATAGAGGGTGTGATTTATTTTATTTTATTTTATTTTATTTTATTTTATTTTATTGTCTAGCTTGTGACATAACACTTCAATAAGCTGGCTAAGCCAAATCTCTATGAAGCAACTTTTTTGTTTGACTGTTTTCAAGACAGTTACCAATCTATGCTGAATACTGTAGTAAATGCTTTGTTAGGGATGCTCATCTCTGGTTAAACTTGTAGATAACTTAGTTCTGGAAATACCAACAAGAGAGAGTATCTTTATTTGTTGAGAAAAATCTTGTTGCAAGAAAATAGCTTGTAAGGTTATGTACTGATTAAGACTAAAACCAAATTGTTTTGCTTTATACTTCAGGGATTGGAATTGCAGGAAACTTCCTGTCATGCTGCTGAAGCTCACAGAGTTGATGAGATTTTTGAAATGGCCTTTGAACATCAGGAGCACACAAAGATTGTCTCCCTTAATCACCATTTTGGAAACATTTTGACTCCTTGTACGGTTCTACCTGTGAGGCTGTATTCAGATGCCAGAAGCGTGTTGTCTGGAATAATTGACTCTCATGAAAATTTAAAGCATCTGAAAGATGACTTCATTAAAGTGCTCGTATGGATGCTTGTTCAGTATTGCTATAAAAAATCAAAGAAGTGGGAAAGCTTGGAGATTGCAGAAAAGAACAAAAAAGGATCATTTCCAGAAAATCCATGTAGCAGTGCAGTGGAAAGATTGAAGCCTCTGAGGGACGACGACAGCTTTAGTGTTGATACAATCGAGGATTGGACCGATGATAGTGACATTTTTGGTCTTGAAGCCAGTGGCAGAGGAAGAGACAAAAAAGAAACTGGACAACTGGTAATGACACCAAAGACACATTTGTCTATTCCAGGGTCTGTAGAAACCCAGAATCAGGATGTCCTACAAGAAATGTCACCAGAAGATAAATTATACAGGGCAGTTGTGCTTGGACTGCCTGCCGTAGACAAAGGAAAACAGCGAGAAGTTCTACCTCTGGTTGAGTTTAGTTGCTCCTACTCGGAGCTGTTGAGCATCCCGGCAGAGTGGAGAACAGCCCCAGTCCCGACTTCCAAAGTGCACGAGATGAGGCAGCGGTTTCCGGAGGACTGGTACTGCTTCATTTTGAGTCAGCTGGACTTCTTCCATCTGAAAGAGAAGCCTTCCAGTTTACTTGAAGACCTTATGAAGGATAAAGCCTTGAAAGATCTATACATCCACGGCGTCTTGTCGTGTTGTTTTGGTCTCTTCGGACTGGAGAACACGGTGCCTGCCCCTAGCCACGTGTTCAGAGCCTACACCGGTGGGATTCCCTGGTCTGTGGGCTTGGACTGGCTAACCAGCAAACCAGAGCTATTCCAGCTCGCGTTGAAAGCATTCAGGTAGGGGAAGAAAGTTCTCTGAGACTGTAAAAATTACATAGAGGGTGGTGGTTGTTGTTTTGAAAATAGTATCACTTCACAAAATGATGTTCATTTTCAAACCATGCAATTGAAAGATACCTGGATCTTCTTTCTGCAGCTTCTTTCCGCATAAATAATATTGTCTATAACCTCAGGTAGTGAAGGTTGTGATAGGGAGGAGACCTCTTCCTCCTTCCCTTCTCCACTGTAAATTCCCTGTGTTAAGTAGGGGAAAATGATCCATTGATCGTTGTCCAAATCATGTAAGAAAATGGTGATGGGATTTTGTTTTGCCTTTTTACCATTATCAGGCCGTTGTACCCATGTTTGAGGTGAATGAAAGATGTTTAAGCAAATATGTTTTTACAGCACCTTTCAGTGAGCTGAAAGCATGTTCATACTAACATCTGGTGACTAAAGCGATAAGGAGCAACTTAAAATTTTTCCTACTGTTTTATAACACTTGATGGTATTCCTGACTTTTGTAACTCGGGGGGTTTCTTTCTTGTATGTCCTGCAGCAGAGCTTACAGTATGGATTTCTGTGCCTTTCAGATACACTTTCAAACTTATGGTTGACAAAGCAAGTCTGGGGCCAGTGGAGGACTTCAAAGAGCTAGTGAACTGTCTGGAAGAGTATGAGAACGACTGGTACATCGGGCTCGTGTCGGATCACGAGTGGCAGCAAGCAGTTCTCCAGGAGAAGCCATACCTTTTTTCTCTGGGACATGATCCAAACATGGTAAGGAAAGAATTGCCAGTAAGTAAAAACAGAGTTAGTTTCTCTTTTGTTCTGCTTGAGTTTTATTTTGCTGTCTCCCAAAACCTGACTGTGCAGCCAAAGGTCATGTTTGTGCGGGACAGGAGCTCACATCGCTGTTGCTGGAAATCATAAGGCAGCTGTTTGAGATGTGGCAATATTTGCTGATTGTTTTTTGATGCAAGTATTGATCCAAGAAGTCTTGTTGAACACTTTGCTGTCCATAAATGTACGCAACAGCACAGACTGGTGGTGTCTGCTCAGCACATGTGGTGTTAATTGCGGGCTGCGTGTTTGCTCTTTCGACTGTAGTCAGCTTCCTTTATTGCTGCTGAGTGTTTATAGGGCCAATTTTCTTAAAATGTCAAGTCCCAAAGCTCCACTTGGTGCTTTGTAACTGAAATGCCTGTTTATCTTTTTGGAGAATGTACTGTACATTTTGATCTCTCTGTTTTCGAAGGGAATTTATACTGGGCGAGTGCTCACGCTTCAGGAGTTGTTAGTCCAAGTGGGAAAGCTTAATGACGAGGCGGTGCGAGGCCAGTGGGCAAACCTGTCCTGGGAGCTGCTGTACGCTACCAACGACGACGAGGAGCGCTACAGCATCCAGGCGCACCCCGTGCTGCTCCGCAACCTCACGGTGCAGGCGGCCGAACCGCCGCTCGGCTACCCCGTGTACTCATCCGAGCTCCTGCACGTGCCTCTGCTCTAGACGGTAGCTCTTTGTTTGTTTGTTTTCCCTTTCTTTTTGGAATTGTCATTTGCATGTTGAGCAAATGTTCATGCCACGTTTGTACGCGACAAATAAGATTTGACTCGCAGAATGGCTTTGGATGGCAGTGCCAAACCAGCCTAAGGAATTTGCACAGAACTGGTGCTAGCGCGAACCTCAAGCAGGCAGGAAGCTTTGAACTGGGTTTTCTTGGTGCTGGGATGTTGGAGACTCTGTTCCCTGTGTGGCTGACAAACCAAGAGACGCAGACCTGTCTCCTGCAGCTCGGGGAAGAGCAGCATCATTCTCATCACAAACTATTTTTGGTGCATTCTGATTTTTAATAGTTGGACAGGTGACTTGCACTGATAGTCAGGTTACAGCTCAGTGTAGGACTGTCAACCACAAGAGTTGGTATCCAAAGTGTACATATGACTATTTATATGATTTTTTTTGATTCTAGACTTTTATATTGTATTGAGCTCAGTTTTACCATTTGTTACAACATTTGGCTTTTAATCTTCCTTATAGTAAGTTTTCAGTTATGTGTTAGCAAAGAAACTGGTCAAGATTTTTACCAAGTTCTTGTTTTTGAGGGGCAAGAAGTGTTTGTATGAAACAGTGAGTGTTCTGACACATGAATAATGTGTGTGACCTACGGCTGAAAGTGAACACGGGTAATGAGGGGAGAGAGGGAACTGAACTGGATTCATTTTATTTCCTCCTTCCACGATCACGTGTGTATGTAACGTCAGTGTTGCCACCCTGTGTTCCCAGCACTATCCCATCTTCCACAGTCACAGTGATAACTTCCTGATTAAAAAAAAAAAAAAAAAAAGTTTTTTGCCCCCTTTTTTTTTCTTTTTAATCTAGGCAGAGGTTGGAATAGAATTTGGCCGTATTACAGATCCCTTAGCTCATCTCTCCAGTGACCCGTTTGTCCTGTTTTCGTGGCACGTGGCCTCACCACCCCTGCCAGCACTGCGTGAGGGTTTTCTCTGAACATCAGTTATTACAGGGTAGTTAGTTATTGCTGGCAGGGTTGAGCAGGGTATAAATAATTGTCTTTTCCCCCATAAAATCAGTTGAAATCAGGTCTGCTCCTTGCTGCATTTGTGCTGCTCATGTGTCTTCAGCAGGAACACCCAGTGTTGTGTAATTTGGAGGATGTTTATCACTTTATTACTCATCTTAAAAACTTGTCACGAGACCATACACTATAGACCTGGCTAACTGCTGCTTTTGATCAGTGACCATAAATGATTATAATGAAATATGCAAAGTTTGCAATTGTATTCCAAAAGGGTAAGCAAACAGCTCTCGAAGACCCTGACAGGAGTAGTCTGAAACACACCCAGGACATTCACAGAAGCAGCTTTTAAGAAGTGCTTCCTTGGTGTGCGAAGAAAGTGCTGATACCCTAAAACCGCCTTGCTTGGCTGTGAGCTCTGTGTGGAAGCAGCAGCATGGAAAGGGGCTTTTCGAGAGCACGTCGTTCAGCTCCCTGTCGCCAGGCAGAATCCCTTCCAACTGAACTGGCCCTTGTTTATCCCTGGCTGTTGTTTAACCTTACTCAAAACTTTCCATAGAGAGGCTCTTTGGCAAAAAACCCTTTCACTCCACAAATTCCTCCTGTAGTTTGCTATTCTTCTGGTTCGGGAGTTTTGGGGGAGGCACCTTCAAGCCTGGTCTTGCCTGCAGCTCTCCCAAGCACAACATAATACAATTATAGAGAGAAATGAATAAATCCTTGCAGGGTGGAGCTCGTGCCAGGCCAGCACACCGCCGGGGCTTACACTTGGGCTGGAGGATCTTGAAGGGCTTTTCTGTAGTGATGATTCTGTAGATGATTCTGTAGCGTCAAGATTTAATTCTGCTCCTCATGCAGTGAAATCCCAGTTATTTGACACATCACCTACGATGCAATGTCTGCCCTGCCTCAGCCCTCATACTGGACCTGTTGTCTTGGCTCTAAGCAGGCTGCTGTTAACTGCATTTTTCACTCATTCTGTGCCTACCTTGAGTTCCCTCTCTAGCCACAGGTGCTTTCCTGGCTCCTCTTTGCTGTTTTAGAGATGAAATGCATGCCAGGTTTGGTGCAGGGCAGGAGAGGGGCTGCTTTTGCACCACCGTTTGAGAGAGAAGCACTGGTCACAGGGAACTTCGAGGTCTTCCCCTCTCCCCTTTCCTCCTGCTTCTCTCCACCTTGTGCCCTTGCGAAGCTCTGACACAACATGAACACGGAGGCCTCTGCCCTCAGCAACGGCGCAGGGACGGAGGTGACGTGACCTAAACGCTGCGACACAGCTCAAAGGTTTAACCTCACACACAGGAGCTTTTTTTCCCCAAAAAGGAACATTCCACAAATAAGATTATTCACCTGACCTTTATGCTCCAAGCTTCTCCCACCTTACAGAGCTCTTTTGCTTGAGATTCATTATGAAAGAAGGTGAGGGAATTAGGATCCTGCAGGTGTCTAATTTTGAGCCTGCTCACCAAAGAGTTAGAAAGGTCAAAGCAGCAGAAAAAAGGAAGCCTAACTGTTGCTCTGTCTCAATTCTTGTAAACTTAAAAATCCACTTTAGGAGAATCTGTGCAAGGACATAAAATGGATATGTTTATAAACAGATTTTTATTCAATTGTGTGTATACAGCTTGATATATTTGTCAAGTTACATGATGACAAAAGTACAATAGATTATAGAGTACCCAAAGTTTTTGTTTGCAGTCACGCAATTCAAAAAAGTTGCTGTCAGCACCAGCCTTTTGTAAAGGTTTGTTCTCACTTACTCTTTCTTGAGTAAGAAGCATCAGCGTCCTGGAATGAAAATACATAAAATCACTTTCTCCTCCATACTTTCTACTTCATTCCATTTTAGGCCCTTTAGCCACAGTGCTGTTTTGCCTAGAAAGAGCTTGTGACAGGGGCCAGTATGGAATAAGGAAGATGGAGGTTGCATGAGCCACCCTAATTTTTCCATTTCCTGCCTTTGGAGCACATCAGTATGTTTTTCCATAAATATGTTTTCAATAAAAACAGAGTAAGAAAAACACCCTGTGTGAAGCAGCCCTGCTGGAGTGACCCTCTGCACACCTGAATGGGGGCGCAGAGCAGCGGCAGACAGCAGTGCTGCTTGGTGCCTTTCTGGGAAGCACTTGCCTTACGGGCCCGATACACGCACTGGGCCCAGGCTGGACACCGCCTGTCAACAGCCTTCGTTTGAAGCTGCCTTCGATGATTTATGCTGGTGCCTCTAGGCCGGGCAGGATGCCGGGCGCTGCGGGACAGGTTGGCCGCCCCATTCCTGCCGTAACCTGAGACTCCACAACCAGCCTGGCATGGGCAGGAAGAGGAACGGAGCCGAGCTCCAGCCCTGACATTCCCACGGCTAACGAGGCTGTCAGCAGAGGTAGCAGCAGCAAAGGAGGAGCGGGGCACAAACTCACCACGCCGCTCTTGAAGTTCTGGATCCTCCTCTTGCCCATCTTGTTCATGAGCCACCAGGCCCAGGTGGGCGCGTACTGCCACAGGTAGCACACGGCCAGGTAGGGGTTGTCGCTGATCCAGGCCTCCTTGATGTCATTGGCGGTGCTGACCAGCGTGAGCCGCACGCAGCGGTCGGTCCGCATCTTGTGCGACTGGTCCCCGCTGCTCTCCAGGGACTGCAGGAGACAGGAGGGATCCAGAGTTCTGATACTCTGTGCCTCAGAATTTTCCTCCCACTTTCCCTGCTGTGCAAAAGCAGAACTAGCCTGGCCAGCAGAGACAGGGCTGGGGGGGGTCTGTCCCTTGCTGTACTGATGCTCTGGGATTTTGGGAAAACTCACCACGCCTTCCGCATGGACCTGCCTTCCGCACCCACCTTATACAAAGCACCTTTTACACGAGCGTATCCACGGCCAAGGGTCTGCTGCAGCCAGGGTTGGGAGATGCCTGTTTTACCCTCTTGGAACCCGCTNAGACAGGAGAGATCCAGAGTTCTGATACTCTGTGCATCAGAATTTTCCTCCCACTTTCTCTGCTGTGCAAAAGCAGAACTAGGCCGGCCAGCAGAGACAGGGCTGGGGGGGTCTGTCCCCTGCTGTACTGATGCTCTGAGATTTTGGGAAAACTCATCCCGCCTTCCGCATGGACCTGCCTTCCGCACCCACCTTATACAAAGCACCTTTTACACGAGCGTATCCACGGCCAAGGGTCTGCTGCAGCCAGGGTTGGGAGATGCCTGTTTTACCCTCTTGGAACCCGCTTAGCCTTTCCGCAGGCAAGGGCCATGGAACGGGGAGGCTTTCCTGTTCCCAGCCACCCACCTGATGCTGTAACACAGGTCCCTGTCACTAACTCAGGAGAAGACAACCCCCGTTCACCTGGAATCCTGCCAGCCCTGCTCTAGGGGAGTCATCTCAAACCAGGGAAGAGTATCGAGCCAGTTCAGTGGCAACGATGCCTCATCTGACACTATCACTGAGCAAACGCCAGCCACAGCCCTGGGAATTTATGTGCGTTTTATTCTAGCAACAGCTCAGGGCTCAATCCATTCCATTTTCTGAAGCAAAAGGAATTCCAGGCTGGATTTTATCTTCCTCCCAGGTCCTTGGCCATGCAGAAGTCAGAGGAATTTGTTTTGCACGGTTTCCCAAATGGCTCAGAAAGAACAGTTTTGATTTCAGGCAAGTATGTAGCTGTGCAAGCCAGAACTCCCTTCATAATTTGAACAGAGGGGGAATCCTCCACACACACACACTCACACTTGGGCATTTAAGCTTCAAGTGCACTGAATTTAGGACATACTACCAGGATGTGCCCTAGTGAAGTTTCTTTGCTAGCAATTTTGCCAGACAGCCTTCATTAAAAGCAATGGGGCAGCTGGGACGTTTTGCATTTTCCCCGACGAGGAAGCGCAGCCCGTGCGCTGGCTCGGCTCCCTGCAGAACAGCGGGCAGCAGAACACGGGGTCGGAAGCGGGGCCAGCAAACGGTGCCGCCGCAGGAGCCCCAGCACTCGGCCCTGCCCCTCCCAGCCCTTCTCCCAGGACACAGGGATTATACACAGGGAAGAGATGAGGTGGGACAGCTCCCACGCGGTACTTTCATCCACTATGGACTTGAAACTGCAAGAATGACCTGTCTACAGTATCATAGTGCAGTTTTATAGCATAAATTCTATGCCAGAGTGCCTCTTGAGAAGATAATGGGCTTAATGTTTCCTAGGAGAAAAAGGAAACCACAAAAGGTTTGTTGTGCCTGCTACAAAAGTTGGATTTATCACAGTGGCATTTCAGGGCGGAAATGCTGCTTTTTCATCCCAGAAAAGGGGGTAAAGACTTTTCCTACCTTTGCAAGGTTCTCCGTAAAGACGTTTTGTATAATCTTAGACTGGACAGGTCCTGGGCAGATGTTTATAATACTTATCTCAGGGTAGTCAGTGAGCTCGGTCCGGAGAGAATTAAAAAAGCCCTAGAAGAAAAGATTTTATAAATAAAGATCCTCCTGGGAAGGCACCTTAACCAGCACATTGTAACACAGGTTTCTACTAAATGCAATTGCTGCCATTTTGTTTGACTTTTCACATTCAATAACTTCTTTTAACTTTTAATAGCACTTACATACACTGATAGTATGAGATTATATATATAATCACCAAGCAATCTGTCCTGGACCTCTTAAATACACAATACGAATGGTGGAAGTGCTGCCAGACTGAGAGCTCCTGTATCACGGAAATCTTTTCCTTGCAGGTCGATTGTGCTTTGTGGTAAGATTAAAGCTTTTAGACTGTTTCTGTGGAATAAATGGCACCGGCTCCTACACAAAAGTGCAGTCAAAGTCAAGTCAAAGGTGCACCCGCATATTTTAGTGAGTTCAAATCTGCACCACTCAATTCAGTGCTATTTTTGAAAATTGTGACCGCATCAGATATAAACGCACTACCGAAGTACCAAGTTAAGCTTTAATTACCAAAGCCACAAATATTTGTCTTTAAATTAGCAGGGTACAAGTTCTGTGAACCTCCGCAGCATCGAGCAGGCGGCAGTGCCGGGGGAACACCGAAACCTGCTTTCCATGGAACTGCAGGAGAAACATTCCCGAGGTGGGGCCGCAAAGCAAACACCCATGTCCCAGCTTTGCTGCAGCTAACGCAGCTCCCTGCACCTCTCCTGCCACGAGGTTTTGTGTCACAGCACAGACACGGCACAGGCTCCTTTCTAGAGGCTTCAGAAAGGAAACAAATGAGTCTCGTAACTTCACTCATCATCAGACAGGTCTGTGTTCAGTCCATCTGACAACACCAGGCACAGGGCAAGGAAAAAGCGCCCCCCCACCCCGTGCTAAGGGTGGGGCAGTAGTTATTCCCTCAATAGCGAGCGGTTCAAACCAGACCAAGGAAGAGCTTTCCNAAGGTTTTGTGTCACAGCACAGACATGTAGTTATTCCCTCAATAGCTTCAAACCAGACCAAGGAAGAGCTTTCCCAGCCCCTGGGCGGTAAAGAAGAAACCTGAAGAGGAACCACTTCAGGCACCTCTGGAGCTTTGCAAGGTCCAAGGGAGCAAGTCCCAGCAGGTGCTGAAGACCAGGCCGAACTGCCTTCTACCAAGGCAGAGAGACACACGAGAAACTCTCCTGATAATTAGCAACTTAAGGACACTCACAGTTACTGTCTGGGGCAATCAATGTGCTTATTAGACCAAGTCCTGATTAGGGAGCTTTTTGAAGGTCACCATTTCCTAAAGACTGGGCATGCCACTAATTATATGAACTGGGAACTAGATGAACAGCACATGATCTCCACAAGTGTCATTTCACCAGGAAAGGAACAGCATCAGACTTGGACTTTCCTGGACTTACACCATGCTCTTACGGGCCTTCCAGACCCAGCCCGTACAGGCTGGGTCAGTAGTAAAATGTTGCAAAGAATTCCAATTTGGACAAATCAACATATGCTTGTTTCAAGAACCAATTTTAATTTGTAACAGAAGTGCTCCCTTCCTTCCTCATCCCCTAATGCCATTTAAAAGAAAATTAAAAAAGACAAAAGATGGTACTTTTTCAAAAAAGGCATATTTAAGATTATGCCATTAAATGCCACAGCAGCAGCAGAGTCCAAGACATAACTTGAAATAAATAACGACAAAAATCTATTAAATGAATTTACATCAGATAGACACATATTTAACACCTGATGGCCAAAATGTGATCTGCAGTTCAAGAAGATCCCGTAACGCAGGGGTTACAAGCACTGTAACCAAACGAATCGCTTACATCTGTTTTTTAGCTCATTCTTACATAACACAGAAATTTTAGTATCCTGTTTCTTTTGAGCTTCCTCTTCCGCATTCTCAATGTTAACACGCTTTAGTTCCCTGCAGAGAATTTACACAGCAACCTGTGGATTCCTTGGATGCTTAGACCAATTGCACCACACCTAAAGGTAGTTCCACTAAAATAAGGCTTAATAAATAGAGGAACAGAGGTGATTCTGTGCTGCTGCTTTGTGATTTTCTGATCTATATGTCAGATCTAAATCAAATGCCAGCCTCTAAAGGGCAACTCCATGACCTCCAGCTAAAGGAAGAGTAACTGGACTTCTCTCCCCATTAGTAACAACAACAAAAAAGAATGTATTAGCAGGGACCTATAACTGCTGAACCAGCAATTATTTCTCTCTTTCTGCTTTCTGATAGCAGCATCACGACAAGACATCCAGCTCTCTGGTTTACAGAGCCCTTACACTCAACTTGTATTTTGAGAAGAAAAAATAATTAGTGAGGAATTTCTANGGGACCTATCACTGTCTTCTACATCTTTACCTTTTCATATGTCCAGGCTTTCCAGCCATGGCTGCAAAATAACTGCTGAATCAGCAGTTATTTCTCTCTTTCTGCTTTCCAATAGCAGCATCACGCCAGGACATCCAGCTCTCTGGTTTACAGAGCCCTTACACTCAACTTGTATTTTGAAAAGAAAAAATAATTGGTGAGGAATTCCTAGTGCTACTCTTAGCTGAAGGGCCTGAAGTCCAACTCAAGAGCAATTTAGAGGTGACAGCATTAGAAGCCAGAGGAAAAAAAGAAATACCTCCTCTCATAAGTCTTTCAGTCAGAATCACTGAGTTTCAGAGCAAATTAACTCTAAAGGACTTTCAGCAGCTAAGTGATATTTATTCTGTGCAGAGAATGACAGTCTCACCTGAAACCATACAGGGCCTAAACCCCCCACAAGGAACAGCTGCCACAGCACTAAAACAAGCTGGCTAATTACATAACAGAATATAATTAATTTCCAGCAATGTAACTCACCTGCAGAGCATGTTTGCTGGCGCAGTATCCAGAGGCAAGAGGGGCTCCCATGATACCCATCACGCTGCTCACGGTGACAATCTTCCCTTTTCGCCTTTGGATCATGTGATTCAGGACATATTTTGTTAAAGAGATTGTACCCAGGTAGTTAAGTTCCATGATGGCACTGAAAACATCCAGGTTTGTATCCACAAACAGAGAGCGCTGGGAACGTCCACCATTGTTGATCAAAACATCAATCTAGGGAAAGCCAGTGATAATTAAATTAATACAACACGTTTCCTCTAATACCTGCACTCCCTCTAGTCCTGCCTCTGCCGTTAAGGTAAGAACTACTGAAAATATTTCGGTAGCTACTTTCTCCCCACACAGTTCCCCCTTGGGTTGACGATGGCCAGTTTTGAGCTGGGTCAGCAAGAGATGAACATGGTGAACTAAGCTGAGCAAAGGAGGAGGAGGTTCCTCACACAGCAGCACCGGGAGCCAACATCGTTCTCTACCTGACATTGTTTCGCTCTACTACATTGCAGCAAGCATCATTTGATGTCCAGGTCCTGCAAGGTGGCCTCTATAAATATGTTTTAGGCAAATATAGGATCTAAGTACACTACATAATGGAAGAAACAAATCTGGTGTTAATATTTTTGCTATGAAACCAGGATATCAGTGGACTAAATGACCAGCTCAAAGCTTCACACACTGTAGTTAAGTTAGTTAGATTTGACTGCCTGAACTTCAGATCTGCTCTGGACTACCCAGCTCGAAGACTATGCACCAAAGAAGGGAAACAGTTGTGCCAAAAAAGGCCAATTTTGACCCAAGTAGCTCTAATCCCAAACTACATGAATTACTAAAATGAAAAATTCTGGCTACAAAATGAAAATAAATGTTCTGGCTTCCATACAGACTTCTAAATCCAAATATACACTTGAGGATTGCTCCATTTGGGCCAGAAATGTAGTGGCATCAAATAACTGATTTTTTAGTTCTTGGCAATGGCCAAGGATTATTTGTTCATTGCAGCTTCTATGTGAAAGCTGTTGAGGCCCAGAAACGAACAGAAGGGATGAGAATTCTGAAACTTGAATAAGGTGCAGAAACTGCTGAATTTACTGGCAGAAGAAAAGCAAAAGAATACATGCAGGGATAGGTCATATGGATGAAGTGAAGATCAGCCCCAGAAGGGCACCTTACCTTGCCAAAATGCTTAAGGACGCTGTTGGTTGCAGCTTCATGAGAGCTTCTTTGAGTCAAGTCAAGTGGCAAGACAAGGATATCTTTATCACCCAAGCTGCTGATCTCTAAAAGCAACCATAAAATGAATGGGAAAAAACAAAATCACCAGTGTGACAACAGCAAGAAGTTTAATGTGCTTTTAAACCCTACATTTTCACTAAGGAAAAAGACACCAAGAGACAGTATCATTAAGCTGGAAAATAAACATCCGGGTTTCTTTTCATTACAATCCCTACACAGAATCCATTTTCAGCCTCTTCCTACTAAAGCCCTCCTTTACCGACTCTATGTCTTTTTTTACTTGTCTTTTTACTTGTAAAAAACTTGACTTTATTAAATGAAAAGGACTGTGCATCATAATAAAAAAAATAAAGTAATTAGGAGTATCATGCAACGGGATTATTTGATAACAAATTTTTTGGCAAGCTATTCAGATACACTAGTGTATTGGCAGCCTTGACATTTTATTTGTAGATAAACTGTTCAACCCTGGTTATTCCTGGCAATAAGAAGAGTTCATCACCAAAAAGACACACAGGAGAAGCCAGACTATTGTACAGAGTAAAGGCTTTTGTTTAACTCAAAGTTTAAAAACTTTATCCATCCCCTGAAACAAAAGTCAGCTCTCATCAAGGTCCAGTCTTCGTGCTGCGTTTTTCCACCTCTGTCTCTTTGGAACAACTGACCTTTCCCATTAAAAGTAATTCTTGAAAAGTGATTTGCTACCCTGGGGCTTTGTGGGGAAGTTAACTCACAAAAACAAAATTCTCCATGTTAATCTTTTTTTCCCCCCTAGTGAGATATAGCATGATTTCCAATTTATTTGTTCCCAGTGTTATTTTTTTATTGTAAACTGATTGCTAGCAACATTTAAGTATACTTGCTCCCTAGCAACCAGCTGTGCTCTTTACACAGAGACCCTGAGGCTCCGATTCTTTAATTACCACATCTGTACATGCAGGTAAGGCTGAACTCTCTCCTCACCATGATGTATCAATATGTAAATTGTTTAAATCCATCAACTGCCTCTGTTCAAAGGTCACTAGTACTTACACAACTGGATGTATGAAACTCATTTGTTTGGTTTAAAACTACTATTCCCATTTACACCTCTTCCCCCTCCCTCCCAAATACACATTCCCTCCCCATCCACCCACCTCTCCCTGTTTCTTCCACTAAAACCAGCAGTAAAATGCATGAAGGTTAAACCACCTTCTCCGGGACGCTCATGTCTCAGGCTGCCTCAAGGGGACTGCACAGGAGAAGCTGGGAGTGGAACTGTTCCTGCTGCAGATCCCTGTGACCGCCCAGCTAACCCAGCTCCGACGGCTGAACAGGAAAGAAAGTGGCAGAGGAAGAGGCAGGGGCTGCTGATAAGGTGATTTAATCTGATTCCGGCTCGCAGCAAAGCAGCCAGGTGGCAGATCAGTTCTACATCCCTTGCACTCACTCCTTTGCTAGGGGGAGGAATCCTTGCTTTAGTTGTTCTTCATAGCACAACTTTTACACAACTTCAGACATTTCTGTTGCTGAGATCTAAACTTTCCCTCGTGCCTGCCCACACCAGCCCTTGTCTTTCTTTTTCTTTAGGCTGCTGCCCAGAGCAGTACACAGCACTCAAAGTGCAGGCACTCTGCTCTCCATTACGGTCACAGTTACGCTCTCCACTCCGTTTCCTGACAACCCCTAAGACTCTCTTCAGCATCTCCTATTTTTCATTCCTATTTTGTGCAGTACCCTTCCACAAAACACGAGCCTTCAATGGAAGCTGGTCTACGTGAGCTCCTGAGGTGACTTCCAACCTCAACTACTGTACAATGCCATGACTTACAGATGTCTGTCATTCATTTGGCAGTGTCTATCCATAAGTAAAACCCACTTGAGCTTGGTCAAACTGAGAAGCCCTTCCACCTATTATTTTTTCTTTTAGAAGTTAAGACAAAAGTGGCAACATTACTGATTAAATTTAACTCATATGGCAAATAAGGCCTGGGGAAAAATTAAAAAAGCCATTTAAAAATCAGATGAGAAAGTTTTATAAGTTGTTTTCTCTCCCTCCTACAAAAGTTCATGAAGTCTCTTGAACTGGTAGGTATGACTCAACACGCATTAACACAGTTCTTTCACAGTGCTTTGCTTCTCTCTCTCCTTCAGCATTTGAGTAGTAAAGAAAATGTGTTAATGCGAATCCTAAGATGATGTCTCCATTTTCAGCAAGTGCACTTCACTTCTCATGTTAATATGTAAATTTAAGTTGTTTTTAAGCGTATAGCAACTACAGGAGGCATGTTAGAACCTGTCAGGTCTGATTATGCCATCTAATTCAGCCCAATTCCTGTTTGTGTCAGGTTTTGCAATTCAATAAACATAATCCAGCCTATCCGGCTCCAGCCTTACAGATGAGTCTTGAACACAAATGAACACAGAGTAGGTGACAGGGACAAGCTCCCCAGGAAGCCCACAGAAGCACTGACCAAGCATGAAGGATGGAAGTAGGAGGGTGAAAGCCCAGATGGAGCTGGAACTGGTAAGGAATGTGAAGAGCAACAGGAAGGGCTTCTATAGGAAGAGCAGCAGCAAGAGGAAAACCAAATATAGAGTGAGCCTGTGGCTGTGTAGGGATGGTGCTGGAAGGTGGCCTTGGTCTTTGTTAGCAATATTCACCCTCAGGTCACCCACATTTCTGAAAATAGTCTCTTGGAGAAAGAAATACTACCAATGTCACTGAAAAATCAAGTCGAGGACAAACTGGACATTTAACAGGGACCAGATTCCAGAATCCATGAGTTCTGAGAGAGCAGGAGTCACTACAAGGCCACTTTTGAAAGGCCATGCACAGAAGGCCCCCAGCAACTGCAAAAAGGTAACTGTCACCCAGCCTAACCTTGGTCTTAGAGAAAATGATGTGGCAAATCATCCTGAAAGACATTTCTTGGCATATGAAGGACAAGGAGGTGCCTCGACAGCCAGGACAGATTTACCAAGGGCAAAGCCGACCTGACCAACCTTATCGCCTGTGGACGTTGTTCATCTTGCTGCATTGATTTCTATGTTGTCTTCTATAGCACCCTTGGAGCTATATGCAGGAATAAGGTCTAGATGAGTGAATAAAGATGCATGGAAATCTGGGCCCAAGGACTAACAGTGTTCAGAGTTCAACTTGTGAGTACTGTGAGTGGTGTCCCTCTAAGGTCAAAATCCTTTTAAATCTTCCTTAATGACCCAAATGATGGCATGAAGTGAAACCAGCAACAGCTCTGCAAAAGAGGAACTGAGGTCCTGATGGAAGGACAACAAAACATTGAACCTAAGTCAACTTTTGGACTAAGCAGTGAGCTGTTGCTTAGCGAGGCTGCCGGCCTGCATTAGCCAGCAGACTGAGAAAACTGTTCAGGTGTCTCAGCCAGGCAGGCTCAGCTGGAGTCCCATGTCACATCTGGGGCCCACGAGGACAAGACAGATGCTGATAGCAGAAGAGAGCAGTGCAAGACTGCCACGATGGTTGTGGGGCAGGACACAGGCAGAGCAATGAGAAGCCTCGAGGGCTGACCCCAGGTAGCCTTGAGAGGAAGGGGAAGTGGGGCTAATTGCTGCCTTTCCCTTCTTAAAGACTAGCTATGGAAACAAATGAGCCAGGCTCTTCTGAAGTTCACAGCAAGATGACAAAGGCACAAATTGCAGCAAGGGACATTCCAAGTATGACTATTTTTCCCCTTACATCTAATGTGGACTATTAAACACCAGAATAGATACCTAAAGAGACAGTTGGATCTCTCAGCAGGACAAGAAAAGAAAGTGTGGTTTTCAGGAGCTGCATTGATTTGTATCAGCTAAAGGTGTGGTGGAATCACAGCAGTACTGGCTAGATCATATATCCAAAGAAAAGAAAAGTATGTTACTGAAGAGTTTCCAATATTCCTACTAACAGGTGCACAGACCAGTAGCTAAACAAAACAAACAAACAAAAAATAAACCCATAGCCAGAGCATAGTTTTGCAGAAAGCATTGCCTCATAGGGCTTTAGAGCTAATATATAACACAGATAAAACATTTGGGGGGGCTTCAAATTGGCAAAAGCAGAATTTATCTTAGGTAAGTTCATCCTCTTGCTTCATATCAGTTGTGATAATCTTTCTGGATATTCCTTAGAACATTGCACTCAAACAGGGCTCGAGAGGGGACACCCAGGATTACGGCTCCTGCTCTATTTGGTCAAGTTTTGTAATAACGACAAAAGGCCACAGATGCCAACCTGCTGCATATATTCAACAACCACTAAACATTGCATCAGGCAGCCTTGGAATTTTGCCATTTTCTACCCTTTAACCATGCTGTCAATTTAAGTCCTTCTATCTCATTTGAAAAAAATTATGTATTAAGCTTTTGTGAAGCATAAGAAAATGGAAATAAGGAATTGTGCATTTTTTGAAAGCGCCTTGTCAGATTATTTTGAATACCCTGCTATACTTTTTAGGTTTTTAAAAATATGCTCAAAATTCTATCTGTAACATGCAAAAATTGTCTCCCTCCAAAATGGTCTCCCTCCCTGCCAAGACAGAAAATAGTGGGAGGAAAGGGAAGAAGGCAGGGAAGTAGGAGGAAGAGAGTGAAAACTAGATTCAACAAGCATATGAAAGATAACCGGAACAGTTAAATATCCTGCTTCATCTTCATTCTTCTTGATCTGCAGGAGATCATCCACTTCATAATTGATCAGAACAACTTTTTTTTCTGAACATTTTATTCATTCCTTTTCCAAAAACGAGAGTTCTTGGCAGCTGGTCAGATTGTGATGTGCACAAACACGAAGATGTTTTTCATCACTAGCATGCACTTACATGTTTTGTTTCTAAAAACAGATGTTACCCCTCAGATTTGTTTCCTCTCTTTGTTCCTTTTTTTATAATCTAGTGACTTTTGAAACTACTTGAAATTGTATAATGAGATTTTTAGATAAAACTGCTATGTTAGGAATTCGTAGTGCCAGTCTTCCCAAAGCTTCGTGCTCCACAGAAGAAACCACTTACTTCAAAGTTACAGTGAAGCTACACATAAAGTTTACTTTTTCTCATTAAATTTATTACTGTGCATTGGTATTTCTCTGGCAAGAGTGTTTACAAGAAGTAATTTATACTTACCAAGGCATTTCTTTTTCACTCTGTGCAGCTCGTCCTCTCTCCTCGCTGAGATGGCTAGCAAGGCTCCTATCTGGGCTAGCTGATAAGCCAATTCCTCTCCAATTCCACTCGAAGCTCCTGTCACCCAGACAACTTTGCCAGGCAGTTCATTTTCTGTCAAAAGAATCAAGGCCACAGTTGACACATCACCAGTGCTAGGATTTGCAATCAAGCCATTGTGGGTATACAACTTGATAGCGTTTGTAGCAAGTGTACTCAAATTTTTTACTACAAAATCTCCATTTCTTTTTTTTAGTCACGTGCAGTTGTGAAATTGTCCAGTGCTGCTCTGTTGTCACTTGAACTTTGGTCCAAGGCTAATCTGAATAAACACTCATTATCTCTACATGATGGAAGAAGTTTGACTGCATTTCTGCAGGCCATCCTCACACAGCATTTCCACTGACCTCAAAGAGAGATTAAGAGAAAAAGAGGAGAACTTTGAGAAGTGACAGAAAGCTGCTGCTATGTAGACAATCCAAAGAAAAACCTAAGCAAACACTTTTCAATAACTGCTCTAACCCCCAAAACGCCACCAAGTAATTGCAGACTGAAGAAAATTCCCTGAACAAAGGAATGTTCATCCACTTTGTGTTGAACCTACTGCAAGTCAAATCGTGCACTTCTAAGTATAGTAAACAGTTCCCAGTGTGTAAGCCCTTAAGTGCTGTATGCCCCTATCACCTGCCCAGGTGTGTTGTTTTAACCCTAGTAAATATGCTGTCTTATTCCTTGTCTTTCTTTTGTTCATATGCCCATTCTCCCTTCCCTGCAGTTTCCCCAACTGCCCACAACACACCTGCATACTGGGAAAAGGTTTACCTTTCCAGGCAGAATTATATTCAAAAAATCAACAAATAAAATAGATAGATCATAATCGTTCCTCTAGAACATGATTTAAGGATCAACTAATATGAGAGCACTATCCAGCACACATCACTAACACTCACGCGTTCTCCAACACCAGCCTTAGTCGAAGCCTGAACCAAGTCTCACAGTGCTGCTGAGAGGAGCTCTTGGTTATCAAGTTTGCACAGATAAAAGATTCCAACAACTTCTAGCCACACAGGACTGATGTCTTGTTATCTGAAGCAACAGATGTCTTGTTAACTGAAGCAACAGAGCCAAATTCAGGCTTCGACCCAGTCTATCCTGAAAAAGGCCATAATAGCATTTTTTCCAGCTCACTGTTTGTTTAGTTCAGCAAACTTGCCTTTTCACTAAAGCCAATGGATACAACTAAATGCTTAAGCTGTGCCTGTAGCACTGGCAGTCACTATTATTTTTCTTTTATAAGTTCAGTTTTAGCCAAAGAGAAATCCCTCCTAAAACTAAGAAAAACAACCACTTTCCTTTCTCAAAGAAAATCCATTTCCAAAAAGGAGGTGCATTTTGAAGTTAGCATGGGAGTGGCAAGAATCGGTATTACTGAAGGAGTAGGAACAGCTGTTTTATTAAAAGTTATACCAAAAGACTGCTGTCTTAAAGGATATTCATCCTCAATCAAGGAATATGGGGGTTCATCTCACATTAACCCTGGGAGGCAGAAGTCTTGTGTTTGCAAACACTACAAGGACAGAATAACACCGTCCTCCCAACATGGGCATCCCTTCATCCCTGCTTACCACACATCTCCTCTCATTACTCAGAATAAATCCACCATTGTTTCTGCTTTCAGACCTGCCTTGGACTATCTCATTGCAGTTACTCAGGATCTTGTTTTATGGATAGAATAATTAACTGAGATAAGGGAAGTTTCCCACCAATTCCTTGGTGCTGATAGCTGCCACACATGGAGCTACTGGTAGTTAACATAAAGCAAAGCCTAGCTCAAATATCATTGTAGAACAGGTCTCAAACTAGCTTTTTCTAGAATAAATGTCCTGCTGCTACTGGAAATAACATGGCATGGTTAATTTTTAATCTTAAAAGAAATAAAAGTGGAAAACATTATTACTAACCATTAACTTTTGTGTTAGAAGGCGTAACTAATGAGAAGATGAACTGACCAACAGTGCAGGTAATCCAGAAAATGTTTCTGCAGTCCAGCTTCGCTTAAGATTTTTCTCTGTGATTATATAGTTCCTGCACCATAAGATAGCTATTTCATTTCATTAATGAGAAAAAAAAAAAAAAAA